>OX411311.1:26216106-26816106 GCA_948150685.1 Rhaphigaster nebulosa
ATCCATCTCTTTTCAAAAACCGGCAGTCTTCGCCCAACATTGTTGGGTTCCAGCATTCCTGGTATCTTGTTTCCATCCTGATTTCCTAGTGAAATCTCACTCCTTGTTCGTCGCTCTCCGCACACAAATATTCTGGAAGAAATCCTGATGGGAGTGCAAAATATGATAGTAATCAGCTAAATGGTTTTTTGTTCAGTAAAATTTTAAGTAGATAATTTAAACATAATTGTAGCCATTGGAATAAAATAAGCATAGAGGCCCCTGCTGGCAGGCAGTGGTGCATGATTATCGAACTTACTGTATTCTTTAGAGACATTTGGTGAAGTAAATAAAACTGAACACGTGCTCACCCCTCAAAAAAACCGAGCAGATGCTCCGGTTAGATGTGAATAAAGAGAAGCCACTCGAAGGAATACCAACTAAGTAAATGGAGCACATGCTCCAAACATGAGTTGATTATTAATTTGGAGTACCTGTTCACCTTTCTAAATGAATGAAATGTGAGAACTCACATAGAGGAGCGTTTTCACGTTTTTTTTACTTAAAAATGTGAGGAGGTACTCCGAAAAATAAACATTCCATATTTGAAGCACGTGCTCCATACACTTAGCAAGTATTCTATAGTGTACCTTCTCTTTATTCACATCAAACCGGAGCATCTGCTCAGTTTTTGAGGAATGAACACGTATTTAGTTTTCTTCACTTCACTAATTGTCTATTCTCCAAACGCCTGCATTACACTCTGGAATAGTACCAAATACTCATTATTTCAGGATTGAGTGGACAATCTGCCAAACCCCATTCCCACCCAGAAAAAAAAAACACTGATTTTCTGCCAAGAAAAACTTTAGATTGTCAAATCCCAAACACGATTTTAAGAAGATATTGTTGACATTGCTATACAGGCGCTGTTGGATGACCATATAAGTTTTCTTAACATAAGCTGCCCCTTGTTACATCCTGTTGTAAAAACTGAACACAGCCTTCCTCGATAAAACAGGAACGGAACATGATTGGTAATATAGTGCTGGGTTGAATTAGGCCTTACTAACGAACCGACTCGACAGGTAGGGCAAGGAACAGTGGAATTAATAAAGGTTGGGTGGACTCGGAAAGCTACACCAAACAAGGGACAACGTCAACAGCTCCCGGAATACATTAGATAAATCTTCCTTATACCAGCGACCAGTCCTCGGGCAGATCGGCTAGGAGATCTCTTATCTCCCTGGGCTAAGCAGTCCTACCGAAGCATCCCTCAGCAATTACTATCGGATATACTCGTATAATCAATCAGATATTGTGAATACACATTATTCTTTACAAGTAATGCATTCGCGTTTATGTATATGCGCTTTGAAGTAGCCGTAATAACCAGATACATAGGGTTTAATGGGCTGCTCTAATTAACTCCGTTCTCGATAGTGTGGAGACATTGGACTTCTGGAGCGTATCTTTGTATTAAAAGTGATAAACACAAAAGCTTAAATTATAAAGTATATTCTTGGGTTTATCGTCCATACTTCAACTAGGGTAGTAAGGAGATTTTAGCCAACCACCTGCAGGGCTAGTGTAGGTGGTCTCTCAGCAGGACTCCTGGACATCTTGTGGTCAAAGATTTAGTGTCCTGGGGATGGCACAATGTTTGGGCATCTTAATAAAGCCGTTCCAGTTGTATCTCAATTCTGACAAAGAAGGGAGCTCCTGGAGGTCCGAGCAATAAAGTTTAACGAAATAGGAGGAGAATCTATTGATTTATTTTATCCTATTGATTAGGAGATTTGTTAATTTATTTCGGGCTTTTATTAATTTATTTATTTTTATGTCTACAAAGGACGACCTTATGTACTCCAAATGCGCGAGGAAAGGCGATTTATCCTACAGTTACCAACCTATTCCATTTAGCATGTAAATCCGCCACGAAACAAAATCAACACTACAAGGCCGGATACAAACCGGAAAATTTAATGTAGTAATTACTTATATGTTTGCATCACATCAAAATTATTCATTCGCGTCATAAAATTAAATTCTCTAATGAATGCACCAATCCCTTCGGCGACATCGTGAAAAATTTTGTTCAGATGTATAATAACGGTATTTCTTCAACTTCTAAAGCAGCTATGCACGACCGAAGTTTTCAGCGGGTTTAAAAGAAAATATCTAATATAAAAAATTTGACAGTGCTATTTCTATTTTTTTTTTAATAATTTGATGCTGTAAAATAAAGTTTCACAATAAAGGATAACGGTAGAAAAGCCATTATGAATAAAGGCCACGAAACCTTGGTCCTAATGTAACCTTTGTTCTAAAGTAACAAGGCAAATAAAAATAAATTAAACAACAGCAATATAAGTAAGCAGCCAAAATAAAGAAAATTAAAACTAAGTGGAAATTAAATAAATTGAACACATTCATACCTATGTACAATATATGTACATCCTGTCCTCGGAAACTCGGAAGAAAGCTTTGCCCCCACATGTGGAAGACAAAGCAGAACTCCAGGAGATCCCAGCAGCGTCGCTGGTTAAAACTTACATTAAGAAAATTGAATATTAAATCATATTAAAATAAACAACTGACATACTTAATTCTAAAAAATTCAGACTTATTAAGAGTTCTATAACTATAAAATTTATAAAAATCGATGTCGAAGTTGGTGATACGGATAAATCTATGTATTTCTCCTCTACTAAAAAGAAAAAATCAATATATGAATAACCAATCAGCAATTATTAGCAACTAAATCCGATGAGGAACCTCTTTTAAATTCAATAGCCTTGATATGTTAGTTCAATCTAAATTGACATCGCTGTTTTCTCAACGATTGCGAAACGTTAGATTGCAGTTAATAGCGAACATCTGGTCATCTCTGTAAATTGATGATGAGAACACGGTATTTAATGTTGATGAACGGAGTCAGCTGTCTTCACGAAATAAGGCGTACTTAGCTGTAATGGGCTACACCAGTGCGATACTGTCTGCTTCAGCATTAACTGAAATCAGTTTGGGGATGGGTTGAATTACATCAAGGAGGGTTCTATAAGACTCGAAATGATAATCTGTCTGAAATAGAATTTCTCCTTCCACCGCAATACAAATTTACAAGGAATGCTTTTTCTGTTATAAAATAACATATGAATCATATGAACATTTTTTAGTTAATGAAATAAAACTAGCTGCTTCTTACATGTTTATCAATTAATTTTAGAATTCCATTTGTCGCTAATCAAAGCTCTTTAAACAAAAAAGCAAATGTAACTTAATATTACAAATTATCACATGCACTGATTATGGTAGCGATGCATTGTTAGATAACAATCAGGAACGTCTTAAGATATTCGGCGCCCATGGACCACTAAAAATAATGCCCTCTTCGTAAGATATGCATACATATAATACTTTCTATTACTTAAAGAACAGGTCATTTTCTTATTTTTGGTTTAAAAGGGTTTTGAATAAAAAAAAAACTAACTAAATTACTAATAATAACAAAAAAAAAATTAACTCGGGACAATATCCCATTTAGCCCAAGGGTTAGGGTGGCCCTGCTAGCAATCTATTATTTGTTAAACTATTTTAACTTAATATTTTTTAACAGTTATCAACTGTTATTTAGGTTGAATGTAGCATCTATAAAAACAATAGGATGTTCTTTCCAAATTCGAAGAGAATATCTGGCATATTAATTCTTTTTTTGGTTGCAATCTGCTGCATTTCATACAAAATGCAGTGATGTACATAATTATTTAATTGTAATATATGCATCTATTCATACAGTATTTGTAAAAAATAAATAAAAATAAATACAATAATTTAACATAAAAAAGTACCCAAAATAGAAAAAAACTAATGATAAAGAAAGTTCTTAAAACATGTATCTCAAGAGATAAAACGTTTTTATTAAGGGATTATACAATCTACTACACTTATGAGCAATAGGTAGAGGTACTATGTGTAACCATTCATATCATATAAAATATATATCTATCTATAAGAGAAAATTTAAAACAGTTGAACTGTTTGACTGCTAAATTTACAGTAATTAGTAGCTCTTGTATGTCCGAAACCCACGGGATTTGGTAGAGAACTTCAGGGATGTGAGAGAAGTATTAATATCTTCTTTAAAAAACTTATTTTATGATGAATATTTTATTGTATGATATTTATATTATTTTATGATGTTTATTTTTTTTAATGATGTTTATTTTATTTTTACTTTGAATCCAGTTATAATTTTCATTATTTTTGTTTCTCTATTTATCTATTCAGCTATAGTTGAATGTATTTATATTTCCTGTACTTATTGTATTAATGAATTCCTAAATCGCTGCTATTTATTGCTCTCAATTGAGACAGATTGTAATATTTTCCAAAAAACCAAACAAAAAAAAACAACAATTTTGCTCTCTTCCCCTCTCTGTTGGGACTACCGTTTGACAGCCTTATCTGTAAGAGATTTTGAATTAAAGAGATGCCGGCTCCACACCAATGGCAAATCGTTTGTCAAACAACTTTGAAATGTGAAAGTACTAATGGGGCATCCACACACATGGCAAACCATTTGACAGACCGTTTGCCAAATGTTTGTGCAAATATGTGGTTTAATAACAAAAGTTAGACAGAAAATAGTACGAATCAAAACAATAAATCCAATTAACAATCAAGTTATGAATCATTAATTAGTTCAATATCAACTTTAAAATAGCAACAATTATGAAATCCAATATTCAGGTAAAAATGAGGAACCCATTGGGCAAACTGTTCGTCAGTGGTATGGATGGAATACAATCACAATGGCAAATCCCTTTGATGTGTGAAAGAAAACCGTTAGCGGCCAACACAGATATAGACTAGTACTTTCACCAATGCTCAGGCATTCACAAATACTTCCATCCACACCAGTTGTAAACGATTTGGCTAAAATAAGAAACTGCTTGATACGCGCACGTCTTCGCATATAATGAATACGCACTATACCGTAATATTCGTTTCAACCTTAAAGCACCCCTTTAAGGTAGGAAATAATATTAATATACTTTATTTATGTATGTAGCTGCTTCTAACTATTTCAAAAGAAATACATCATCTTTCAATAAATAAAGAAACTTATTTTATGTGGTGATGAAAGAACTTATTTTTATAGAAGATCCAAAAGGTATCAGAATCTATTTAATGATTCAAGAGGGTTTAGATTACTGAAATGTTTATTTGTTTATTTCCATACCTTACTGTCGTGAGTCCAATTTTGCTGATTTTGATTTTATTAACATATTTGCAAGCTTCTGGTCATTTTTCTCGAGTATTAGTATCGCAAATGGGCTAATAGGGTAATAAAATAAGGAATATAGTGTCATATGAAACTTCTTTTTGCTCTCCTGCAAGAATATAAAAAGGTTACGCCAGTTTATCTCTGCCATAGTTTATCTCTATATAACAATACTCTCAGTTTTAATTGATCAAATCGAATAAAATTTATGACAAATCATATCAAGTAAACCCGGGTAATACTTTAAATATAAATTTGAATTTTTCGTTATATTATGTATTATAAATTGACTTAAAATTAGATGTACGAAAAATACAAAAATCATGGATTATCCACAAATGAATAGCGTTATTTATTTTCCCACAATTTTCATTACGTTCCATACTACGAAGTGCTCTCGCTGACAGTTCACTGCATAAGCGCATACCTTCATAAGGGAGAGATAACAACAGGTGTTGTGGGAGACACGAACAGGTGTCGCGGTGTCTGATTTAGAGAGCCTTGGCATCCGATTACCATACCCAGTACCAGCCGCCTGATTTATCAGCTTGTGCAACTGCACCATCGCTTATCGATGTTCGATTCGATGGTATCTATCGATTGTTATCTGGCCTCGGATAAGTTAAGAATGCGTTTATAAATCAAATCTGTTTTAAGTTAATAGCACCTTATATCTCGCAACATAGTTCCCCATGATAGATCATCACCGGTTGTTCCCTTTGTCAATAGCTTCACGTGAAGGAGTAACCTAGGAGTGTCATTTCCTCAAATGTAGTAAAGAGAATAAGAAACAAGGATTCGTAATAAATTAATGAATATAATCCTTAAGAAAAAACTTGTCATTTGGTCAACAGTTAAACTAGCTAGTGATAGCAAAACATCAATACATCAATGCTTGAAAACATCGAATGTGAAACATCACTATTACTGATACATTCCGATAAAAACGTCTACATTTCTTCTTTTTTTCCTCTAAAATTAATTTAGGAACTTATTGAATAATTATTACTTTAAAAAAAAAAATAAACATATTTATGACTCATTCAGCAGCCTTATTTTTTTTTTAAATACAAAGATTTTGTATTATATCATAACCTTAATTAAAAATTCTCTGAACAGAAATGAAAAGAAAATTACTACCCGTTATTGCTTCATCATTCCATCATTCCTTTCTCTGGTTGTTTCGTTTGCATTACGTAATTATGTTATCAACCACATGGAATAACTAATAAATATATATTTGTTTTTATATTCATTGAATATAACCAAAAACTGAAATAATACATTAATTACTATCACCATGGAATATAATAATAAAATAATAATATAAAAATAATATAACCAAAAATTTATCAGAATCAAAATAAATTGATGTCTTAATATTTATTTACCAACACGAGGGTACAGCCTAATTATTAAAATTGAAAATATTGTTTTGTTTTTCCAAATCCTAAGCTGGCTTAAAAGTACCTAACTAGGTAACCACCAAATAAATGCTTTAGGGGATAATGAATACTTTCCATTCATTGAAGGCTGCATCCACAGACAAAAATATTTAGTAATATACTATTAGACATAATGATATTTCTTGTAAATAGGACTACTATCCTTGCATGATTTATTAACGTGAGAAGTGCTATCCCTAGTTTTAGTCTTTCTTATTAATTATTATATCAATCACACTGTATTATTATGTCTAAATTCCAAATTTATGTTTATAAGATTTTATTTTGCCAATATTCTTCTGGGTAAATTTATATAGCTTAGGAATTCGAAAAATGAAATTTTTCATATTTGTTAATTAAACATGGTGGTGACTATATATCTCATCTGAAGACGAATAATCTATCATTGATTCAATTTGTTTTACAACTTTATGCTAATAATTTATGATTTTCCATTTAATTAAAAATGATTTGTTGCTTAGATAGTGCCTAGATGTCTTACTCAACGAAGATAGAACATATCTATAGAGAAAAAAAATGTCTGTAATCTAAATAGTTATATAAATTATTTCTAGGGACATGACTTTGCGAAGCATAACTTTGGACTAGAAGCTTTTCCGCTCTATTTTTCATTCTTCATACTTCTGAATAGCTCCAGTCTTTTAAAATTTGCAAAAATAAAAATTAAGTTTATTCATTTTGGATATAATTAATTTAATTCTCAGAAATAATTAACAGCGAACAAAACTAATTCACATTTAAAGAAAAAAATAAAAATTAAATTAATCAATGAATAGACTTTATGAGTATACTTTATTTATTACGTTTTCAATATCGATAATTTTGTTTGTATACATATATTCAGTGCAATCCATTTGTAATATAAACAAGATTTAAGTTGCGGCTTGGGGCAAATTAAATTAAATTAAACAATGTTATTAATTTTTTTTTTTGAGGATTATTAGCGTATTCAAACCTTTCGAAATGTTTGACAACCAGTAAATTAACTGGCTAAAAATTGGTATTGTGGCATAATAAAGAATAACACCCATCGGTACCTCTTCCTGTCTTGTTTTACAGTTAGACGAGGAGAACATTCATCTAGT
The DNA here is from genome assembly GCA_948150685.1 of Rhaphigaster nebulosa. Taxonomy (NCBI): domain Eukaryota; kingdom Metazoa; phylum Arthropoda; class Insecta; order Hemiptera; family Pentatomidae; genus Rhaphigaster; species Rhaphigaster nebulosa. Next base: position 26,223,924 of record OX411311.1, read on the forward strand.
TCCCTTTCAGCCTTATGCGAGTGTTGCCAGATATGTTCGGAGTGACCATGTCCTGTATTAGTGAGTTAAGATATCCGTGTAAGTTATCGTGAAATCGTTTGTAGTGGATCCGTATGTGTTCGTTAACTGTTGGTATATGAAGGTTTGTATTTATTTATACAAAGAGCCCACCAACAGGCACATAAAAGAGTATGTAAAATAATGTTGCTAATGCACCATGGAGCTATGCTTATAGTCCTAAAAGTTTTTGACTGAAAGTTTACGTACGTGTGTCTTTTTGGCTGTCCCGAATATCTGTGAAGCTTAGGTCCTAATGGGCTTAGGTAAGTGTAAGTGATAAATTTCCAAGTTAAGTATTCATTGGCTTCCCCTTAATAACTATTTTTTAGTGCAAAATGTTTAGTAACCAATCTTGTAGAGGATTTTATTTCCTACAATATCCATGCAAAATATTTATAATAACTCTCAACAGACACCAAGAAATATTGAAATAACAATTATAGAGAAAATGGACTTTTATTAGTTTTTCCTCAAAAGCTCGCTTCCAGCGCATTTTAGGTAAATCTTGGTGCATCCAATTTTAAAGAACGTTACATTTTCTGGCAAGTTTTATTCGTTATATTTTTTAATATTCGGAACAGCTGCTGAGATGCGGGACCGAAAAAATATTGCACAAAAGTGCTCTGAAAAAATATTAATTAAGGGGAAACCACTGGATATCTAACTTTTTGCGTTTTTTGACATTTTGCAGATTTGTATAGCCCCTTATCTAAGTAGCTGTTCCGAATCGTAAAAAGTACTAGATATAAAACTTACACAAAATTTAAGGCTCTTTAAAATTGGAATTATAAAAGCTATACCTAAAATACACTGGAGGCGAGTTGCTGAGGAAAATTTAAAAAAAAAAAATGACGAATTCGTTGACAGTATAAAATTTGATTGCAACCTATCTAGAGTGGCAGACATTCATATTTCTAGTCTATTATGAGAGTACTTTCGGCTTAGACGATCAAACATTTTTTTGAAATCAGCCACGTTTTTTGGCCTCAGCTCCCGGATTACAGAGCATAGAATACAATGTTTCAGATGTATAAATACAACTACATATCACGAGAGGTATATATATATATATATATATATATATATATATATATATATATATATATATATATATATCCGATGCTCTACCATTATACCAGATACAATGAGACCTTAATTCGCGAATAACTCAAAATCGAGTCATTGAATTTTTTGTTCCTTTGGAGACTTTTTTTCAGAATGACAAAAGCTAGCTCCCTGCAAGAGTTCTTCAGCTACCTTTATTAGTTGGGTTCAAAATTGTTTGTCAGTAATTCTCACGATACTTCTCAAATTCGCGCCTTTTGACTTTGAGGTTGTTTTTACATGCCTCTAATTATCATGGGATTGGCTCCAATTTTGTTATATATAATTGATGAGTACACCTATCATTTATAAATAATGAATGGCCAAAATGTTTAAATTTAAAGTAAATTTTAAAATGCTCGTGTTACTGTCCACATCGGCATACATTGATGTAGAAAAAAAATCCTAGCTCAAATTGAAAGTAGCACTAGCAAAGCAAGAGTGTGCTATTTTTAAAAAATGAATGGTTTTCAAGTTTATGAACATTTCCAATGGTTAACAGGTCATAAAGAACTTATGTCTCCAGAGTATGGTGAAAACGAGTGCTCAAGTATGCTACCACTATGATTTAAGTTGCATTTTGACACAAATTCTCCGGGTTCCAGAGTAAAGCTACTACATTATGAGATATTGCATCGTTCACGGTCAGAGGAGTTCAGGGTTACCACCTCATCAAATGATTACCACCCGAAAAAATATTGGTAAGGTACTTGAGCTCTTGTTTTCACTATTCCCTGGTTCTTGGTGACCTATTAACCATTTTAACCACAATTTACTTTAAATGTAAATATTTTGGCCATTCACTATTTGCTAATGATAGATGTACTCACCAATCATATAGATAAAAATTGAAGTCAGTCCACGATAATCAGATATAAGAAAAAGCAATCTCAAAATCGAAAGATGCGAATTTTACAAGTCTCGTGAGAATGACCCTTGTACGTTATAATATTCTAGGTTAATAGGACATAAAACGAAATTTAATCTTGACTTTGAATTGTTTTGAACATTGTAAAACGTCCAAATCCAGCGCCGGTGCCACTCGAATCGTAATCAATGCATAAATAACCGGTTTTATTAAGCACAATAAAAAGACATCAAGGAGGTTCAACTTCAACTAATTTTCCCATTTATTTTTATTTTTACTTCCTTTTTTTATCATCGCCTCAAACTTTGAAATGATGCTTTTCTTATTTTAACATAACAAACTCTTTTAACTATATATACACCTATATAGATTTGGAATATTCGTATATCGATGAAACATATCCATATATATATATATATATATATATATATATATATATATATATATATATATATATATATATATATATGACACTCCAAATCATTTCCAACTAATACCACATATGTAATAGGTGTCTTTCAACCAACAATTCAACCACTGTATCATAATTTCTGTTCATTATTAAACTATTTACTAACGACCATAGTTTAATTCATACAATAAATAAATTCAATTCATATACAATGGAATCGAAAGCAGTTTTTAAGTCAATGAATATTGCATTAATATTTCATTTTTTTTTATTTATTCCGATTCAGGTCCATTAATTCTAAGAACGTTAAATTGGCCTTGATTAACGTTCGATATACATTTTGTCATAAAATTTCTGTAGGTATAAATGATTTCTTATGAATATGGATGAAATTCAATACCATAAATGGAAAAGATCCGGGTTATGGTGGTCCAGGGCCTTTTGGCAATCATCGACGAAGTTGCCAACCTGCACTCGCCTGGGGCTGTCATGGCTTATGATAATAAAAGTCTCCTTCAGCATTCTTCAGCCTGCATCTCACAGCTTATTATATTAATCTATCGGTTTTAATGTTTATTACTAATAACTAACGATTTAAATATTATTTAAATATTAGTAGCTTACATTCAGGAGAATATCTTTAAATTTGTCACTACACACACATACACTGATTCTGTGATGATTCGTTATATAACACGGTAGTTATTTTTTATTTATTTATTCCGTTGGTGATTCAATAAAATATGCTTACTAGTTCAACCAAAAATAAAAGTTGGTCCTTGTTATTAATATTTTTATTTAACAATATTGATATAAGACTGCAACATTATGTTTTTTTTTTGTAATAATACCTAATTATTAATGAATATGTGGATTAAAATGTAAATAAACGTATCTATATTATGTCTATAATTGGATTGATAAGAACCTTTGTCTCTGGAACAAACCAGTGTATTAATGCAACATTGCTTATAAATTTAGTATTTCCCTTTCTTTATTTTTTTTAGCCAAGCTAGGTTTGTTTAAATCAAACAACCTTTCAATGCCCAATGTCACAATCACAATCAATAAATGTCAAATGATCAAATACAAAGCAGGCATTGATATACAATTGCTGTTTTACCATAAAATAATATATATTTTTTTTTTATAATTACAAAAAGCATTTTTTTTTCTACAATCGGAATATAATACCCCAAACAATTATTAATAATCCCAAAGTTAATAAAATATTATACAAAATAAATATTTATACTGACGACTCATCAAACGTGGAATATTAAATTTCAATATATAGATCCTGAATCGGATACATAAACGCTTTTAAAATGTTAATCACAAGCGAATGAAATGCGCAATAATATGTAATTATCACATTATTATATTTCATGCTTCTGATTTAGCACATTCGTAATTACTCTCTAAATAAAATCCCATAATAAAATTATTTTCATATATATATATATATATATATATATATATATATATATATATATATATATATATATATGGTTTATTTTTTTAAATATATATATAATTGGCTGTGGCTGGACATTAGGACTCGGGCCACAAATCTTACCTAAGTCGCACCTCCCACTCATTAACGAGCGTTGGGAATCACTCCCGGCTCGCTATAATCACTTTACCGCTTATTGATAATTAAAACCTAATGACCTTTAGCTCCGTTCTTTTAGTTTTTTATCTTTTTTATTCGGAACCAGATTTTATATGCTTTGTAAATAACAGTCTCAGTGGAGACAGTTCAGTGGAGAAAAAAAAATTGAAAAAGAAATAATTTATATTTTGTTAAAGTCGATTCTAAGGTCTGAAGAGACAAAACAATAATTAACCAATTAGTATTAAACATGGCTAACATTATGTAGTCAATTATTGCAAGTTGATTGATGATTTTAGTAATACATTATATATATTCGAGGAAAATTTATATATATTAAATTTTCCTATTATATATATATATATATATATATATATATATATATATATATATATATATATATATATATATAAATATATACACACACACACATATAAATATATATATATATATATATATATATATATATATATATATATATATATATATATATATATATATATACACATATATTAATTTTCCTTTAATATTAAGCCTTTTTATTATCTTGGAAAATTCTCCCGCTCTCGGTGATCAACTTATTTCAAATTGATACAAAAAGACAAACTATAATTTCTTCCTGAAGAAGTACTAATACCAAGACATATTTTCGTTTCGCAAATAAAATTTAATTAAATAAAATAATTTAATTTACTTTTGTTAATTCATTTATAATAGCAAAATACTCTCCAATGGTTGATTAAATCCATGCCATATATAATTACATATAATCTTTTATCCGTTATTTGACTTATTCGTCATTCAAAATATCGGCGACGGAACTAGGATTATTCCTAGAGGGGAGGAGCTTAATTTTCCCCTCCTTCTTTCACCCCTCTCCAAATATAAGCAAACAGTCTTAAAACAGTATTTTAGATAATATATTTAGGAAGGGATATCATCACCTCATACTCAGTTTATTGACTGATTTTGATATCGAAACAATCAAAAAGCAGAAATAATATATTATTATGTAACCTAAAAATTTATGTAAATTTATTTAATTGATGTAATTATCAATATTAACTCATTTTATTGACTGATTTTGATGTCAAAACAATCAAAAAGCAGAAATAATATATATTTTTATGTAACCTAAAAATGTATGTAAATTTATTTAATTGATGTAATTATCAATATTAACTCATTTTATTGACTGATTTTGATGTCAAAACAATCAAAAAGCAGAAATAATATATTTTTATTTAACCTAAAAATTTATGTAAATTTATTTAATTGATGTAATTATCAATATTAACTCATTTTATTGACTGATTTTGATGTCAAAACAATCAAAAAGCAGAAATAAAATTTTTTATGTAACCTAAAAATAATATTTCTCTCCAAATTCTGCAGCTCGGGACTAGTGCCTCCTTTGCCCCCTCCCTAGTTCTGATCCTGCAAAATATTTAATTTCGGTTACCCATATATTGAAGTTTTTATTCGTTTAATCATATTCTTTTATTTTTATTAAGGAATAATGTGGCATTTATTACTCTGACGTTATTCTGCACATCTTTCAATAATTATTGGCTAATTTAACGATTGTCCTTAGATAATGTTTAAATATTTAATTTAAAACTTTTTTTTTTATTTAAAGGGAAGTCTTCAGGAATTTCTATATTTATTAGTGAACAGGACTTTCTTTTCTAGATTAATTTTTCACTCACTTAACATATTTCATTTAGAACGTTTCGGGGTCTTATCCTCTTTAACAGAATATCACATTTTTATCATCACATCATATTGCTTAATTATATTATTTTCTCTATTACAAAGTTCCATAATTTACAGTACAATATAAATGTCTGTTACTTCTATTTGTCATGCATTTCAATCTTGCAATATCGTCAAAGATTTCTAAATAAAATTATAATTTAAATGAATGTCTACTTCATTTATCCAGGGAAGAGAGATGGAGATGGATAAAAGAAGTAGACACTCCTATAAAAATCTATAATGATCATTATATGTATATGTATATGTATACTACACTGTAAATTATGCAACTATGTAATAGAGAAAACAATATAATTAAGTAGTATAATATCAATGATAAATTAAAAATGTATTGCAGAACAATCTGATGTTCTGATGTTGGGGATGTCTCCGAAACATCATAAATGAAATGATATGTTAGTGAGTGAAAAATAAAAGGAAAGAAAAAAGGAAGTCCTGCTGACTAATAAATACATACATACCCACACGCACGCACACACATATATTAATTTAATATTTTGTAAATTTAAAACAGGAAATATTCATGTCTTCATCTAGTTTTTTGTTATTTGTGAATATTTGACTGTACTAAAAATGTTTTTTTTCTTCTAAAGTCATTCTAATTGATCCTGTCTGGTGTATAGAAAATATTTCAGCAAACAATACAATTATTAACATGTATCCTTTATTATTAATAAATGCAAAAATAAAATCAATCCTAAATCAAAATATAATCAAATCTATTGTTTATAAATTATATATATATATATATACACATAGACTTAAAGAACTGTACTGTAAAAGAGCAATCATTTATTGGCTCGCCAATCTCAGCTGAGTCAATAGAACCATGAAAGCTAGGTCCAGGTAGATCAAAAACTCTTTGGGTTTTTGTTTGTTTTGCCCAGTCTGTTTGATTTAGTCAGATATCCCCGGGCCAAGCCGATTATGGCGGTTCTGTTTGTAGAAAATATTACACGTGTTCCACGACAACCCCGAAGCCCAAGAACATCCTGTAATCCTCTTCGGAAGACGGATGCAGTGGGTTTTGGCACTAATATTATGTGTATTTATGTCTCGAATAGGATCCACCATGACAAATATTATAGGTTATTTATTTTATTTTTTTTATGTATAAATAAATACAGCTCAGTATTAGGCGATACCTTCTCGGTCTACAGCTTCACCTGCTGTGCTTCTTGAATAAAAGTAGGTTTAAATGGATCTCCAAAAATACTTCGACTTTGCTAAGTACGATTTGCGGAAGCACGATAAAACCAAACGCAGAGATTTAAGAATGTTAATCGTTTAAGAAAATTTGCGGCTATCTTGTATTTTCGAATCAGTTTCAGTATCATCAGTTTTTGACTGGACCGAAATCTGATTTCGTTGATACGAAACTGTCTGATTTTGTTCAGCTTCGTTTGCCCTGAAGAAGCCTTACAATATAGATCGAAATATCAGCAAACATAAAGCAGTAAAAAATAATTTTAATGCGTCTCTTATTTCTGGCCTAACCCTCAACCTCTATTTCGTAGATATTTATATTTGTTTAAAAATCAATCAGAATGATTCTAAAACATATTTTTGCTATCGTGAAAAATCTTGAATCTGAGTTTTCAACTTACATAGAAATATACGATTTTTTTTTTGTATAAATAAAAGTCTAAAATGTTTACCGATGAAATAGTTATTATTTACGCTCCCGTATGTATTGATATTTTTTTCATGCTGCTCTGAGCGATCAATCCCAGTTCAAATTAATTTCTAGATTAGTACATAAAATTCTTAATTGACAGAAAATCAGTGTGCTTTGTCAGAGCAAGAACCGAAATTCGACAAACGCTTTCTGGATCCACTGAACCCTAAACAGAGCTCCGTCCGTCATTAAGGTCGGATTTTGTTTTCACTTCGTTTCATTGAACTTTTTTTTTCCTTTTGAAGGAGCATTGGCGTGAGAATAAATATGGTAATTTGAACTCAATAATGACACACAGCCCGCTAGAATACCTTAAAATTATTATGTAAGAATCAGGCACCGCTTCGTCATATATGTATATGAATATATGTGTTCCTTTCTGGTCTACTAACAATTCTGACGAGTTAATCGGCCCTTTTTGAGGGAGGAGTGCCTCCCTATAATAATAATAAATATTATTTTTTTTAAATATTAATTCGCGAACATTATTTCCAAAGAAACCTGTTAACTTTTAATATTAAACGTAAAACTATGGTAACGTAAAACAAGTGATTTTACTGAAATATCAAATAATTTAAATTTAATCAAACTCATTCCATTTGTGTAAAATACTTTAATCGCGCTGTCAATCAAAATGTTCCAATCTCCTTTTTTTGAAGTGTTGAAGGCTGAACGGACATTGAGGATGTTCTATCTTGCTCGACAGCTATTTATGCTAATGACTATCTATATCTTCTTACATCTCTACCACATTTTATCTTTCTCGTTTTCCGGCGGTTAATAGGAGCTAACCGGGAGAGTGTGTCTTCAGAGAATATTATCTGTGTAACTCTGGAAGATCATGTAGATCAGATAATCAGTTACTGTTTGTTAGTGGTTCAGTAGTAGGATACGTTATCCCCAGCAATAAACATCTCCTCTATATGGGACGTCTCAGATTAATATTTCCTACAAATGTGTTTGTTTTTGACCAATAAAGCAATTAGATATATAGTTTCTGGTTAGTAATAATTTTTTGAGTAGTATCTCATATTTCAATTTTATACTTTTCCTTTGAGATTCTAATTATAGATTTCTTTTTAGGATTCCACGCGATTATTATGATAACTTTTTTGTTTTTCAATTTTTAGACAACACTTTTGACATTTGCAGTGGAGTTGTAGTAACAACCTAGATTGAGAAAATATCTCCCAAGTATGCTAGAGAACGTACTGATATATTATAGGGTCCGATTTATCGGCTTAGGTGTTCGGTGTTTTCGTTACGACACATAGTTTAATTTTACTATTTTTCATTAACTAACCTTTAAGGATCCCAAAGGAACAAAAAGTTAAAAAATATCTGAAAAATATATTTTTTTTTATTTTTAAAACATTGTTTAATTTCGCTATTTAAAAAAATGCAAGCAATAAGACGAATTGACTCAGTAATTTGAAACAAAATAGTCATATTTATCTTGTGTATTCTAATGTTTGAAATAATTTATAAAAAATTGTAGTGCAAACCATTTATTATCTATCCTACCTGCTGCACATTACGGGTGCTAAACGTGGCTTGATGGGTTTTGAAGAACACTCTTCGAGTAATCGAAAATAAGGTATAACATAAAATAAGGTCCGGGGAAGAACAAGATGACTGAAGAATTTTTAAAGACTTTGCAAGTACTTGGATGGCTGACCGCCCGAGTTTGGAAACCACCCTGCGGGGAAATCTCTCCAGTGTGAGATTATCCCCCTTCCTCGGGTATGTGAGGATTGTCTCTGCCTACTGGAGTTAACTCATACCGATCGGATGTAGGCTTGATAACTCCCTCCCCTCCTTAATACCTAAATCGCAAATCGTTTTGTGGTCTTCTACGATCTCAAATAGTGTGAATGCTGATTCCAATCCACAACAATCCGTTGATCTAGACCGATTTGTCATTTAATCCGAGTGAGTTGGTGGAAAGGACATTGCAGAATCAGAGGCGTAAATAACAAAAATGCAACCGATGCGACACATATCATATATCAGTTTTACGGATATACAAGAAAGTATTTCAACCAAATGAAAATAAAAATGAAGGTGAGTGTAATTATGCGCTGTTTAATATGTTTTTGAGTGAGCTTGAAAAATATTGTGAGGTAAAGTAACACATTGGGGGTAAGGATAAACTTGTCTAATTTTTCTGAAGGGCTCATAGAAAAAACGCTTGGATTGGACCCCAGTCATAGTTACGCCACCGTACCGAATTGGCCCCAGAAAGACTGGTTATAGAGCTATGGGCAACCTGCCGCTGCACGATGGAAACCATGATTCGTAGCAACGTGAGGTTCGGTGATCCCCTCCAGGCTATCTGTGCTCCCGAAATCAAAAAATATCCATAAGAAGACCATATCGCGCGGCCTAAGATCCATGATGATGCCAACCAATCTTTAGCGCTAAACGAAAAAAAATGTCTTATTCCATTTATTGGCTGCCATTTAAGCCGTACATGGACTATTGCGAGACTGATCTTTTTATTTATTTGATATTTTGTTTTTGGTTTTATAACCGCGAATTATTGTACACAATAAACGTATTTTAACGTTTCCGAACCGTTTCAGTTGACAACTTTAAATTATATAGTTATCTTCTAAAACATTATTATATCCCTTGCTGAGGGGAATCGCTCAATAACGAGCTTATTATTCATTCCACTGCCAGACGATAATAAATACAAACGATCCAGAATATATAACCATTACAATAAATTTCGCGGAGGAATGATCCGCGGGGCATTTCCCCGAGCTAATTGAATATAACCATATATCAGCCACGTCGATCGAGAATATATTTCGCCATAAAAAAATACCGGGAGTGATTAAGGGCGAGGTGTGATGGTTAGGAGTGGAATACAGGCCCAAGGCGCCTCCGCTAACAAGCACCATTATCACCACCATAAGTCACCGGACTGTTTGCTTTACCATCGCCAGTATATCACTGCAGGTGACTCCGATTCCAGGTAGGTCTGATTTATTGCGTATCATATTTAACTGTGCCACTGATAAGGAGATGTCTTAACCAGCTCTATTATAGGGCAGGTAGTGTAGGTGTAGCCCGCTCTATGATTAACACGGGGGTCTGTATCATTGTGGCTGCTTGTTTGTTTGTAATGAATAAACATGTCATAATTCGGAACAAAAAATGATGTAGAAAAGAATATCTTTTTTAAACAAGCTTTAAAACTTTTGTTCCATTGGTTCCAAAGCCTAGTTAGGATAAGTGGTTAGATTTTTCTTGAAACGAAGTCACCGTGGATACTAAAAATATACTCCAGTGTTCCTCTGATCACACTGTTGTTTATTTTATTCAATATTCAACAAATGTATACAATTCAAAAAAGCTCTATTATGCGCGGTAATCCTTGTGAATAAAGTAGCCTTTTGGATTTGCGTATCGAAATTTTGACTATAATAAAAATTATACGCACATCGATGCTTGATGTAAATAGGTGAATACATAAAGTATTTTGTAGTCCTGAATCCGTAAATGGTAAGATGATTACTTTAACACGTACAGCTTTTTAGTTACAGGGGTTGGATGGTTGGGAAAAAAATATGAGACGATATATTTTTACAATCTAATGTTTATTCAAGATTTTCTTGTAAAACGTGTTAAATCTTTATAGAGAAGACATTACTGAGTATTACGTGAATAAAACAAAGTTTTTCATTAGTTTGAGCTTAATATGAAGAGATAGAAGAAGCACCATTTTTGAGTTAACAAGGGGGGTATATTTAATATTTGTAGTACCAGGTTCAAAAGAAGTTGCATAACGCCAATCTTTCTTATTCTCATGTTCTTTTGTTGCCCTACTGTCTCATAGACATAAAAAAAAAAAAAAAAAAAAAAAAAACCTTTGAAGTCCTAGCAATATAACAAAAGGTAGCAGATACTTGAAAATGGAGCGTGTTAGGGCATTTCTGTGAAAAGGTGTTTTAATAACAACCTAAATGTAACGCAAAAAGACCATTCTTATGAAAGTTACGAAAATCATGTCCATCTGTGTTATCAAAGTAGAGATAGCCTCAATTTGTATAGGGTTCTTCACTAAAAACAAATACTAAATAAATATCCGGGAATGTTATATATTTTCAAGGCAATAGGTTTAGAATATAGAATGTTATGTGAACTAGGGTAGCTCATTGGGTAAGGCATTAGACTTTTAACCGGACTCCGTATCTGTAAAGTGATAATCTGGCCGTTATTGGGTTGGAAGGAAAACTTACGGGGCCATCCTAAGATAATCTTAGTCCCTTGGCTAATAAATATAACGCGCTCCTCTTCGTAAGAAATTCGTATGTATAATATTTTATATTTCATATAGAGCAGGTTTATAATCTTATTTAAGCCATGAAAAGATTTGATTAAAGCTAACTTATAGTAACAAAAAAATATGACACCAATAAAATTGCTACACCCAAAATCTGAGACCTTCATTTGGGCCTAGTCGAACATGTGTTAATTTTTATTTATCAGGATTATTAGTAGAAGTTAATCAGCAAAATATGTTAAGTATAAGAAAACAATAAAGAATTTAACGCTTTAGGGAGAAAGGACGTTCTGAATTTGATAAACAATTCTGTTAAAATACGTTCAAGCTTTTTGGAAAAAAAAAAAAAAAGATCACCACTATATTGGTGAATAAACATTAAGATTTGGAATTACTGATTTTTTTTTTTTTTGATCTTGACAATGCCCAAGCCTAAGTAGGAAGTTAATGGATACAGTTTTTGAACTCCTTTCTGCATTTTTTTCTGTTTATCAGCTTCGTACTGTCAGTATTTAAATATATCTCTCTTATTTAAACTTTTGAATATCTTTATTCTTCCTGCTTACCTGGAATAACCTCAGGTTCCCACAGTTTGAGGGCTTTACCAATCGACAATGGGTGTGAACAATAGACCAGACCTTCCTAGCTTGGGAAGTCTAGACCGGATCCTGTCAAATCCTCTTTCCCAGGATCATCGAGAGACATTGTTCGATCGGTCATATCTATCCCAGGATTCTCTCGTGGGATCGAAATTTAGGTAAACACGATACTTCTGTTTAGTAATATTATAGTTTTAGTCCTCTTATCTCATCTTCCCAGTGCCCTTCGGCATATTCGATCGAATTTCGGATCTCTTAAATTTTGCTGTATAGGTAAACTTTAATACATCCAAATTTTTATTTTTTTTTATTTTTAGGTTTTACCTGATATTAGAGAGGGCTGATCGGAAGGAAATGGGAATAATTTTTATCTAAGTGACATGGTAAAAGTAAAAAGCTTTATCTTAACTGGAATAAATATGAGCCAAGCAAAAATACCATTTGCATACTTTTATTATCCAATCTACTGAAAAATAATGCGTTTATCAGTAACACTACTTCGTCCATAAGACACAGATAGTAACAATAATAGGTTTAGCGAACCCGAAAGTTTGATGCCGGTGCCACCAATCCCTGTCGAATCTGCAAGATCAGCCTTAACGAAATCCTCCCACCTACATTTCGGTCACCCTTATAAGGTACAATTCAAAAGTATATTTATCCATCTAATGGATATCTATTTAAGATAAGGCTGGCCTCTGCGTTAAATGTTACCTATTTAAAGTTAGAGACTAAATGGCTTTTCTCGTTTAGCAATATGTATCAGTTTAACCGTTTGACCCATAATGGTTTAGATTAAACATTTTAATTAGGGTTAATTGGTCATTTGGGTTGTGGCCCACCATCAAAAATCCTGCATGAACCACGTCAACATTCCACAATTTTTTTGTTAATCATAATATAATATTATTTTTTCATTATGCTAAATAATATTGTCCCGTTTCTGCGGTCAAAGTATGACTTAGGGATAAAATTTTGGGAATATAAGGCAACTATCATAAGATTGCTGTAATTCTTAGTTTTTAATGAATATATGTATAATTATTTTAACAGGTGTTCACTACAATTAACCTCCGCGGTTTAAAGTACTGGTTATTTTTAAGAGGAAATAACTGTAAAAATGTTCAACTTTTCACAAAGTAAGGTTGTTTTTTTTTTTGTAACTTTTAATTTTTTACTAAATATGTTTATGAGATACTCAAATTTTATCGAGATTTAAAAGTTCCTGGTGAACATTTTATTTTATTATTTTCATAATTCTAATTTATTCGCTTTATAAAAATTATTTATCGTTATTTTTAGTAGAAATGGAATATTACAGTATTTAATTTATTTGTGATGAAGGCAAAAAGTAAGGTTCATTAAATTAAAAAATTACATATAACTATAAAAGCATAAATGCAACAGTAGCACAAAATGTAATTTTCTTTAAAGTGAATTACTGCTAACTCAAGAACTAAATCTTGATAGGCACTAAATATTATGTATTTAACTTTTTTTTACCTTAAAAAATGCTATCCATTTTAGTAACCCTGACAACTGCAGAAACATTTAAATATATGAATAATTTTCAAGTCTGCAGTCACAGTGTATCATTTGTACTTATATGTGTATCTTACGTGAAGCATTTCTTCTTTGATTTATCCTTCAATAAAATTTAAGGAGGTTTAAGTTGCTTTAAAAATAATTTTTCATGAGGCCATTTGACCATATTTTCATATTTAGTTCCCACGGTTTCTCCCCTCCGTTCAAAGACAATAGGTCACATGCACCCCAAGTTGCAACCCTTTTCCTCTGCACTCTATTAACATTTAAGTAACATTCAAAGCCATACTTTTCTAACAGATTTTAATGGGATGTTTAATAATATTCGGAAGTAACAATTGTACAAAATAAAACGCTTCTGAAATATTGTGATTAAAAATTATAATAATGTAGTCCTAAAAACAAAACGTGCTCAACGGACAGACAACATAATTTGATTTACATAACGTATTCCAGTAATTTAATATCACCAGGTGATTCTACGTTCAAAAATATGTGTGGCAAAGTATATTACAGAAAATGTACAATATTGAATTTTAAGCACATTGAGCATTCATAGCGCATGCAAGATGCACTATTAAAAATTGAACGAGTTGTCGATTATTCATGAAATTTAACGTAGATTATAGAAAAAAATGGGGGTTCTAATTTGAAGAAGACAATTAGTTACATTTGCGCATTGCCTATTTGCAAACATTATTTATGTGTATCGCGTTTAGGATTGCACATTGATCACTTCTATGTGCAATATATTAATATGAAACGAAAATTCGAAGAAGCGAAGAAATAGTTTTGGCCGGCTAGATCGTCAAAATACTCCTTTATGCGGCGTTAGTATTTTTTTGAAAACTACAAGATGGCACTACTAACTCGTTTTCCATCAAAATTGCTGTAAAGTGTTTTTACTAATCTCGTAAACGGTATGTCAAATAATATTTTGTGTCGAAATTTGCTCGATGCACTAAAGAAGTTCAAGCTTCATCCTCCCATTGATCAACTTCTTTGTGGGCCTCGGTGAGCTTTCGGTTTTCATCGCTCGCGTACTTCCTGCAGCTCAGAGGTATCCCCAGGAGTCCACAAGAGAATGGACCCGGTGGAGAGGCAAAGGACCCGCCTAGTAGGAAAAAATAGCGTCTATTTATTGGTGGAGCTGGGCGGAAGCTGTTTGTCGGGGCGTCCCACGGTGGCACAGCGTGATGCTAACTCGGTCTTGGATCTTTGTCTTCTCATTAACTGAGTCTATTATTGAGATGTATTAACTGATCTTATTTAAAATAGTTCTCTGCTTCCCGGCTCTGCAGGGGCTAACAGGAGTCATGAGTGGCAGTAAACTCATTCTGGCTGATGTAATTTATTCTCTGGCATTGCTAATGCAAGTGGAAAACAAAAAGATCTTTGATTGCTTTTATTTATTTTTTCATATCCCCTATTTATGGATAGATATGAAACTTTTTATAGTTAAAGATTTTTTCAATTTATTATTTTAAGATTTTTTTATTTTCGAATGATAACTTCTTTTTCCTTCCTCCTTTATACCTCTCAGCGTGGAGGTTCCTCGATCCAAGCGTACCAACCATCCCGGTCCCTTGCCATCGCCTTAATAGAATCCAGCCGGTTTTTTCTCCTAATCGAACCATATGACCCATCCACGACATCCTTGGAACTTGCGTCGTTAGCGATTTTCGCTCATTTGGCAAACTTGGCCGAACAACTTTATTTGCTTATTCTCTGAGATTTCATCTTAGGGTTTCACCCATAACTGATATCTTGTTCTATCAATCGTGATTAGATCTCTTCGAATTTGGCCAGCTACTCTTCTCAGATATTTCATATCTGCTTAAATGCGGTGACTCTGCTTGTCCGTCGAGAAGAACCCAGCTCTCACTTCCATATTATATGCTGGGAATGTAAATTGTGTTAAAAATGTACAGATTTACTTTTTTCTCAACTTTATGTTTCCTTACAACAGTGTTACAGATTTCTTAATATAATCCCTTTTTTCGTATTGTGGAACCTTTCTTCCATGACAGTGATATTTGTTTGCTTTTACAATCCTGTTTCATATTGCATCTTCAATTCTTCCCTTTCTGCTGATAACATGTATGTATCTACACTGGTCTACTGCCTCAAGAGTTTCTCCTCGGATCCACGCCCAAGTTTTATGACTTTGTTTTTATTAGTACTTATAATCATGCCCTTCCTCTCTAACCCGCTTCTCATCTAGTGATGTGGCGTAGAGCTGTATTTTAAGATTACCGCTACTTGGCGGATAAAAACCCAAAATTGGTATAAAGCTACTAAGGAGTATACTAATAAATATTAGCCTAGAAGCCTTCTGAAATTTATAATTTCAATAATTTTATTAAATAGAAAACATAAAATTTTCATTCCGTGCTCTATATCATGAAATTTACCAACCAGGCAAAAACATGACGAATACCATTTTTATAGGAAAGTAAATTTTCTAAAATTTCAGCCCTAATTGTCGAAGGATGCACCAATAGATTTTATATTTTAATCACAGAAAGAGAGCTGGGACAGCGGAAGGTAATGGAGCCTGTTTGGTACTATTCTGATCATTCGGGTCTTGGGGTAACAGAGGATTTTAAATACTTTTCCAAAGCACAACGATTTTCTCCGATATTTCCCCATCTTCAACAATTATTTTGGGGAGAAATTTCACATAAATAACACGTTTTATGGTCCTCTTAAATAAGATATGTATTTGTATTGTAAATTATTATTAAGTCACAATGCATGTGATGCACGAAATGGATGTAATAAGATTTTTTATTTTTAAGTTTATATTTTGTCTGTAAGAAAGGGCCCTATGCTCTAAGAGAATAAAGTAATCAATCAATAATCAGATTCTAAATTTAGTAGAGTGCTCCGTCACTATAACAGGGTCAATACAACTATAACCTAAACTCCAAACGACTGAAAATCGATCGATTAACATCTTGAAAATATTGAACATTTTTTTTTGGGTATGTTTCTATGTGTTTGATCGTAAATGCACGGGTTTGATTCCCGTTGACTTCTTTTCGGGAGAGGGTAAGGTTTGAGATCAGTTCCCAACTTCGTAATGTTAACTTAAAGGAAGAATGTCTTGAAATGCGAAAAACAAAGTACAGTATACTCTCTGATATATTCACTCAGACGACTTTTCTTATCGCTTTGGGCTAACGTCAAATACAAATTAATTATTTTATTTTTTTTATGTTTAGTTTTGTAAGCAATCAATTTATCATTCAAATGTACATCTGGAAAATTCCAGGTAATGAATAGTTTTCGAGTAATCAGAAACTAAACTAAGGTGAACCCGTGTCCATAGAAACCTGTACAGGATAATTTATAGCATGCACTAAGTTCAAAACGCTCTATCGTTGCTAATACTGGAAGACTTTTTTTTTTCGATTTATGGGGACTTTAATTTTCATTCAAATATTATTTACACGATTCATAAAATAATGTATACTTTTTAAGTTATGCGCGAAAAAAAGTTTTATTTTCTTCATAACTTTTTTTTTATCTCTGCTTATTTCAGGGATACACTATTTAGAAAAATTAAAAGTGCTTTAGGAGGAAGATTTTAATGTTTAATGTTACATGAAAATCTTTGAAGCCGTTTTGACGCCACTGCTACAGAATAACATGTTTTGCAGCCGCAATTGCGCATAGGGTAGTCGATTTGTTACACACGCATCAGGGGATAAAGCACTACAAAAAACAAAACAATAATCAATAAAATCGGTTACACCGGATTAAGATATATTCGTGGAACGGATACGCAAACCAATGGTTGAAAATGCGTTATTCCGACTATGGGGGTTCTGAAACATATAGATCCGTTGGAAACTGGACATCAAAAATTTGACTCGATTACAAACGGAAACTAAAGTAAACTATACGAAAAGGAAAGTAAAAACATATTCTAGAGTAGTGAAAGGTAGGCTGTCAAAATACAATACGTGGTAAATGGCAAACCTTTATTTCCAAATTGATTATAAGTTCCTCTTGCAGGTTATTTTTGTTCTGGTACTACAGAACTAGCGAACTGCTAGTGACAATTTTAGTGAGGTCAGAGCTATTAAATATTTTGATAAACTTTTGTTAATTTTCATTTTTAAAATCTATTATATATATATATATATATATACCAATATTTTTTTTTTTTACTCAAATCAATCCAAGATTGAATGTTTCGCCGTTCCAGAGTAATAAAAAAAAAGATAAAAAGGAAAGAGAATGGTCTTAGAATTTCTTATGGACTGTAGGAACTGCTAATGATTTTTTTACTTAACGGTTCCTCAGTTTTAGCATCAATTAACTTCAGGCTAATATCAATTTTTTATATTAAATAAAAAACGAACAAGTACAGGCTATAATATTTACTCAAAGATATTTCTATGAAACTTTACTGCTTTACCCCAGGATCTGTTTCGAGAAGGCGGCCTCATGCCGATCTGAGAATTTCCAGAGCTTTGAGGTTCCCTAATGTTGCGGCGTTAACGCTTGGCCAATGAAGAAGGTGTTAGCTCTTTGTGGAGAGCCCATTGGTCCGCATCGATGGTCATCGCATTTGCACCTCTTCACGCCTTCCTCGCCGATCTTAGCTCGCTTCATGACCTCCGGACAATACTAATCCTGAAATCGTCTTCGGCTGCGGAGTTGCGACTTCGTATTGTCGACCTTAAGCCTATTGCAACTGGTAATGCCGCACTGAGTAATGAGATAATGATAAGTCTTGCCTACTGGTTATAAAAATATTAAATTTACAATACTCGAGAGAACACAGTATTGCTTTCGGTCAAGATTTTAAAAAACAGATTGGTAAGTAGGTCAGAGCTCTCCCACCATTATTATTGGATACACAAAAAGATCAAATTCAAACAACAAAAATGTTAGGAAAAACATTTCATTTTTAATTTATTCCGATATGTTTCAGATAATTAAAAAACGTTCGTTAAACGATCATTATAATTTCCTCAATACTTCTTAATATAATTGACTGCGCGAGCCGTTTGTGCAAGCGAAAGCAGTGAATTCAATTCGATAAAATTGACGCTGGACCAATTTTTCACTAATCCTCAAATTACTTCTAACTTTGGTCTAAATCAGACAAGATGTTTTAGAAGTAACAGATAAACGAAAGAAAATACGTTTGCGCCGTATGTAGTTTATGAAATTCCATAAAATTAAAACTGGACCAGTTTTACACTAATTTTCAAATTTTCTATTACGTTGGAAAAAACAGACTAGCAATTTTCGAATTATACGAGTGTCAAGGAAAAAGAGTTTGCGTTTCTGCAAGAGAAAGCAGTAAATTAAATTCTATAAAATTGATATTGGACCAATTTTGCACTAATCTTCAATTTACCTCTAGTTTGGTCCAAATCAGACCAGCCGTTTTCGAAGTACAAATATGCCAAGGAAAATACGGTTTATCTATCATATTTTATTTACCAGCACTCACAAAATGAGATTAAAATAAACCTCGGTTATAAAAACTAAATCAGTCTGAATATACATACATAAATATAAAACATACAGATGAAATTATAACAATAACTATTTATTAAAAAATGTTTTCCTATATAGATAACAGTTTATGAATATTTTATTTAGCCGACAGCATAAATCAGGATAATAAGCTGGCCGAGCTCCTGCCAGAGAGACAATATTTACGGCCCTACTAATCAGCTGCTAGCTAGTGCACTCCTTGCGTCCTCCTGCATTCGCCACCATCATTAGCTCCATTATATAAAAATGATACCATTCTACTGTGACATTAAGTATGATGAATTTGTCTCTTCGATTCTCAACTCTTTGAATCCGATCAAGGTATAACATATTTTTTGATACCTAATGCATATGAATGAGGAGGCCTTTTTTTTTATTACGCTTTAGGACTGTTAAAAGAGATACACATGAAGATATTTATTTGAAAACATGAAAAGAAAAGAGAAATAATAACTATCGCAACTATGTTATCATACGACAGATTGCTCAGTTTCCTTCTGATACTTTATCTGTCAGTGTCACATGAGTTTATGAAATATCATTTTTATTTATATTGTTCTCTGAGTTTGTCTTAAAAAATCCGATGATAATTGACTAAGAGATAAAAAATCGATCATATTTGACCTCTCCAGTCTTTTAACAATCGTCCCTCCTGGCAAGGGTATAATTCTGAACAAATGTATTCAATGAATGCGGCCTCTGTTAGTAATTAGTCAGAATATTCTAGTCTCTGGATCACGCCAACTCTTGGGTGGCCCGTCACAGTTTCACGTTAAATGGGTAGGATTCTGTTTTATAAACACTCTTCAAGAGCTTTTCCGTGAGCTTGTTCCAGACCAAACACATGGAGTTTTTTTCTGGAGTGGGACATAAAAAGCATGTCTTAATTGGCAGTAGCCAGTACCCATTGAGACAGTGAGATTGGATTGAACGAATCATAAATAAATGTCGCTAATAATTTAATTATAATAAAAGGCTAAGTGAATCCCAAGGTTCGATACCGAAATAACCAGGGATCGCTGTCTATATACCTTTCAGCGACCGTCGAAAAAACCCGAAGTCCGCAAGGTCTGGCTTTACGTTTCGGTGAATCCATCGGGCGTTTACTGGTCGGCTCAGCGCTAATTACCTTTATGTTATTAAGCCTAACTTTACATGCCCATTTCAACCTTGCAATGATATCAGTTCAGATATTTGATGATCAGAAGCATACGGAATGGCGTAGAGTGGACCAATGCCTTATTCTCGAAGTGTTGTTCTTTGTTCAAAATAAGCGGCCACGTTTCGCACTCTGAAAGCCAGGGGCGGACCAAGTGGTAGTTTTTAGAGAGAGAATTATTTTAGTTTTCCGATTTTTTAAAACATTTGCGCACCTTTAAAGCCCCTCCAAGTTGAGCTAAGGAGCTCAAAACCTGTTGCATTCGAAAGGAAATTCAATTACCTATAAAACAAAAGAAGTTTCATCGAAATCGAACGGGTATTAACAAAGATAGGATATTTCAACTGTTTCAACACCTTATTAGTCGTTTTTTCCCGAAAAAAATAGACTATTGCAGTGGGTCAAAGGTCGGCGGTGAGCGGCGGGACTGCGATTTCTACCCGTTTCGACGGATAGTTCTATTCCTATTCGACTTGGTCCCCCCATTCCCCTGGGTTTTCCGATTTTTTAAAACATTTGAGCACCTCCAGCGGCCCCCTTTCGGTCAAATAAGCTGAAATTCGGCATGTAAGGTTTTCTTCAAGGGAGAACGATACCATTAAAAAATGGGTAAATTCCAGTCAAAATTTCGGTATGTCGTCATACCGATAATTCGGTAAATTGTCATTTCATATGTAAATTTTGGTATGTTAGGGGACTGTCTTTTGTGGGTCTCAATTTTTTTCTTACTCCTCCTTTTTTACCTTTTTTTAATGGGAAAATACGACGTTAGTGACGGAGTTCTACTGCTCACGGATTTTTTTTTTGTTATAGCAGTTTTTTTGTAGGATAAGTAGAAAATTATGGGATAAAATTGTCTTATCTTTAGTCAGAAGTAATTGACAGGATATCTCAGTAATTAATAATGCAATGACAAATGATACAGCTTGAACCAATTTTAAACTATATTTTGCTGATTAGGATTGTTTTATTCTCAGTAGTTATTTTGGGAGAGGAAATTTCCTCTTTTCTCGCTTCATGGACCCGCCAGTGCTTAAAGCATATCAGAAAGGAGAGCAACTTTTTAAATTCTTACTTTCAAGTTTATGGAAAACAGGCGGTAACTAAGTAATTATGCAACTGAGAAAAAACAAGCATTGCCTCCATTTAACCTCATCTTTATTTTCTGGTATTTCGACCTCCAATACTTAAATTTCTCCATCTATTCAAATGTTTTGTCTGTTATATCTTAATCATCGAAATTATCATCGTTTTTTTATTCAGAATTGCATATTTTTAACTTCAAATTGAGTGTTACCTGGCCCTGTCAAAGAACTCATTTCTTCGTTACAAATTACGGCAAAGAAATTGCCCAGTCAGTATATCGCGACTGCCAATGAACAAAAATTAAACTTTTTTGATCACATATGTAATATACAATGTATACTGAAATCAGTACCATACCTCGGTGAGCAGTCTACCAAAAATCATACAATTCACTTAAATATGTAAAGAAGCAAAACTGCAAAAGTCAACTTATCGAAAACCGATTCTGTGATTTTTACCTTGAAAGAAACGTCCAGGCACCGTCTCATTTTTTATTTTCTAGAGCCACTGCTTTTTCCCCACCTTTCTTCCATCGATACGGATAGAGATATCCCTACCCTGAGCCTGTTAGTTAAGTTACTAGAACAAATATGGGCTGACAGTTAATTAACCCTCGGCGGCAGTATCTCAACGGCATCGGTGATGGATACGCTAAAAGTCCGCCCATTCGCTAATTGTGACCAGCAGTCTCCGGTCCAGAACAGGTGCCTCTATACCTGCATCACAGGTCCCGGGTTTTTTCAATAAGGTCCTTTCTAACTTTATCATTTTAGAGGCGTTTTCTTTACTCTTTTATGAGAATATGTCTTGGAATGTTCGGATGAAGACATCTGAATCACCATATAAAACCTGGAGGTGTCTTGTATAATTTTTGTGTAACTCACTCAAGGTTTCGGCTTTTTTGATGAAACGAATAAAAAATCACCTGGACTTTTATTCAAATTTCACTTTTTCTTCTTTAAAATAAAATTAAGTATTTAACAGCTGTTTGGATAAAAGAAATCTAAGCATTGTTATGTTTTGTCTCAAAATTCATCTTACGGCATCTGTTTGTTGTTATTCCAAAACTACTGCAGCGAATTCGATGAATTTTCGCATTTATTTTTAATAAAATAAGAATAAAAAGTTTGCAGAAAAAAATTTACCTATGTGGCGAAAAAGAATAAAATTATAAATCTAAAAGTTTTCACCTAATACTTTGGAATGTTATTTATATTAGTTACTACAAATGACCATTTATTTTTATATAAATAAAGTAAAAGTCTTTGATCATAACTTTATAAATGATTGTATATTTCTGGTGCAATGCCAATGTGGTGTATTTGAAACTTTGTGGAAAAGAGAACATTGGGTTTCAATTATGGTTGCAGAAGTAAGGTAGCTGATTTCTTAATTTAATTGTTAGTATTTTTAATCCTTAATTGGTGGCGTCACATATTCAGTTAGATATTTTTGGGCTGGCGAAGGGAATAGGAAACCTACAATTGCAACAATCTCAAAATAGCAAAATTTGCGGATACGCCACTTTGGTATTCCACCGACCATATTACATTCAGCTTTTACTCATAAGTGTTATTTATATTAATGCATTAATGTATATTTATTATACATAAATTATGTATGTATAATATTATATATATATATATATATATACATATATATATATATATATATATATATATATAATAAAGTTCTCTTAATCATTAATTAATTAAATGATTACTTAATGATTAAGAGAACTTATCTTAATTTAATGAAAAATATATAAGTAAGGATGTTTTGGAGTGGGTACAGTCTAGAAATATCAACTTTAGCTATTGAAAATTAGCTTTAATTATTATTTCAGGGTATAGATTTATAAATAATAGTCAAGAAACATTTATTTAATACATCTAATTCAAAAATCTCTATGAAATCATTCAGATATTCATAATTATAATATCCTTCTTTAAAAAATACAAGACTAGATGTTTAAGTTAATAAACACTTTTCAAATTGCACATTAATTAAATAGTGCATTTAAATCCAAATAATTACAATTCCTATACATTTATATATTTTATATACAATAAAGATATCTAAATTTGCTCTAAAACTCATATATTTTGATTAATGGTAAACAAAATATTCCACATAAATCTCAGGTAAATAAAATCTATTCAGTCATTTTAAACAAAAATGATCAAGCATATTATTTTATATATTATAAAATTTCATTAATAGATGTGAATTAAAATTATAAATAAAAACATTATACATATGTAATAAATAAATATATTGACCAGATTCATACCATTTCAATGAGATCTTAATTTTTAAAAAAATGGCACTTGTGAAAAATCATTAGATAAAACCTAAGATTCATTTTATTTATGTTATATGTGGCTTCTAAAATATTCAGGCACAAAATGTATTCCGCTTTATTGCCTGATGTAATCTATTTAAATTCGTTTTTGCAACTTTTTTTGGTTTTGACTAGGTCTGATCATTATAAGATTAACTAAAAAAAATGGTATGTTAAATAAATCAAATAAACATATATAATAAAATAAGAATACGAACAAATAAATATGTCATGAAATCAAGTCCGACAAATTATACTATTTTTATATAATCATGGTTAATAGTACCGTTTCTCTAAAAAGCATTATAAACATTTTGATTATAAAAAATATTCAAATAAATATACATTAATTCAAATTTAACCTCACTTGAAAGTATATGGTCTCCATTAGCTTCTACAAGGAACTGTGACCAAAACGATAAAATAAAATATGATTATTTTTTGTCGAGTGAATAAAAGTATTAATAACAGCTAATGTCATGTTTAAACTATATTTAAATGGCGCTCTGGAAAATTTTGTGTTGGCGGCTATAGCTATAAAATCAAGTTGAATTCCTGTATACCAATTGGTGGCAAAACCACTTTTAGCATGAAGCAATTCAGTTGTTTTCAACAAATAATACCATAATATAACTTCTCAGTGTACATATATCGTTTGCTTGGAAGAAGTGTACCACAATGTAAACATTTCTGTTTTTGCCTTTTTGTGCTATGAAAGTTTTCGATGACGTATATTTTTTTTAAGAATAAATATCAGGATTTTAGTTTCAATATTTACTGCAATAAAAAAATATTTACAGTTTAATTACTATAAATTTACCAGTCAAACACAATGACTTTCTTCAAACTGTGGTTATAGAGTATCTTTTTGAAGACTGTCATGATATAGATATTATTATTATTTTTTTATGTTTTAATTATATTATTCTGCCAGGTGTTATTATTATATATTATTCTTATTAGGTGGCCAAAAAGTATCAATATTTTGCTTCTGTCTGAATAATTGAAAACATCATTTAAATTTACAATATTATTTTGTACTTTACCATATTCAATCTCTCAAATATCTTGAGTTGATTTTTTTCAAATTCAATTTATTGTTTATTAAAAATGAAATGTAAATTATTTTATATATAAACTCTAAAGGTTGTACTTTTTTTTCATTTCTTTTTAATGAAATATGCGATAATTTGATTCATGATTAAAAAATTAAATGATTATTGACTTTTTTATTAAAAGAAAAAACATAAATTGTTGATGTTTTATCACTGAAGGACAGCGATAAACCTAAATAGATAAACATCAAATAGTTTTCTATAAAATTCAACTTTTTCTTATTATGGCACTCTTCTTCCCATCAAAATATATTTTGAAAATATTAGTTTCATTCAGTTATTTGTTAAAATTGATATAATAGTCATAGTAAAAGTTTCCAGAATCCCAACTTAAATAGTAACTTTGGCAAGATTTGTTGGAGCCACCGGGGTAGCCTTCTGTTCCGGAGACGGGGGGGTTGCAGATCTGGTGGATACACTATAAAAGAGGTCGCAACCCTGGTAGAGCTGTGCAATGCTTGGAGCGGAGTACCTCTCTGCCGCTTCCGCAGCTGAAGACATGTCCAGGTGGTGTCCTGTGGCCACGACGAGCGGGTGTCCTGGAGGATAGTTCTCTCTCAGCATCAGTTCTTGGAGGCGTCTCCGAACCGCTTCTCTGTAGCTGGCCAGAGGCTCGTCCTGCATCTCTTCCAATCTGGAACCAGAAAACAGGGGTTATTTTAGGCAATGAAGGAGTAGAATATTGAATATTGAGTACATGCTATAATCATGAAATATCTTTCTTAAATAATGTGTGGAAATCAACGTTTGAAAAGCAGCTCTGGATAAGAAAAGCAGGGATAGACACCCCATCGTCAATATGTTATGATTTCGGTTAACGTGTACTGGAGTGATTCCCAAGCGGTGCTCCGCAGACCACATGGCCGCGAAAACCTCGGAGTAGTCCACGGGACGCTCATCCTCTAACTTTTTTGTGAGGGCTTGACCTGATTTATTTTTACCTTTCCAGAGTATTTGAGTGTTATTTAAAAAGTTTTAACAGGTAAATGTCCTATGAAAGTGCCTCGAAAGGCACTTTTAAACACCCTAATTCCCAAGTCGGTGAAAAGAATAAATTGCATTTTTCCGCACATGGTTCAGTTTCTGACTAAGTGGTCCGCAGCCCTATACGGTTTGGGAACCACTGGTGTAGTGTAAAGTTCCATATGCCTTGGAGAATTATTTGGGATTGATTGTGAAGGAAGGAATTGAAACCTCAAATAAATTGTCATGCAAAATAATAATAAGCAAGTTGTTAAATATGAGGTTTTTTTCCTACTTGGACCGCAATTTGTTTTGTTTTCTTCAAACCACTTTGTGTTTATAATACAATAAAATTTACCCCTCAGGGTCGATTAATGTTTTATTCGTATGCTACTTGTCTGGTTGGAATAAGAAAAAAAGGATTTAATCAATCTTGTTGGCTACAAGTTTTTCGAATTGAAATTAATTTTCTTATATTCGTCTACTGTGCGATCTTCTTAGATAAATTCAAAGGTAAATAGCTGAATATGCGACGTAATTATAAAAATACACATATATCCGTTTTGAAAAGTTCATTTGTTAAATGCTCAAAGTTCTCCAACCGCGTGATGAATCCTCGTTAAATTTTAATAATGTGTCATGAAATATTTTTGTACAAAATAAATGGAATTTTATTTTAAATAGAAAAACTGTTGGCATTAAAATTATTTGAGTGTTAAATCAAATGAGCAGTGGAACAAATGCTTGTTTAATTGTTTAATTTATAATATTTTTATGTAATAAAAAATTAGTGTAGAATAAACTTATTCTACAAATATGAATAAGTATAAGTATAAATATGAAAATAAGTTTCGTTTATACTAAAAAATAAAATATAAATATGGGCATTTAAAATAAATTAAGAAAAATTAAGAAAACATATAGTATTGGCGCACTGTTTGATAACATCCCAAAATGGAATTGGGCAAAATTTATGCCAGACTATTACTACACAACTTTCCTCCAACTTTGCTGAATCGGACCAGCCATTTTTGAAATATGGGTGTTAAGAAAAACAGTTTTGCGCATGCGTAAGCGAAACTAGTTGATGGTATTGGACAAAATTTATACGAGATCATTTTTACACTAATAGCCAACTTCTCTCCAACTTTGAGCTAAAACGGACAAGCCATTATGGAAATAAAGGTGTACCAAAGAAAATACATTTGCGCATGTAGTGGATGGAATTTGAAAAAATTAATATGGGACCATGTCGGTATCAAAATGGTACATTCATTTAAAATTTCATAATAATCGAATTAGCAGTAGTAGGTGTTATGGCTTCCATATGGATTTGACAGCTTTGGCACTGAGCAAGCAAAAAACAGATAACGATTGTAATTCCATTTTCAAAATCAAATTGTGCACAGAGACGCAGCTGAATTTTTTCTAATATTCTATTAGGAGTCTTGTTTTAATAATAAAGTAGTCGGCTGCGTTCAGGAGATATGTACTAACAAAAAAATGTATTGGATTTTTTTAGGTGTTTATTCCGGTAATTATTTTTAGCTTTAAAAAACAAAACACGATTTTTTTTTAACTCAATATATTGTATTGCATAGATGTTGTTGATTAAAAAGGAAAATAGCGCCTAACAAAAAATTGAGTGGCTATAGTAGTAATAATATCGACAATTATTTTCTGGAGGCTCGAACTTTTTCCCATTATTGGATTTGAAAGGCTCGTTATAGATGTAAAAATTGAAATATTTTCTATTAAATTGGTTGAATATTTCAGGTAACTAATCTATTTATTAATAGTGAAAAAAAAATTGTTTTTCCAATACCTTGAAAAGATAGGTTTTATTCCACCTTTCAACAGTGCGCGCCGTGCCTGTACAGCTAGTATGTTTATATTATATGATTCAGATGTATTTATTCTTAACATATTTTGTATGAAATCATTATAATGATAGTGGAAGTATGTCTCTATCATTAAACATCAAACATTCTTATTTGTTCAAGTATTACTAATAATCATTAAAAACATATATGGGACCGTTTTGCCGGTTTATTGAAATATAAATTCATTTTCATAAAAATTATAACGGCCGAAAAATACAATTTTAGTTGCAAATTGCAAATTTCAGGACCTTATCCCCGGGGTGAAGCTAGAATGGGATGGCTGGTGGATGTGTGTGTGTGTATATATATTACTGTTTCAGATCCAGCCGCTATAAATTAATAATATATATATCTATATGTATATATATATATATATATATATATATATATATATATATATATATACATATATATATTATTAATTTATAGCGGCTGGATCTGAAACAGTAATATCCTTTGAACTGTATAAAAGTAGTGCAAGCCATGGAAATATTTACTAATTTAGCGGGTTCGAAAGCGTGACTCAGAACGAAGGGCTGTCCTCGGGGTGTTGGAACAAGTACCAACGATAGGGCTGTCACGACCGAAGGAGCAACGCCTTGGAGGAGTCAATAAATAAAGAGCTGTGTAAACAAGACATCAAGAAGATAAGAGGGCAGGTAGAGTTCTAGCCCAAATTAATTGCGGGGGAGGCGTCTTTTATGATTTACAGTAGTCGGCGCAGTTCACAAGAGGAGCTTGTAATAGGCTTCGGCTCTTTGTCTTTCCATCCCTTGTTAAAAAATCGTTATGCAAAGGCATATTTAATGTATATCTGACCATTTGATAATAAAACTATAAACAAACAAAATATATTCATATGGAGAATTTTCAATAGGCTACCTTACAAGGACACTCCTGGCTCTCTCATGTGCCTTTATTTTATAAAACTTTAAATTTAACTTATGACCGAAGAGTACAGAATAATACAGAGTGATCTTCAGTGGGATGGGTGTGGTTACACTATCCCCATTTTCATCACATACAAGCAGCACTAACATTAGAAAGGATTTTTATTGTTTTTCGCCTATCTCCAATTTATATTGTTTGTTTGTTGTTGTTTTTTTCAGTGATTTTAAGATCGTTTTACTTTAAAAATGTGTTGCATATGGCTGTGACAATGGCAGCAGGAAAGATAAAATAAAAGATGCACCTGAGAAATTTTTAAAAATAGTCACAAATAGAGTAATTGTTTTCAACTTTATTGCTGGGCATAATAGAATATATTGCCGATATTGTGGTTTATTTTTTTGCTGTGACTTATTTATTATTCTATAAAAATAAAACATGTCAGGCATTGAACTAAAATATTGAAAACAAACTTTGCGATACAAATTAACCAAAATCATTCATTTCAAATGACAATAAATTTTTGTTTCCAGTAAGCGTCAGTAGCTTATTTTATTTATCATCTAAGCCTCAATCAAAAATTGATAAATGTAATAACAATTGGTAATGCATAGTGCATTAGTAGAAATAATAATAACAATAAAACGATTACAGTGTTGTATAAATGGAATAATTTCTCTATATTTCTTTATTATTTTATACTACAGCGTTCCACCAACATTTCGGGGTACCTCCCATTCTCAAGGTTTTTTTTTTTTTTTTTTTTTTATCTCTATACTCTCATTGTCTAGATCCATCAATATTGATTTTGTCTGTTTGTAAATACAATTAATTATACCAGAAAAAACTGTGTTTTATATCCTTTAAAACTATTGCTAGGACTACAGAATAGTTATCACTTGTAGCCTTTAATATAGTTTAATTTTTGTTTTTTAATTATAGTAGACAACATATATAAAACGAACTTTATCTGCTTGAAAGCCAATAGAAAATTTGACAAATTTGCGTCAGCTGCATGTTTTTATGTTAAATAAATAAATCCATATAAGGAGGCGAGGACTGGTTGTGAGTGATGAAGGTGGGGGATTAGAGCCCAACCTCTTCACTCATTTCTTACTGAGAAGGCCTTTCTGTGTTATTCTGTAGTTCACTTTTTGTTTGTTTTTTTAACATTTGAATAACGTAAATGAGGAATTTTCTATCAAAAGTTAATATATCCACTTTACGATAATTTTAAGGAAAAAAAAATGTAGAGTACGAACAATATTCATTTTTTGAAACTGTGATTGTTCTATATTGTTAGTTTCTGGGGTACTACAATTGACCCACATTTTCATTATTTTATTTTTAGTTTACTTTGAGTAACTTAGGTAACTATGCTGAGTATATAAATTTCTGATTGAAAAGGATGAATAAGTTAAGTTTTAAAAGAAAAGGAAAAACTTAAACATCTAAACATTTTCTCTTGTCTTATTTTTACTTCCGTATTATAAACAATCGAGCTTAAATAAAGAATGGTATGAATGTAAGTTTCATTCGCTTTTTCTCTGATATTAGGTGAACGATTTTCCGCCATTTTAGAGATGGTTAAAGGAAAACGAGTGAGAACATTTTCCGACTTTTCATTCACCTTTCCTATATTTCGTGAACGGCTGACTGGATTTTCGCGGTTCAAACGATTTTCTGACTACTTCGAGATAGGCTGTTTTCCTTTTAGCCTACCTTTCCTATATCTTGTGAACGGCTGAATGAATTTTAGCGGTTCATTCGCTTTTCCTTTACGTCTGTCTCTAAATAGTCGGAAAATCGTTTGAACCGCAAAAATCCATTCATCCATTCATGAAAATTCGGAACATTTTCCTTTATAAGCAATACGTGGTAAATTTTATACTTTAATTGGTTTAAGCTTTTAAGTTTTTTTAAGATTTCAATTTTAAATTAAAGCGCACAAAAGGGAAATCTGAAACCAAGATCCGAAATTTATTAAATATATTTTTATGCGAGTTTCGTCTTATCACTTCAGAAGAGTTGAGTGCTAAAAAATGGCAGTGCCATCTTTCGGTTCGAGAGGGAATGACAGATCAAATCTTACCAAATCATTGCGCAAACTCTAAGGATTTTAAGAGTACTGGAAAGGAAAATATGGGCAAACAACTTATTTTTGGATATGTGAAGCTTTGAAAGAAAAGAATATTAAGTAGCCAGAGGAATGTTGCGGATATATCAACTTTAGAAATAAAATATGAACAAATTACTATAGCCAAATTTCATACGAATGTGTTCAGTTTTGATTAAAAAGGGTGATTTTAAACCTGTGTTTGACAAGAGAAAATTGGGCTTTTAAAACAAACTGAATAACCTTCAGATACAGTTTTGAATGAAGACTTTTAATCACTAAAAAACTCAATTTTTATTAAAAGTGGATATATCAACATTAGATAGAAAACTCCTCAAATATGTATTTAATAAACGTTATTGTCTATCCTTATCAAATATACTTATGCAGACTACTGTAAATTATACCTGTTTATGCAAGATAATGATAATGTAAACTGTTGACAGAGCCGGAGACCTCTAGCGACTGAAGAAGGTTCAGAACAATGAACACTATTAGAAGTCGTGAACCGTGTAAGGGCCTATTGTACTCCAAGTAGACTCCCTTCCTTTCATCAAATAGTTCACTACATCTAATTAAACTGTTTATCTATGTCTAGATAGCGTAGTTATTCATGACTATAAAGGCATTACTCATTAATGACAGGATCCCATTCACATAATTTAAATGGCAGTTCTAACAGTTTGAGCAACTGTTATTGTAATGCCATTATTAGCTGCTGAGTATTACGACAAATGGTGTGAAGCTAAAAATTCGAGCAAAAAAAATTGAATGAAAATATGTTTTATTCTATGATATGTTTTCCCCTACGAATAGCATAGATGCATAGACTGCGTGTACATTTGTCTGGCTGTGTTGAAAAATATATTTTTGTCGCTAATAAAGGGGGACAGAAACAATTGACACATTATGAAGAGCCGTAAAAAAACAAGCCAATGTCTTTAGAATGAAACTGGTTTTATTTTCAAAAAGTAAAACCACGAATAAAAGTAGTGATTTACGAAAGGAAGCAACTGGTTTGTTTAGATCTGGCATTCAAAGAGTGTACAGAGGAACGCAGGGATAGGCAAATTAAGAATATCGGAAGAATTTTTAATTTTAATGGGTTAGGAATACATATCACCTCACTAAAGAAAATAATATCTGTCATCAAAGAATTCGATAATTGAAAACAAACTATTCAGCGATGGAAAGGAGTTAACTTTTTAAAGAACAAATGAAAAACTCATCATTTATAAAAATTGGAGTTCATTGATTCGTAGTTTTAGGAATTGATTGAGTATTGTAAATACTATTCATTCACTTTTTGAAATATTAGCATTCTAAATAAAGATTTTCATGTAAAATCTATTAAAATAAAAGATTGAATTTAAGAAATCAGATCATAATCATTGGCATAGTTTAGAAATAGGTTTTCGATACAACTTTACAATAGGGGCGCGTTATCACTTGTCTCTCCCGAACTTACCCGAAGGTCGCCGGACTAGGACACTCTAGCGCCATTTGTGCCAACCAACTGCTTTGTATTCTATTCTAACATTCGTATTCATTGGAATTATTAAAATTATTACAGCCTTAATTACATATTATTTAAAATTGTCAGTGCTGTCGACTCCCGGTGATCTTGGGATAGTAATAATTAGGTAGTAATAATTTAAAGGAGTAATAATTGAAATTACGGTAAGACCCCGACCTCAAATGAAAAGGATCTGTTGGTGTTTTGTTTATTTCTTGGGCGAATGTAATGAGCGGAAGTCGACAGCACTAATAATCTAATTAAAGCAGTAACAATTTTAATAATTCCAATAAATACGAATGTTAAAATTGAACGCAAAGCAGTTAGTTAGCGCAAATTGTGCTAGTCCGGCGACTTTCAGGTAAGTTCGGAAGAGACCTGTGATAACGCGCCCCTATTCTAAAGTTGCACCAGGTTTTCCACTTTGAAAGTTATTCAGAGAAATAATTCAAGCCTCTCTTTAAGAGAAGATAGTTAATTTTTGCCTTATAAGCAAAAATATAATAAAAGTCGGTTCTGGTTTAATCGCATTATTCACATACACTAGAATTGGGCTTGATCTTTTGCGGAAAATATTTTTTCGTATTTGCGATTCACTCAACCATAAAGTCACAGTTGCAAATCCAAAAGTTCCATCGAAATCATCGTGACGACAGGAGCGTTTTTTGAATCAATTGTCTTTGGTAAGGAGGATCCTAAAAAGTTAAAATTAATTGAAGTTTAATCGTTAAATGCTTTATTCGATTAGGCTTGTCCTTTCATGATGTATACAGAAAACTTATTTTTTAATACTCAAAAAACGTCACATGAAAGGCAAGTATCCAAAATCGCTTAAGATTTTTTATTTTTATAAAAGTTGTATTAAAAGACCAGAGTCATTCGAAAAAATAAGTGATAGACCAATAGCATATTTAAACAGGTTTGTATGGTAGATAGGTAAATAAAATACTATTACACAGAAAAACTTATTCGAAAAATTATCTGCGAGATAAAAAACATTTTAACAAAACCCACATTTACCTCACCAACTCCAGCACGATTACAGGTGGAACGTACACTATGACGGACATAAGGGACAGTATGAACCAGCGTTAGGTAATCTCTGTGAACTGAAAAGATTAGATAAGTTGCTGGATCAATATCGCCCTTGTGTGTTATCAGTGAATAATTACCCATTTATTGCACCCGAACCCTTCAGTAGCCTATAACGAATCAGGAGGGATGCTGTTAAAAGTGGACGATGAAAATAAATCCTTTGAAATGACCTTCATCCTTCTACGTAAACCTACGACATCCTATTCTAAAGTATACTTATTATAAAGTACCAATAAAATCTAAAAAAAAAATAATAAAATAAAATATACAAATACAAATAAGTACCAAAAGAACCAGTAGTGGATTCACGCACAGGCAGACTAGGTACTTGCCTGGGACGGTAATTTTTGGGTAGCAGCAAAATTGAGTGAAATTATATTTTTCCATTCAAAAGACTTGGTAAGTATTAAAAATATGTCCATTAAGCACACATAAATATAAAAATTATCTCCACTTAGTATTTAACTATTTCTTTCCAACTCTACCTCGCCTATCGGTTATACGGGATTTGGCAGCAATGACAACACTTACTAAAATTAATTGTCCTCCTTCAATTATTCAGCGTTCCGGTACTCTCGGCGGTCTTCCCGGCACTAGTTCTCTTCTTCCCCATCAGATTATAGTGGGCTGAACCCACCGCCATCTTCCAGCCATAAATAAACTCCTGGAATCCTGAAAAATTCTACTGACTCACTAATCGAGGAAACTCCTCAATAAAGACGAATATTTTAGTGGTCCTCATCATCGCGCCCTTACGTCTGGAATGCAATGCAGTTCGTGACCACATGCTCAACTGTCTCTGGAACACCGCAAGTGGGGCATCGCAGATCAACATCAGCCATAGTTATGAAGTTTGAAACCCCAGGCTCTTTGAGGAATTGTGAAACCAATTGGGTCCTATTTTGCGTGTAGCAGAGATTATTTGTGTATAAGTATTGGTGCAGAAGTATTTTCTCAGAGTACTCCCTATCCTCGACTCCATTCCTCAATTGCATCCTTCCGGATTACCTTCTTCCATTCGGTGGGGCCTTCCGAAATCCTCGTCTTGAGATTTTTCGGAAGTCCTACCAAGCCTTCTTTCTTGTACATATGTTCTTGTACATACCTTCTCGCAGGATGAGATCAAGAGGCACCGCAAGGCTAGGACCTGCCCTGCTTCATGAGAGGTTGACATATATGCTCTGGTGAAACGCAGCAGGGCCATTCTCTGAGTCGATGTAAACCTGTTCCTCTTGCGCTGTGTTAGTATTTAACTATAAAGTAAAAATTGTTTTTGTAGATAAGAGCGGCAATATCTAAAATACTGTGGGCGGCCGTACAAAAATTCGTCTCTGAATAGAGCCAATCAGCTATTTAGGGCTGTATCTGAACAAGCAAAGGCCTACGCAGATTTTTTTTGGGGAGGAAGGGAAGGAGTTGATAAGAAGAAGGCAAATAATCCTCTAAATGTCTTTAACCGCTAAATTTGGAGTGAATTTTAAGGATAAGCATGAAAACTGGATCAAAAATTATTGTTAAAAATTACCATACATATTACTTAAAATACAAACGTTATCTTTTTTCGTACATTTCGGAAGGAAGGGGGAATATATCTATTTCGAAATATATTAAGGTAATTTGGGGTAAGTGCATTTTCGGGATAAGTGCGTCGTCTCGTTTGATCCAACCCCTCAACTGGTAAATGCACCCCTTTACGGAACATGAAGTCTGAACACTGATGTATCATAAATCAGCCACGAAAGTTCGCTTACGGGAAGTACGACGAATTGTAAAGATATTGGTTCCAATTTGTTTATAAATTTGGTTCTTTCAACTTCTGCAGTAGAGCTTTTTCGTTGTTTATCTATCAGTAGGACTGTTTGTTTTTTCTTTTGTGTTTTTTTTTTTGCCAAAAGCGAAACCTCCAGAAGCTTCAAAATACTTTGCGATTTATATATCTCTTAGACAGTTTTTTTATTTTTTTTAAGCGCTTGTTAGCAGTTACCTAGCAAAACATGACTATAGGGGTAATTGAAGATCTCTGTTGTGGGACCAGTGTGCGTGGTGTACCATTATTCTTACTATAATATTTTATCGGGGCAACTACGAACTGGCGCATTAAACAAAAAAAAAAAAATTTATATTTATTCGATTATATGTCACATTCCACTTTCACGACTCAATAAAGATTGTAAAATGTGAATCTCAGACAAGTTTTTCTTTTTTCGATGGTTACATCAGTAAAATAATCCCCCGGAAACCGAACTATTTTGCATTTTCCCCGGTTGAATAATGAGTCTTCAGATACTTCGTATGCATTTTTAATCGTCCATGCTTTTTTTAAAAACAGAGGAAAAATCTTAAGATTTTACATTCTTTTAAAGTCGAATTTTGTAAAATCTAGTGCGCACTTACCCTACACTACGTTACCTAATGTATTATAAAAAGAAGTGGTAAAATTAAATTATCCCCTCCGGCAAAAATCGTAGTTCCGACCTACACTAAGCACGACGAGAAGCTTACAAACGTCGCGTACCGGTTTACCTGAGGGATTCAGAACTTAAACTAAAGTAAATGCCGACCCATCATTTCTACAGTTCAGTGTTCAGCTCTCATTCAGTTCTGAAACTTAGACAGTTATGTATCGACTTGTTCCTTCTTATCTTCAACGTTTTCCTTGTGCGAGGAAATCATCAGGTAAGTTGTTGAACCTTCTAACAGAGAACTGTCCGTCAAATTATTCAGACAGCACATTTACTTTACAAGAGATATACTGGCTTACGTGGCATTTGTTATTTAAATACTGCTTACACTCATTAACGTTTTATTTTTTCAGATGTGATTTCATTGGTAAATTTAACATTCCCTTATGGAGCATTTAAAATAACAGTTTTGCACCTGTTTTTCTTACAACAAATAAATATATTATTATTCTTATATATTATTCGATGCAGATCCTAAAACATGGTGCATAAAACACCTGCACCATAAATTCATGAAGATCATCTTGAAAATAATGCTGGTGTATTCTAGCTATCTAGAGCCATTAGAAGAGTAAGTTGTTTCAGTCAATTGTCCGCATCCTTTTTGTCATGATGGAGCAACTGGCCTCTATTGGAAGGTTGTCTTCATTAAGGCTTGTTAATGCCCTGTCGTCCAAATATTAACTATCTTACTACTACGGGCAACTCTTGTTTTTATTTCTCTAAAGTTCATTTGATGTTTGACCACTAAAGAATATTTCTATCGACCGATTAAATTAATGATACATAGAACATTTAACAGATAGATCGAAATCCTACGTTTTGCGCTAATTAATTGATACATTTTTGAATACAGTGAATTAATTTGAGAAATGACGAGGTTAATTAAATTACCACAAAATGAAATACTGTTTTTTCATGAAAGTATTGTAAAATATCTGATGTGGATACCTATTAAACTATAAATCGGTGGCTCAAAAAGTGATCCTGAATTTGGTTATCTGGTTTCCGAAGATAGTAGTATCCTAAAACCGACACTCGGTGTCGCGACGTCAATATGCGTTCATCCCTCCTCTACACACACACCATTAATAAAAATATTAAAAATGGTTAGTATGGACCTTGAAATGTGCTTTTGCATGAAATTCTCGATTTTTTATTTTTAGCACGATTGGTATTCCTCCCTTCTAAGAAGGCGAGAGGTAAAAAAAGAAAACAGTTTCAGATAAAGGATCACTTCCGGATATCCAATTTTAACCAAAATCTAGTATATTATTTATGGGCTAACGCAAATACCATATCAGAAAACTGTCACCTCCATCATGCCAATATTGTAACTCCGTTCTTAGGGTTAGGCTTTTTTTTAAGGAATGCACTCACTATGTCCCAACAGTAAATAGAATAGGACTGACCCCAATTTTATCTAGCGCTCTAAATAACAATGAAACTTCGGTAGCATTGCCTCTTGTCTAAATTATAGCATCATAGAACTTTCTCAATTTTCTCTTTATTAATTAATTTATTTTTTAATCATCTATTATTTTATTTATTTATTTTATTCTTTATTTATTTTTTTATTTCATATAATATGGACCAAATATTTTCCAAATCTAAGTAGATCAAACGAACCATAAACGTTGATGACCTAAAAGTTTTACACCTATAAACAAAAACAAAAATATCTGATGTGGGCAACACATGACTTCCTTGTAGGCCTATTAAATTGTAAATCCGTGGCTCAAAAAGTGATTGAGTTGGTTACTAGTTTCCGAAGATTGCAGTAAAAACGACACGCGGCGTCCCGACATCCATCTATTGACACACACACACATATACTCTTGTTTCTGGAAGTCTCATTCCGTTATTACTTGTCATTTTCTTTCAGTTGATAACAAGTTCCTAACAGATTTCTTCATGTTCCCTGACAACATTAGAACTGTCTATGTCACTTGATAAAGCATTGGAAATCGACATTTTCAGCGGAAAAACCCACTCAACTTATATCTTATTCTCCTGCTGCAAACTTGCTCATCTCACAAATGGGGAGGAAAACCAGTATTTTACACTCAATTTTAAAACTTAAAACAAGTAATAAAAATGTTTAATTGGATTGGAAACCAAATTGAGTTTGTAACCTTTATTACCGAAACATATGATTTCTCTTTTAATTTAAATATAATTTTTTATGTAAGCTTATTATGACCTTCAAGTAAAGTACCATTTTCGGCTCACGAATTTTAACCAAAATCTAGTAAATACATTTATATCGATATAAAAGCCCTATTTACCAAATTTCAGATGTTTTACATTATATTTTAATACAATTTTTGATGAAAGTCTAATATGACCTTCAAGTAAAGTACCGCTTCCGGTTTTCCAATTAAGACTAAAATCTAGTATGTTATTTAAATCAATTTATAAATTATAAATACTAAATTTCAGAAGTTTTGCATCGTATTTTAATATAATTTTTGATGGAAATCAATTATGACATTCAAGGTACCACTTCCGGTGATCAGAACTAGATTTTACAACAATCCTAAATAGAAAATTTCAACTTTCTACGGCTAACTGTTTTTGAGTTATGCGAGATAAGAACGTATGCACGTACAGACGCCACGACGAATGGATTCAGGGATGGTCAAAATGGATATTTCCGTCAAAATATGAAAACCGAAAATTTTAAGGGAAGTAAAAACAAACAAGTACCACTTTCGGCATGCCAATTTTAACCAAAATCTAGTAAATTAATTATTTATATTGATGCATAAATCTTATATATCAAATTTGAGATGTTTTGTATTATATTTTAATGTCATTTTTGATGAAACTTTATTTAAAGACCTTCAAGTTAATTACCATTTCCGGTTTGCCAATTTCAAACAAAATCTATCATGTTATTTATATTAATATATAAGTCTTATATACCAAATTTGTGAAGTTTTGAATTATGTTTTAATATAATTTATGATGAAGATCCATTAAGACTTACAAGTAAAGTACCACTTCCGGTGATCATGTAGTGACCAAAAAATGAGGTTCATAACTAAATGTTACAAAAATCCCAGACCCATAATTTTAACTTTCTACGGGAAACCGTTTTTGAGCTATGCGAGATACGAACGAACGTACTTATAGACATCACGATAAAACTAGTCAAAATGGATTCAGTGTTAGTCAAAATGAATATTTCCGTTGAAATATCTTATAATCTTCCTTTACTTTGTACAAAGAACTAACAATTATGCATCAAATCTTGTTTAATAGGTAATTTTATACCCACTCCCATTGAATTAGAAACGCAATATTTTTGTTATCATGGTGCAACTATCTAGTCTTATAAATAATTGTTAGCGACAGAAATCCATTTTGGGGGACAGTCTCATAGCTGATTTCATGGTTATTTTCCTACCATGTTAGAATGTTTATAAAATTATATTTTATACTATTACTTATAAATAAGTTTTTCGTTTGTCCTGTAGCCATGACTATATGGTTTCAATCTGCCGTAATCTCCAAGTAGACCTCATATACTTATACATCTCTTTTTAAATAATTTTTATTTTGGTACCAGCTATTATCGTTATGTACCAATTCAGATATTGATTCGGATTTGTACCGAAATAAACGTAAAACCGTAGTATTAGCAATGTTTAATGAAGCCCAAAGGAGTGCTTCATTTGAAAAGATTTATCAGGATTTATCAACCTCTGGACCGAATCATTCAGGAAACGGAGGGTGTAGAACATGAAGGAAGGTCAGAAACAATTGAAGATGCAGAAATGGGTACCTCAATAATGCTTACTGAACGAATATTCGTGTTTAATGAAATAAGAACTTTTGAAGTGTCTTAACGAGCAATTCATTATGCCTCAAAGCCGTGTGAATGGACCAAAATCGATGAAATTTAGTGTCATTCGAACTAGAGCCAAGGAGATTTTTCCAGTCAAAAAGGACTTGACTCCAATGACCGGTTGTTCATACAACGCGGGATTCGTGCGCTACCAGAAGTATGGAGAAAAGTAATCACTAGTTGATGGACAACACTTTTAGTAATCAATTTGTTACCATTTTTTCACAATAAAGCATCCAATTTACACAACAAAAAATCCTATTAAACTTACTTATACCTCCAATACATTTATTTAGTATCGTTGGAATATATATATATATATATATTTTTTTATTTTGTAAGTCAATGTTTCAGACTAACTATCCAGGCCATCTTCAGGCCTATTCTGCACCAACAGGTAAAATCAAAATCAAGTCCCCCGATTTTTGTTATAATATACAGCTATTATATTTTCTAAATAATATTTAACAAATCTTAAATTCAAAAAAAGGTTTTTAGAAATATTTTTTTACATTGTTTTTGTTATTTAGCTACAAATATTATTGGAATCTAAGGATTTCTTTCACAGATGAGGTGACTATTTTTGATACTTCTCTGAGAGTATAATAAGTTGGATTTATTTTACTACAATAATACAAAATAATATAGATATAAAATATATTTAATTTATAAAATATTTATTCTCTTCTTTTGTGGATATTTATTTATTTTTTAAATAATTTTAATGTTGAGAAAGGATATATATTAATAAAGGAAGGAAAGATTGTTTTTTTTTTTGTAGGGCGAGATATTTATTTTTATCTCAAAACAAGGAAATACTCCCAAACAAACGTCGGGTATACCAGATTGTAAATTATACATATAAACACGTGCAAGCAATTCAATCGAAAATGATAAAAGATACAAGAGACGAGGACATTATCCCAGGATCGATTTGTACAGGCCAAGCTTTCACATGAGGGTCCTCCCTTCCGGCACTTTGATCCTGCAAAGAAGGGGAAGTACCTTAGATGGCCTCCAGCTCCAGGAACCACCCTAATGGCTTCTTCAGGATATTTTGATATTGGAGTAAGCGTTCGATAACTACATCAAGAGGCCCTTTTATATATACATTCAACTGTCGATACCCCAAATTTCAAGAGATTGTTAAATCATAGTATAATCTGCGTAAAAAAAAAAATTGAATGGTAAAGACGAGGCTTTCAACATTTCTCGTTATAAAGGTAATATTTTTATTATCAATTTATTTTGATATTATTTTAGAGTTATCTTATGGTGTGTGTGATTTGAAAATTTTTTTTCAAGGGATCGGCAGAAAAGGTATTTTTATCACATAATTTGAGCTATCGAGATTTTTCAATTGTCTACTACACGATAATCTTCATTCAGTAGTTAAGATGAGGAAAACATTTTTATTTTTAATTTTTCTCAAGTTCATACTTCAGATAAAAGTTATCTCAAACAAATTTGCGTATTTTTTTTATAAAGCCTATGCCAGATGCATTCAAATATTATTTCATAATTTCATGAACCGTTGAACAAAATATTCATCTCCAAAGAAAAACAAAACCCAGACAACAATCAAACTGAAAGTGGAATTGATCAGGAAATTTCCAAAGAAACAATTTGCAATAATATACAATTGTCTTAAATCCGAGTTCCAATCAAGTTATTTAAATTACATTTTTTAAATATATTTTTTTTTAATGAAAACAAAATGATAAAAAAATTAAGAAATAGTGTAAGCACACTGACTTAAATTAAATTTAAAAATTTGAATTATCAATTATCGCTTGATACTATCTCATCTCGAGAAATTCTCCTGGTGACGAATTCGGTTTAATATTACAGTTTAATTGAGTTGAATTAACCGTGGGCGTCATATGACAAACATCGAAATTAAAGTTTCAACAATGTATTTTTTATACATTTCTTTTTTTTTTTTTTTTCTGTTTTGGGTATTTTTATTAAATCCGAAATCGTTCCATGAATTTTCAGTAGTTGTGAACGGTTTAATATTTCAGATGAATTTAAAGATTTTTCTCTGTTCAACTTAAAATTGATTTGATCTGAGATATGGCACTCACAAAAAATAGTTAAAAATTTGTTCTTTTTCGATGATACCTGCACTATCATACACTTTATTTACATGCAAGAGCAAACAAAAACTCCTAGACACTGAAGAGCAGTTTTTATTTAGTTATGTTATCTTTGAACAATAGATTTGTAAATAAATAGTTGTTGCATTCTTTATAACTCAAATAAT
This sequence comes from Rhaphigaster nebulosa, assembly GCA_948150685.1. Classification (NCBI taxonomy): domain Eukaryota; kingdom Metazoa; phylum Arthropoda; class Insecta; order Hemiptera; family Pentatomidae; genus Rhaphigaster; species Rhaphigaster nebulosa. The sequence goes on from OX411311.1 coordinate 26,266,147, forward strand.
TAAAAATGATTCTGTAGTTCAAGAGTACAATGAGTCCTTAGACTAAAGGACGACAACAACGACGATAGTAATAGATCTTGTTTTTGTAATCGATTTTCTGAACTTAAGGGACTTTGAAATGTTAACGTAAGTGAATCTCGAAAGGTTTTTGGAACTTGCGGCAAAATAAATGATAAGTAGTAACACAAAAAAAATTGTATCTAAATTTTCACCATTTTGGTAAATAAATAAATTAAAAAATTGAAAAAACATGTTATCCAATAAATCATCAATATTGCATCTTATACTTCGCATATGGCATCGGCTATCGAACGCTTCCCATTTTTCTTCCAAGAGATGAGAAACGACCTGGGCGAAAATACCCGCCTACGACCAAATTTAATTTTTTTTTATTATGATGGAGCTATTAAAACATTATTTGATAACAGAGCATTATAGTGATTTAATTGCACAGCTTCATCGATAATTACCCAATTATGTCCTAAAGATTTTCTACTTATCTTCCCCCAAAGACTGTTATGGTACTTACTTAACCATGTTGTAGTGGAAAGGTACCCCGCAGACCAAGCAGGCACGAGACGAACCACTCGCTATGTATTAATAGTCCACCCGCGTTTGAGTTCCTGCCGCCAGAGCTTACACGTCCAGACTAATAATAGAGGCGTGTGGTGCCCTCCCGTACCTACACCATTTGTGTAAATAGCTGTGTAAACAGATTTTTTAATTGATCCTATGCGATGACGTGGCTCATGCAGGTTGCACTGTTTGATTTTGTAATTTTGTTTGTGTTCCTAGAACGTGAACCCTGAATAACGGAATAATCATGATCAATCCTTATAAAAAAAATTCCGATTCAAATTACGTCAAAAGTCTTCTTCTTCATTTATTAAGGGGCATCTCTATATTTACAATTTTTAAAAAAATTCAGACAAAATAAGCTAATTTTGAAAACACTCTCTAAACGATATTGTAAACAAATATAATATTCCAAAAATAATTATCTAAAAAATCTAGATAGATGATGGTTTATAGTTTTTTCGTATACCTTTCAAATAATATTCTCCCTGAATGGCAGAATGTCGTCCATAACATTTAATTGAAAGACTAGTTGCAGTAAGATAATTTTTAAAAAATTACATTTCTTAAAAAAGATTTGATGCATAATTTTTTAGTTAAATGGTAAAAATCCCAGTCCCATTTTGTGCAAAGTTACGCTTACAATCGCATGTTTTCCCGAGATTTTAGCCCAGTCTCGTCGACAAAACGGTTTTGAATATTCCGCCTATTAAAGGGATATAATAAAGGGAATTTTTTGCAACTCGTTGCAACACTGATCCTGCTTTAGTATTTTCCCACTGGCAGTTTCCCTCCAAATACCTTCAAGTCCTCTTGGTAGGAAAAGAAATCTTCGTAAACAAGAGTGTTTTTTTTTTTTTTTTTTTAGTACAGTTATTAAGATCCTTTGAGCCCAAAAGCAATTACTTCAATAAAATAGTTGTCCACCAATTTCGCTTAAACAACAACGTCGTAATTACCGAAAATACTGTTTAATATCTTTGACTGTGCTTAGACCATATACTTCCTTGAAATACGCATATCAAACTTTAACGACTAGAACTTCAACAGTTATTGTCTATTACCTGACAATCCCCGCTGAAATTACAAATCCAAAAATTATAATACGACTCAATTACTGGCGAATTAAAATGATTCCTTTTAAACCCCATCGAACCACTTGTAAACTTAACAGTTTCCTCTGATAATATTACGCTTATCATTGTCTAACAGACCCGCTTCCCAGGATTAGTGATAGTAGTGAAGGGAATCGAAGGGCCTCTCAATACTAAGATCATAAAAGTTTTATTTTAACAAAGACAAAGTGATTTAAAAATTTAAAAAAATCAGCAAATTATTACACAATGGTTTATTATTTCCAAACAGTTATATATACATATATTTCTTTTATTTTTTAAGGTTTTGGCATAATAATACCAAAAGACTTTATATTTTTCCTTTATCTTCAGAATTGTATGAGATTTGGAAGTATGAAACCACTAATCGGGCACCTTTTCGGGACAAAATGGCTGATGGTAATACTGGAATTTCAAGGATCATCCTGGATTAACCTGTGACGTTGATAGCAAATTAAAAAAAAAACTGTTTTCAAAACATTATCTTAAATTGGTATTGTCTTGAATAAATATTTGCATAAATTGATTTTCGGACAGCTTAAAATAATTTAAAAAATGAATCTGCTAAAACGATTTAAAAAAAAAACCTATTATTTGGTGGCTTGTAATCAGACTAGTCCCCTCTTCCTTCCCTCCTCCCCCTTCCCATAACACGATATCAAACTTCCCCAACGGTAGACCCATATGTCAGAACATACTGTCTCTATACGGGCTATTAACCCACGAATTGAATATAATTATTCTATCCAGAAACAGAAATAACTTAAAATTAATAATTTTAAACATCATTAAACATCGATTAAAACATAAAATTGTATGAAAATTATTCCTTTAGATATTAGTTTGAATTAACTTATTATTTTTCACCAGGATTTCTTCTGTCCATAATTATGTAAAAAAAAAAAAAAAAACTAAAAATAGTCATTTAAACAAATATATTTCGATATATTTGTATTTGAGTATTCAAAATAAAATAATTTATTGTTGTTGATTTAGTTGCTGTCATTATAAGCACAATTTATGTATGTTTGTTTTTAATTATACATTATAATTTACAATATTCATACTTTTGAAAAGTTAGCAAAAGCTTCTTAGTTATTCATTGTTTCAATCAAATAATTGTATCAAATATTCAATTATTTTTAAAAAATTTTAATTCGATATAAATCAAGTATTAACATGATATTAATAGGTAATAATTTAAAATTCATATCAGAAAAATTGTTTGTCTGATTAAATATGAGTTGTAAACAAATAAATCATTAATTGGAAGTCTTAGTTCGCTACAAATTAATTACTATTATTTTAATTTAATTAATTGCAAGCGTAAGTGTAATCATTTGTAATAAATTATATTAAAATAAGTCAGAATATTTATATTCAATGATTTCCCAATGATATAGTTTAATTCTGATTAGCAATAAATTATAATTCTACATTTTTAATGGTTTATTGATGAAATGATTTTATGGGGAAATAATGGTAACACATTAATCATTATTAATGCTGTAATTAATCATTATTTAAAGAAATCAATTCATAACATTTCAGAAATCATACAATAATAATGTCTTATAAATAGCATGATATGATAAGAAAAAAGATAATGTATAAAAACAATAAATTATTAAAGTTTAGAAGATACGATAGAATAATCATATGCGAAATAGATTATATAATTCAATTAGTTATACGATTATAATACAAGAGAAAGAACCAAATATTAATGAATAATTATAATTAATTTTGAGTGATTCATAACTTGTGTCATTGCCAATAAATAAAAGAATGATAACTATTGAATCAATAGCAATATTTAGCAATGTTTAGAGATTGTTAAAACAAAGAAAGCTAACATGAAGGTTATAATTCTGTTTGTCGCTCTACGTTTTCAATAAATCTTAAATTAGTGTTGTCTTGAATAAATATTTACATAAAATGAGTTTCAGACAACTGTAAAAAAAGAAAATAGTGATAAATGAAAAAATTAATCTGCTAAACGCTTTTGTAAAAACAATTCAGCATAAATGATATCGCGGAGCTAACGGTGAGCTTTGAAGGGTTGTGAGTTAATCGAGAGGGTTGAGAAGACCCCCCTCCTCACTACCAGGCTGTAGATCGATAGCCAAACTTGTGTCACTACATCTGTAGTGTATTTAAACTACTATCGTGACAGTGGTACAGTGTTTAGCTCTGTTGTAGTACAATTATAACAAAATGTAAGTTACCTCATCGAAGTGTGTGATGCCCGAGCGAACCTCTGCAGAGTACTGTACAAGACTAGCAGTACGCCACCGCTACCAGCTGTGCGCTGCACCAGCACATCTGGTCACCAGCCGGCGGTCATTCCCAGCACCCCAATAACTGTCATATTTTACAGCTTTGTCTTTGACAATTTCAAGAAGGTTTTTTTCCCCCTTTTTCTAGTTTTTATCAACAAACCCGTACCGAAAATCTCAGAAGGTTCTTTTCCGAGAAACGTACGTAGCCTGTGCAGGTGACTTTAACTACGTTACGTTATAAAAAATGCCAAAAATATTTTTAAAAATGCAGAATAAAAAAAAAAATTGGTGTGACCACTCACACGTCTTTCCTTACAGCTTGGATGAAAACTGCAAAATACAAATTGTTTGGTGTATCTTCGCTAATATTATTCCAATTTAATTAGATTTTTTTTCAATTTTTACTTCCTTGTACGCAGTAAAGGAACTGTTGCAATCGCGAAAATTTTCGGTTTTCAGGATTTCAACGGAAATATCCATTGTGACTATCCCTGAATCCATTTTGATTAGTTTCGTCGTGGCGTCTGTACGTTCGTATCTCGCATAACTCAAAAACGATTAGGCGTAGAAAGTTGAAATATTGTTTTTAGGATTGCTGTAAAATTTAGTTGTGAACCTCCCTTGTTGGTCACTATATGATCACCGGAACTGGTACTTAACTTCAAGATAGCAATTGATTTTCATAAAAAATTATATTAATGCAATGCAATGCTTTTCAAATTTGGTATTTATGATTTGTATATTCATTTAAATTATATACTAGATTTTGGTCTAAATTGACAAACCGGAAGCGGTACTTTGCTTGAAGGTCATAATATATTTTCATTAAAAATTATATTAAAATATTATGTGAAACGTCTCAAATTTGGTAAATAAGTCAAGACAACAACATTTTTTTATCCAAATATATACATTTATACCTACCCGAAATTAAATTTCATTTTAATACAGCCAAATATGGTGGTTTTTATTTATGGAATGGCATGAATTCAAATGACCCTCTTTTGCTACTTCAAGCATACTGAAGAACTGAAGATGAATGTTTAACATTTAAATAAAATAAAATTATAGAAGTGGCAAATAATTTATCAACCCCTAATTAAGAGATTTTAAGTGGAATTTTTGCTAAGTACCCTAATAGTTATAATTTTCAGTCACTATACGGAGTTTTACTCCCCCTTTTATACTTGAAACTAATTTTACCAGTCGATATCGATTAGAAAAACAATAGAATGCTCTTACTTGATTGATCTCTTTGAGAATTGAAGGAAATTACAGTGTAATTTTCGAATCGTATTATTGTGCACCCCGTTTCTTCGGCGATGCCTTTTGTAGCTTCCATTTCTGTTATTCTATAATTGACAATACGGGTCTATTATTGAGAAATATAATACGTTACTTAATTCAAAGTTAACGCGTATTAACATGTATATATATATTATTATTATTTCCATCATAGAGTAAATACGCAAGAAGAGGGGTATATTTTATTATACGTGTTACGTACAAAGTGTATGGAAGATTGATTAATATTAATTGCATCAATATTAAAATAGAAATTAATATTTTATAAGAAACAATTTAAACAAAGAGAATTCTTAGCACAAAACAAATAAGAAAAATTAAAGAAAGGACATAAATTAAGCAATCCAGCCATATTGAATCTTAGTAGATCCTTTATTTCGTCGACAAAGCTCATAAAATTCTTTGGGATTTGACAACACCTGATCAGATTCTCGTATTGGCGATTGCGTATGATTGAGTAAAAGAATTCGTTTAAGAGTACCTCAGATCATCTCAATTAATGGGCAGTCATAAATATGGCGACTATATGTCGGATCAGTTTGTTTGTCACAAAGACGTATTCTTTTGTCTGTTATTTAAAGTCTAAAAACATGTGTTTGCAAGTGTTGGGTCTGTTGTTTTTATTTAGTCTGTACTGTCCTAAAGTTGGTATAATTTTAAGTGCTTTTCATTTTCGCTTTGATCTTATACACATTGGAAGGTTTTTTGATGAACATACGCCATTATGCATTTAAGTAAATATTTGAAATTTTGTTGTTTGAAGTTGGTAAAGTAGTTTCAGTTGTTGTCAATTTTGATTTGTTGTATGCTAATTTATACCTTAATATTTATTCCTGAATATAACCTAATCCATTTTGAAAAGTATTAAGTTAGTGTTTTTTAATTTTCTTATCTCGACAGTCATGAATTGTACAATAAATGCTTTTTACTTCCTAGTACGAAGTAAAGGAAGTATTGTAATCTGAAAATTTTCGGTTTTCAGATTTCAACGGAAATATCCATTTTGACCTTCCCTGAATCCATTTTGACTAGTTTCGTAGTGGCGTCTGTACGTACGTACGTTCGTATTTCACATAACTCAAAAACGGTTAGCCGTAGGAAGTTGAAATTTTCTATTTAGGATTGTTGTAAAATCTAGTTGTGAACCTCCTTTTTTGGTCACTGCTTAATCACCGGAAGTGGTACTTTACTTGAAGATCATAATTGATTTCCATCAAAAATTATATTAAAATACTTTGCAAAACTTCTCAAATTTGGTATTTATCACTTATATATTGATTTAAATAACATACTAGATTTTGGTCTAAATTGGAAAACCGGAAGTGGTACTTTACTTGAAGGTCATATTAGACTTTCATCAAAAATTATATTAAAATATAATGTAAATTATCTAAAATTTGGTAAATAGGACTTTTATATCGATATGAATGTATTTACTATATTTTGATTAAAATTGGTGAGCCGAAAAGGGTACTTTACTTGAAGGTCATAATAAGCTTAGATCAAAAATTATACTTAAATTAAATACATAAATCATTGTTCGGTAATAAAGGTTACAAACGCAATTTTTTAAAAATTTTTACTACTCGTTAAAATGTTGTGTTAAAATTGAGTGTAAAATACTGGTTTTCCTCTCTATTTGTGTGTGTGTGTCAATAGATGGATGTCGCGACACCGAGTGTTGTTTTTGAGATACTGCGATCTTCGGAGACTAGTAACCAAATTCAGGATCACTTTTTGAGCGACCGATTTATAGTTTAATAAGCGTACAAGGAAGTCATATGTTGTCGACATCAGATATTTTGTAATGATGTTTGACTGTCGGTGGACTGTGGCTGGAACTGAGAATTTTGCCAGGGAGGCGAGCCCCCTCTCAAATAAAAGTCAATAATTTTATAAAATTATTTTAGTTATTATATTCAAGGTCAAAACAAACAAAAAACAGAAACAAATTTTTTTACTTAACCTAAAAATGAAATTTCTTGCGCGAATTTGCCGCCCTCTAATATCTGCTCCTCCCTCTGCTCCAGCCCTTTGTCAGTGTACAGTCAGATCTTTTTGTCGGTGTGGTGTTCAATTCTTTTGTATAAATAGATATCAATATAGATATAAAACAATTATATATAAAATATACAATGGAACGAATATTTTTCAAAACCAATATTTCCTTCATTTTTCCAGTATAATTGTATTTGGCGACCGTTTTCTTAACTTGTGAAATTTATAGTAACTTTCGTCATTTTTCAATAAAAATATACCAATATAAATTTAATTAAGAATGTGCTGAATAAAAGCAAGAAATAGTAGCATTTCATTTATTAAATAAAAGATCTTGCTAAATTAACTAAGTTAATTGATTTATTAATTAACTAATGAAGTGTTCAGCCAACAGATGCATTGGTACTTCATAGGCGATATAGAGTAAGTCGTGCATTGTTCCAACCTAACTGGCGCTTTTTCCTTCCTAAATAGTTCATAATAAACATATTTGTGTACTTAAGAGTTAATTAGTTAATTAAAGAACAAATATTTTTAGTACAGGTACAATGGAATATCAAGATAAACAGTGATTGACAAAAGAGTAGACACGCTAGTATATACTTCAGAATGATTCATTTGCTTTGTGTAAAGCAAACAATTCATTCCATTCTCGTTTGTGATATCTCAACAGTCTTTATGTTTGTATATCTCAACAGTTTTGTCATTCTAATAATAATACATGGTTCATTCTTTAAAAATAGAGAGATCTTCTAATCATTTTCTTATTACTTCAGATAACACAGTAATTTCATTTTTTTATTGATTTTAATTGCATCTCAGATACTGTTGTAAAATAGCCCATCATAATTGTTTCTAAACCGGAAGATAAATCAAAATATTCCAATTTTCAAAAGAGAGAGGGTGTGCGTGTGTGAGGGGGTGACCAGTAGTAGAGTGGGGGATTCAGGATGAGGGAATTTTAGAAGAAAATAATAACAATAAAATAAAAAAAAAAATAATTTTAATGAAATGTCTCTAGTTTGAATATTTTTTAGTTAAATTATTATTATTATTATTATTATTATTATAGAAAGATTTCTGTCCGGTTTTTTCATGGGACTGTGATTTCACTTTTTTCATAGAATGACCCATATTTGCTCAGTAAATAATGTAATTTCGAGTGTGTGTGTTTATTGGTTTCGAGAGCAAACAACTGTTCAGGCGCATAGAATTTTTTGGGAGGATTTAAATTTTATTTCGAGGAGGGAGGGGAAGAATTTCAATTTTTTTTCGGGAGAATGATTAATGAGAAGATTAATTAATCATTAAGTGTCAGTAATCGCCAAATAGTGCGCAATTCTTAAGGATAAGAATGAAAATTGGATCAAAAATTATTATTCAAAGTACAAAACTTATATGGAAATCATATTTTTTCAAAAGTTTCGGATGGAGAGAGGATAGATCACCCTGATCTATAGGGAGGGTATACTACTCTCCCCTCCCCCTCCCTTCGTACGCCACTGGTTACTACTACTGTTAACGGGTCATTCCATAACAAACCAACCAATGGTCAGGAACTCAGTATCCTAGAAATCGACGATTTTATGTACATATGTTATTTTTTGTACACACTATCAGTTGGAATAAAAAATGCAAAAAATCAGAATTTTCCCATTTTTAGTTTTTAAGTTAAAATAAAAAAAATAAAACAACAAAAATCGACATAGAAATTTTTTAAAAACAATTGAAAGATTGTTTTTTAACACATTTTGAATCATTCAAAAGCTTATAGCTCCAAAATTATTTGACCTATTAAGGTCAAAATAGTGGCATTCTTTTCATGATTATATGGGCTTCAATCTGATATGTATCTTGACTTTACCAAACCATTAAAAAATTTTAAAGGTTATTTATTTAAAACAAATTTTTTTGAAAAAATTGTATATTATAAATACATGGTAAAAGAATGTAAAGATCAAATTTTATAATGGCGTTTTTATGGGTACTATTATAAAAAAAATAAAGCCATGTATTTTTATGCCAAATTTTTTTCTAAAATGGAAATACATTGTATATGTCATATTTTAAACAACAAAATTTGCTTTGCCAAAAGTCACTATACAAATTGCAGTTTTATTTAAGAACCATTAATTAATGAGTGAGCTTTCACAAAACTTCTTCTTTTTACATGATCCCATTGATATACCACAAAAAAATTTGGTATATGAATTCTTAATACAATTAATTACCTTGTGGTATATTTTATCTTATTCTGACCATAACATAATGTCATTGAGTAAGTTATTTTATTCCAGAAACTGCGTTAACAGAGCTAACACTATTATAATATTTTATAAAGATATTTCTTTTAAATAAGCTGTAATGTTTGTATTTAAAGTTGTCTGTATTACTCAGCTTAGGTTGCAATTGATGACTTGAGATTCTATAGGAGTCCTTATAGACTCAAAGGTCAAGTCATCAATCAATAACAGTTCCAACATGATTCGTTTCCATCTAATTGTTTCCTTTAAATACAGCAACAATTTAGTAAAGGGAAGTATTAACTAAATTGGCAGATTTATATTTGAAATGGTGATCCTTAACGTAATGTTAAATAAGTTGAATTTCTGTAATCATTATTTTAAAATTAATAACTTCTTTCTGACGGCATTGTAATCTCAAAAAATCCATAGGCATAGCAATTAAGTTGGTGAGTCTACAATGGCAACTTTCTGGGGCAGAATCTTTTTACTTTTGATACTAGTCTAAATCCTGTTTCAGAAAAAAAGAAATTAAAAAAAATTTGTTATTTTAGTACAAAGACTGTCTAAATTCGATGGTAGAAAAGAAATATCAGGGGCATGGACAATCTTTTAACATCATATTGACTACTTTATTCAGACAGTTTACTCATTTTCGTAATTATTTCAGTTATCAACTTATTCCCTTTGATTATAGATTTATTCTATATGCTATACATTCATTATTTTTGAATAACTGTGATAAATTACCATTCATTAGATAGGAGGGAAATTAACCTTGGCTCACCTCGTGAAAAATCGATCGTCGAAATTGTCAAATATAATTATATAATTGTCAATTAAAAACATGAGTGAATGAAGGTGTTATGGTTTGAGGTAACAATAAATACAGTTTTTTAATATATTCTTTTATGCAGGAAGTGAAAACATTTGTTGTTTTCAGAATCGGAAATTTCCACTCGCGCTTTACGTATACCAAAGAGATGTCAACATTAATAGTAATTCGAAATGCGCATGCTCGATAAGAATCTCCGAAAAACTAATAAACTATAAACAATATATATTAAATTATAAACGTTATCATAGAAATCTTCAACAGTAACAGAAAAGCGAAATGCAAATGCGCGATCCAAAATCCAATTCAAGAAATAAAATGAGAACCCCCGATAGCCTAATAAACGATCCCTGCATCATAGAAAACTCCAACAATAACGGAAATGCAAAACGCGCATGCGCGATCCAAAACTCGACTAAAAAAATGCAACCAGAACCCTCGATAACCTAATAAGCGATTCCTGTATCATAGAAATCATCAACAGTAACGGAAATGCAAAACGCGCATGCGCGATCCAAAACCCAGGTAAAAAAATGTAATCAGAACCTTCGATAACCTAATAAACGATCCCTATATCATAGAAAACTTCAACAGTAACGGAAATGCAAAACGCACATGCGCGATTCAAAATCCAGGTAACAAAATGGGATCAGATCCTTCGAAAACCTAATAAACGATCCCTTTATCATAGAAAACTTCAACAGTTACGGAAATGCAAAACGCGCATGCGCGATCCAAAACCCAGGTAAAAAAATGGAATCAGATCCCTCGAAAACCTAATAAACGATCCCTTTATCATGGAAATCTTCAATAGCAATGGAAAAACGAAATGCGCATGCGCGATCGGAAATCCGTTAGTAAATTCGGAAATAGGGCCCTTCAAAACCTAGTAAACGATACATATACCGAAGAATTTTAAAAACTAATAATTAAATAGAAATACTCGTGGTCGAACAAAATTTCGGTACTAAATTTGACGTCAACAACTTCGAAAACCTAATCAGCGATCACCAAATCGATGAAATCCACTCTCCTTCTACTAAATAATATTTAAAATAATCAAACAACAATTTTATTTCAAAAATTTAAACTACCTACTTGAAATTAGCACTTAATTTCAATTATCTAATAAACGAAAAAAATGTCGAAAGAATATGTCGAAATTATTTCAAAAGTCATTAATGTAATTAAAATAATTATTTTTCCATAATAAAATAAATAATATTGAATTAATTCAAGTCCGGTTGGGTTATAATTGAAATGGAAAAAGTTACATTTGAAATGTAAAAGGTTACAATTGAATTGGAAAAGGTGACAATTGATTTTGAAAAGGTTACAATTGAAATGGAAAAAGTTACATTTAAAATAGAAAAATCTGGTGCGGTGCGCGCATCACACAACTTTCCCTTACCGCCCTATAATAATTATCTTTTTAATATAGTTCGAAAGGGTTCACATAAACAATACTTGAAATAAACTCAGCAGCATTCAATTCTTCTCCCACTTAAGTACAATAAAATAGTTTTTAAAATAATTTTAGTACAACAATTCTGTACAATACCTATATATTTTAACTTTGTCAAGTTGCAAATATATTTTAAAAGTTGCTGGTTAAGTTTCTATGGAAACATTTTCTTTCCATTAAATAATGTGAAAGTAGAAATTATTAAGTTAATTTCCGTTTTTGTATTCTTAAATTACTTTATTACAGAGCGTATTGTTTACAACAGATTGGCGGATTGGTGGGAGGAGATTCGGTGGCATCTATCTCCTTTCGGATGCGCTCGGTTATCCATCTATTTTATGCTCCTCATAAAATACACTGTATCGTTGCTAATATTTGTCCGATTTTGATGATTTTTTTTTTTAGATAATTTAATAACCTTTCATATAATTCTGTATATAATTTACTATAAATTGCATACTTTTTAAGCCATGCGAAAATAAAATATTCTTTTCTTCATAACTTTTTTTCCTGCATTTTCTCGGTGATTTACTACATAAATGAAAAGTTAAAGGCCTTTATGAAGAATAATTTTGGCAAGTTTAATCAAAATCGTTAGAGCCGTTTTTGAGAAAAATGTAAAAAAGTGTAAAATCCATGATATAATAGCTTATTCCGGTTAGTCCGATGCGCTGTATCTTTGCTATTATTGTTCCGATTTTGATGATCCCTTTATTCTTTTTTAGATGATTTAATTACCTTTTATAAAAGTCTATAGATAAATTACCGTAAAATGCATACTTTTAAGCTATGCGCAAATAAAATATTCTTTTCATCACAACTCTTTTCCCTGCAATTCCTCGGTGATTTACTTCATAAATGAAAAGTTAAAGACCTTTATGGCGAATAATTTAGTCAAGTTTCATCAAAATCGTTAGAGCCGTTTTCGAGAAAATTGTAAAAAAGTATAATATCCATAATATAATAGATATTTCCGGTTAGTCCGATGCGCTGTATCTTTGCTAATTCTTGTCCGATTTTGATGATTCTTTTATTGTTTTTTAGATAATTTAATTATCTTTCATACAAGTACATACATGATTTACCATAAATTGCACGCTTTTGAAGTTATGCTTAAATAAAATATTCTTTTCATCATAACTTATTTCCCTGCAATTCCTCGATGATTTACTACATAAATGAAAAGTTAAAGGTCTTTATGAAGAATAATTCAGGCAAGTTTAATCAAAATCGTTAGAGCCGTTTTCGAGAAAATTGTAAAAATGTGTAAAATCGATTATATAAAGTGACACTTCCGGTTAGTCGATTGTGACGAAAATGTTGCTGTAACATCATATGCATGTGCTAACCTTAAATATGTAATTTCAGTATCGTACAGCTTTCCGTTTTTGAGGTAGACTGATCACATACACACAGACACATAGACACACAGACACACTGACCATTTTGCGAGACTTGGTCATTTGGATTCAGGAGACCCTAAAACATGTATTTTCGTTGAAAACTCGAATTCGAAAATTTTCACGATCGCAATACTTCCCCTTACTATATACTTCGTATATAGGTAAGGGAAAGTGAAAAGTTACAATTGAAATGGTAAAGGTGACAATTGATTTGGAAAAGGTTACAATTGACGTGGAGATGCTATATACAAGACTTTTATATCAATAAAAATAATATGCTAAATTTTTTATAAAATTGGCTAGCAGAAAATGGTACTTTACATTAAGTTCATAATAAACTTTCATCAAAAATCTTCTACATCTATAAAAGTATGTTCCACCTATATGGCCATCACCTTATCTCAAAAACTACCATGCTAAAGAAGCTCAAATTTTTAATGGTGGTTCCCCTTATGCTCTAAATATGCATTAAGGCTGGGTTTGATAAGAATCCTAATCTAAGTGGTTGAAAAAAAAAAAATGTCTAAAGCCTTGAAAGAAATTAGTTTTTCGAATAACTCGTAAACTATACATCTCCTGAAAACTATAGGTACTAATTTGAAAGATAATTGCATTTTCTACAAAAAAAATCGTGAAAAGCGGGCCAGTATCAGCAAAAATACTATATATATAAAAGCATATTGGACATAGTATCCATGTTTTCAGAGCAGGTTCCCATGGTTTTCCCGTTCAATTTGTATTTTTAATGGTGGCTTTTTATTTATAGTTGCAGATGTGGTATAAGTTGGGATTTAAAAAAAAAATGATTTCTGAAACAATAAAACTCAATTTTAAAATTTAGAAAACACGAGTTTTTCACTTTTTATAGGCGGAAGGATTCGTCTAGGTATGGAAAAAATCGAATTTATGTTCCAAATGTGTTACGAAGGTATACAACAGTTGTGTTTAGAAATTAAAACGTTAGTGTTAATTATATCTTACTGCATCGTAGTCTTTTCAAAGAGAGGCAGAATGACAATAAAATTCAACCAGAACAAGCTGCGAGCAGAAGGGAGGTTAATGGTAAAGTTTCGGGGATTAGAAAGATGTTTGCGTTGCCATCCTGTTTTACTGGTGGACCCCGTTACATGGATGAGAGAACTCAGGATGTCATGACATATGTTCGTCACTATGGTCGTTCTGATTTGTTCATCACGTTTACATGTTACACGAAATGGTCTGAAATTGGAGATACCTTAAAAGACATTCAAAAGCCTTATAACAGACACGATACAATAGCTCGAGTGTTTCATTTGAAAGTTAAAAAGTATATTGCATGTTTTGACAAAAGGTTCCATTTTCGGTCGAAGTAGGTATTACATGCATACTGTAGTGTGGCAGAAGTGGGGTTTGTCTCACGCACATACAATGTGAAACAATTATTATATGCAATATAATTATTCTTACAATAAAGGTATATAAATTAAAGCGTAATGGTAGAAAGGAAATATTCACATGCGAAGCCGTGGGCAACATTTAGTTAAATTATACAGCAAAATATCTCAATTTGGTATATAAGATTTTTATGTCAATACAAATTAATAAAGTAGATTTTGGTGAAAATTAGCCTGCCAGAAGTGGTATTTTACCTGAGACTTTTTTTTTTATTTCCTTCCTTTTTTTTTCCCAAGGATTTATTAGGCGTTCAAGGGAGGCATGTGGTGTTACATCAGCTATTTTTAATTGTTTATAAATTTTCAGCACTTTTTTTACTTACAAGCTTTAGGGGGAAATTTGTATTAATGCTGTGACGAGCTAGTGGAGAATTGGGAATTTCTTCAGTGGTAGCTATTAGGGAAAATCTTAAATTCAATTTTATGGCTGTGGGTAGCAATAGGATTTTCAATATTCATTGATTTTACGTTTCCTGAAATCTACGTTTTCCTAAATTTACATTTCTATTGCTCACATCAATGTCGAGGATTAAGTAGCATGTATTAGTCTAAACCTTAAATGGAAATTTTATGCTGGATGAGAACCTTAGACGAATGGACTGGAGGAAGAAATAACAAAGTTCCTCCAAACAGGAAATCGGTTGCCATTAACCGAAGAGCTACGGGGCTCCGACTGGGATAAAATAGAAAGATTGGCTCTCTGCCAGCTGAGGGGGTTAGCTGCCTCCAGGCACTTCTCTTAAGTAATCTCAACAACATAACAGAGTAAATATACTTTAGACAGAAAAAAAATAAGTATAATACTAACTTATTTTATTAAATAATAATACAACTGGGCAAAACCAAATGAATCCTTAAAGTTTTATCTCATCCTATTTTCGCAATTTTTAATTATATGTTTCTTTAAAACCGATTATTTTTTTTTTTTTCATAGCAGCAATTCTCTATAGATACAGTTCTCTATATATATACAAAATCTATATATATATATATATATATATATATATATATATATATATATATATATATTAGTATTTAATCAGCATAGATAATTTGTTTTATATAATAAAATTTCAATCACAGGTAGAACATAATGAATATTATATATAATTATATGTTATATTATATTATAACAAGTTGTAACATTTATGGATACTACTATTGGCGTCAGACCATGACCCAATTACATAAAATAATACAAAATTACAAGTACAAGTTGGCCTATGGCATACACTGTCAAATGTTGAAACACGATAACATTTAAAATATTTATATTAAATAACTGTTTATTAAAAAAAAAACATCAAATAGAATTATAATTATCTAATGACGATATGTAACCTGTAACCTCTAAAATGAACATTTCCAATTGTGCTTTTACCACTTGCACTTTATTTTGAAATAGGGCTCAGCAGGAAGACCCTGACTGACATACGAAGGGTATGTTGAGAAACACCCTGACTGTAGTGGTGTTTCCTAGATAGTGGGAACGAGAGTTAACATAAAGAATTTTCGTAGTAACAAACGCAAAATATGATGTAAATACCCGTCACAAGTATAGATGCCTTCAGTTTTTGTGATTTGAAAGTCAGTGTAAAGCAGGCAGTTTCCATACAACTAGAAGACGTTAAAATGACTTTGGAAAATAAAGAGTTATTTATTTCTTCTAACGTGATTATCGATATAGTTCAAATAAATAACTAATGCGTGAATTGGAAATGAAATTACCTTTTGTACGCTAAATTAGTTGTAAACGCACCACCAATCATTAAGTTCCACAATCGGCAGATTTAAAATTTGTTACTGTAATGATAGGATTTTTAATTATACAATTTTCTTCCAAGATATACAAATTCTGACTCTCGTGACCGAAAGCTTTTAAAATCGACCTTAATAAAGAAAATTAGCTTACATAATGATGTGTACCCGATTGTGTAACGCTGATATGAGAGGAACAATCTTGAATATTTGTAAATATAAATTCGACAAAAAAAATAAAATTGATTACGATGGAATGCAATGTTGTTGTTTTGTTTTGTGTAAAGAGAAAGTAAATTTCGTCTATATTGTTTATGGGAATATTCTTTGATATTAAAATGTATATTAATTTATATGTTGATGTTTTTACTTCCTTGTACGAAGTAAAGGAAGTATTGTAATCGCGAAAATTTTCGGTTTTCAGATTTCAACGGAAATATCCATTTTCACCATCCCTGAATCCATTTTGACTAGTTTCGTCGTGGCGTCTGTACGTTCGTATCTCGCATAATTCAAAAACGATTAGGCGTAGAAAGTTGAAATATTGTTTTTAGGATTGCTGTAAAATTTAGTTGTGAACCTCCCTTTTTGGTCACTGCTTGATCACTGGAAGTAGTACTTTACTTGAAGGTCATAATTGATTTCCATCAAAAATTACATTAATATACAATCCAAAACTTCTCAAATTTAGTATTTATAATTTATATATTGATTCAAATAATATACTAGATTTTGGTCTAAATTGGAAAACCGGAACCGGTACTTTACTTGTAGGTCATATTAGACTTTCATCAAAAATTATATTAAAATGTATTGTAAAACATCTGAAATTTTGTAAATAGGACTTTTATATCGATAGAAATGTATTTACTAGATTTTGGTTAAAATTCGTGAGCCGAAAACGGAACTACTGTAAGGTCATAATAAGTTTACATCATAAATTAAATTTAAATTAAAAGATAAATCATATGTTTCGGTAATAAAGGTTACAAACGCAATTTGGTTTCCAATCCAATTAAACATTTTTATTACATGTTTTAGGTGTTAAAATTGAGGGTAAAATACTGGTTTTCCTCCCCATTTGTGAGATGAGCAAGTTTGCAGCAGGAGAATAAGATATAAGTTGAGTGGGTTTTTAAAATGTCGAAACTGTCGATTTCTAATGCTTTATCCAGTGATATTGACAGTTTTATTGTTGTCACGGAACATGAAGAAATATCTTGGAAACTTGTTGGCTACTGGAGGAAAACAACATGTAATAACGGAATGAGACCTCCAGTAACAAGAGAGTGTGTGTCAATAGATGAATGTCAGGAGGCCGAGTGTAAATCTTCGGAAACTAGTAACAAAATTCAGTATCACTTATTGAGCCACGGATTTATAATTTAATAGGCATACAAGGAAGTCATGTGTTGCCCAAGATATTTTCTGATTATTTTTATATACTTTTTCAGATGTATATGTTTTTGCTATTAATGCACCATTTCTTATTTCTCTACAAGGATTAAATGCATTATAGCAAATTTTGGATACATCATTTTCACAGGATTAAGTTCAAGATCGAATTCCTTCATTAAACGTTGACGGTTCGCGTTGGAGCATCTGGCATGCTCGATCCAGGTTCAAATGTGCCAATCGACCTGAAAGAGCTCTTACATCCACGGTTATCTTGGGTTTCTATAAAGTAGATCCTTGGATGAAGATATAGACATGGCATGCAATTTGATTATTGTAGAGTACTTTGGTTGTACAGATAACATTCCAAGAAACGCATTTTGGATTATTTGCAGTTAGACAGTAGAATTAATTAAGATTATTTTCAGAATAAATAATCATCTGGTTGGCAAAAGTGTGGAACCAAATAACTGTCAAATCCCAACATTATAGAAGAGACAAAAGCGTTAAAAAAAATTAAATTTTCGTCATTTTTAAGGTTGTTTTCTTTATACTTTTTTAATTGTAAGCACTAGTATTACTAGAAATGCACTAGTATCAGTTAGAAAAAAAATAAAAATTAATTTTGTTGCATAATATTTACACAAAAATAAAATAACTCTAAATCAAACCCTTTTGGACTTCACACTTTTGCCAATAATATGGAATAAAATTAAATTTAAAAAATATGAGTGAATGCAATTAAGTAAAATGAATTATAAAGCAAAACTAAAGATTTTTCATTTTTTTATATTTTATTTTATAAAAATACAAAATCATTTACAAATAAATATACATTATTTACAAGGCTGATGTTATTTACAATAACTGTGTTATCACAGAGGTCTTATTCTACAGCTAATACATATCTATAATACTTTCTGGTTTTAATAAAAGGAATTAATTCTTAAAACAATGTTTTTTCGATAACAATAATAAATGTAATATTTCTCAGAATATACTTTTTTTCTTCTTCTTTTTTTTTATAGAGAGATCTATTTAATTTTCTTTCTAGCCAAATAAAGATAAGGATTTCAGGGAGTTTCAAAATTGAATTTCGATTCTTCTAATCGAAGTATGTTCTTCTTGTTGCTTGAAGGACGCAGAAGTTCGACCGCTTATACTTCTAAGAGCGAACTGTTCTCGAGCGACTAATCAAGGATGAAGGATTCCCTTAGACCCAGAAGGGCCTCGACGAAGACATGATTCAGGAGAAGGCAGGACCCGCAGTGTGGAAGAGTGCAGTGGCAACGAGCCTCCTTCTGTACTCGGCCAGGTGACACCGAAGGGCCTCCACCGCCGGGTGATGGCTGGGGTACTTCTCCACTTCCGTCAGGTACCGCACGGCTTCGGACATGCACTCCACGTACCCGCTAACCATGTCAGCGACGTCTGCAATCAAATAAATACCATTAGTACTGGAAGTATTCGTTAACAATGCCATTAAATATATAAATCAAGATCCTAAGTATTATTTTCTGAATAAATAGTCAGATGAAATGTCAGTTTTGGAGGTTACAAAAAAATATGAGTGAATAAAATAGTAGTAGAGAATTGCTAGGATGTTAGAATATAAGGGATGATTCTCATTTTAAGGGCGAGTTTTAGTAGTCCACTACAATTTTTACTCAACTTGTAAAACTTAATCTGATTTTTTTCCCACTGCTTACTGTGACGAAACATTTCTTCATAATAAAATATTAAAGGATAATTTAATTTTAAATTGCTTAGGCTACTAAAATGTCATAATCACGCTGTGACCCACTCAGTTTTCTAGTAAACATGTATTTTTTTTTCATTCGTAATCTTTTTTAAATGGTAGTGAAATTTATTTTCACTCATTAAGGATAGCAAAAGCATTCTGAATCATATTTGTTTTTAATTTTTGTTAACAGTGATGAATATTTATATAATTTCCAAATTTTTTCCGACACTTTGAATTCATCACCAAGCAAAAAACAAAACGTCAGAGATAAAGCCTTCATAAAAGGGAACAGTGGAGACAATTTTTTCCGAACGTAGTGTTAGCCCGAAGCTGAAGAACCAGCGACCAACGGAGAACGTAACTACTTCTACGCATTCGTGTCGTAAGAAAATTCGTGTGCCTATATTGTTGTCACTACCAGCGCCTTTATTATCATGCTACCTTTTAAGATTATTTCATTCATTATAATAAGTTTTGACCATCGTATTTTGTAAATTACAGCGATTTTGGCCGAGTGAAATACATGGAAATGATACTTGCAAAAGTTGAATACTTTTGTGATTACCACTCCCGAATTGCTGTTGCTAATTGCAGTTTTTTGTACTGCTATATTTGTATCATTAGGAATACAGTAAAAAAAAAAACTGTTATTGATTGCAAATTTTTATAAAATACGAATATATATAAATTGTAAATAAAAACATTTCCTATACATACACACATGGCACAATACATACAGTTCATCATTGTCAATTGCACATATTTCCTTAGCCTTAGATCTTTAAAAAAAATAAAATAATAAATTCAAGTTGGTTGTCATTATTAAAACTCTGATTATTTTAAATTTCCCACAAAAAAAAAAAAAAAAAACTTTTGATCTTTATCACTTGTTAAGATTAATAACTGAGTGGCGGCAGAAGGTGGAGGTATTTTTTTTTTATTTAAATTCAGTAAAAATTCTATCATGAAACTTGCCCGTAAATTGAGAATCACCCGCGAGTTACTAGTTTCCTTTCATAAAATACCTTATTCCCAAAACAATTTTACTATTATGATCATATCCAACTACTATTCATGTTACTTATGCTGGTATTGTTAGCGATCAAATCCCTTGTTTTGAAGCAATGTGTTTTTGACAGGAAAAATGTCTTTATGACAAAGCAGAACTGTACAAAATTGACCAAACATTTCCCATTTCGATTACACCAACAAGCTGTTTAATTTTTAACACATGAGTAGAAACATTCCATGTGCATATGTATATAAAACGCCAAATACTTCTCGAAGTCTTAAATATTTCATCAAGTAAGAAATTGATATTTTTTTGGCAGCCTTCAATGGGATTAGATCCAAAATTCCACGCCTTCTCTCCCCACTCCTACAAGTCACTCGGTTGAAGATAGTTTCAAAAGTGAGATCACGTTTGAATCATTCACCTCCTTCGAAGGAACAGTCGCGGAGTTGAATGTCAAAGTGCAAGTAATATTCAAGTCCGAAACCAAAACATTTCTCTACAGATTACTTTTAGTCTCCTATTCAGAGATTGTGCGTTTAAGTTATGTCACACGCAATCGCTACGAAAGTCAGTGATGAATCCGGAAGTTCAAAAAACGAAACACTGGAGTTTCGAATCACTCGATACAAACCGGGAACAATTCTAAATAATGTGAAGTACTTCTTAAGTTGGCCTTATGAAAATACTATATCAATCACCTGAAAGGTAATAATTTTTTTTTTCATTACTACAAAATAAAATTCAAATGTACATCTCGAAAAGTTTAATCATACTTTGCCTATTTATTTTAAAATACTAATAAAATAAGCAATGAATATGAAATCTATTGTTCTATTGAATTAAATTCCTTTTTTTTTTTTTGTTAATGAATTACGATTAATAATTAAACATGGCTGAATATGTTTATCCAAATAATGAAACAACTTCTGTATTAACATCTATCAGATATAAAGAAAAATTAACTCATAACTAAATTCAATAAACAAATTAATAAGTGTCCTTATTCGAAACTTTTACCGGAATTATGCATACAAATATTCATCGAGTTTCAGAGTTATATAACATTTGCTTCTGTGAGGCCGTCAGAGGTTTTGGAGTGGGTGGAGACTAATCTAAAAATACACGATACAAATTGAATCCTGTAAGTTTATTAACTTGGCATTATCAAGAAAAATAAATTATATTTAATATCATAAACTTTTATTCAAAATATTTTAAAATAATAACTTTTTTATTATAATAATAAGCCCAACTATGTTCGGCTGGATTCATGGGACTGCTAATATATGGTTTGGAATAAATAAATAAATTTGCAAAAAAAAGTATTAATTAAGGCACGTCAAGGCTTTTATGAGTTTATTTATACATCGAATATTCAGGAACGTTTAAGTCATCAAAATACCCTCTGCCAAAGTGTATAAATACGGATAATAGAAATATAATGAAATAAAATTAACAGTAATAATGACAGAAAACTCACCTTCAACATCTGAAATCATGCTTACGTCTTCATCAACCAAAGCAGCCTGAAACATTGAAAATTATAAGTTAAAATGTTGAAATAAAAGTATTTCTTGATACTAAAATTAAATCACATAAACTAAATCATTATTTTGTAATTTCGTTTCAGTAAAGAAAAAAAAATAGAAACAGCAGCAAACAATAACTTCACAAACATAACTAAATACAATGACAATAAAGATAGGAATAACCCTTATTTAAGGTTATTGACCCCCTAAAATAACCAAATAAACGAAGCTATAAACTTTTCTCCATATCTTCCCTATCCCAAAAAAATGAGAAATAAATAGCAAGAATTAATAATCATTTTTTTTCCCTAAACCCCTTTCGTCTCTTCTATTTTTATGCTTCTTTTGTAACGCTCATTTAATAAACATTAACATAAAGTGTGTTGTGAACTTACTTCAACACTTAAGAAAACTATGATGAACTACGTAACTACGAGCGCGAGCTTTTTACTATGCAGATTTATAATTTTTATTTTATAATTATAATTGTATATATTTTATAAAAGAACTTCAATTGGCCCAATGCAATAACAGATGCTGACTTTAAACTATAATTTGGGTGACACCTCGACAGACGAGAATATGGATGCCTACCTAGGCAAAGTGCTTTGTTAGATTTAAAACTTATTCAAGAAAATATTTTAATTGAAAACCTTTTTAAATTTTGAAAAAATTTCAAGTAAAAAAAATAATGCCGATTACGACTAAACATTATTTGTAAAGTGGCCTCAGAATTCATAATCTTATAAAATAAATATATATGATTGATAAAATAAAAATAAAAAAAAAACAGTTCTGGTGCTATTATGTTAAGTGAATTTGAAATCTTATGGAAAAATAAAATAAGAGGTTATTGTAAACAAAGTTATTTTTTTTTTATCCGTACTATAAAATTTAATAAATAGAATATGTTCATTGCGCGTAAAATTTTTAAATACATTATTTCTGTTTATTTATAAATTTGCAATGTTTAAGATAATAAAATATTCTTCTTTGATAACTTCAGCAGATTCATCAGGTGCCGATCACGCTAAGCCCGCTGGATATGCAATAAAGGCAAGAAAATTACCGAAAACTTATTTTCGGCATCATTAAACAGGCTTACCATAATTATAGTATCACAAATGGCTTTGAAAAATAAAAATGCAAACGGGTTTTTGGCCAATAAGTCAGAAAAGTGTATGTCACAGTTTATCTTGTCACAGTTGTCTTTGAACCGAAATGTCACAAACATTAAATGCAATAATTGAGAATTATTTGAACTACTAAATCGATATTTGAGAAAAAAAAATCTTATATTCAGTTCAGACTGAAGTATTACAAATATTTTAAGATAGCCCTTGTTCCATACGAATTTAATAAACAATATTAACATTGATGGATAAAGAATAAACAATTAAAATGAAATGTAAGTTTATTTTTTTTAAGCTGTAGAAGAGAGAGAAATTTGCCCCGGCATTTCCTCGGCAGTTTAATAAATTTTAAACGATTAAAAGTTGCAGTGAATAATACAAGAATAATCGATTGATGGGAGAGCAATAAATATCGATAACATTGACAACTTTCAAAGATAAGTAATTGCATTAATGGCCCATAGATCAATAGCCTCGTACAAATAGAACCGAATAAATAACAAGGATTGTGGAACGGGAGACAGAGTGATTTATCGTCCCTTTCCCACATACAACACATTTCCAATAGTTGCATAACAATATAAAAATGATCTTTTTTAAAATAAATATTTAAATTAAGGATTCTGGACAAACTGTGAAATTAAAATATAACTGTTGACATATCAATAGGACTAATGTTTTCTTTACAAAGAGGTAAAAAAAATATCTACAGGCAGATTTCAGTTAAATTCATGTTTCAATAAATAAAATATACTTTCTTAGCGTCCAATTAGACAGTTTACCACGTTTTTACTCTATTCCGAAAAGTGATTCGAGCAAATTATTATTATTTTTTTTTCCGTTAAAATCAAATACTCTGGATAGAAGAAAAAATGAAGGATATGATCAATACTTTTACATGAATTCACAACTATTAGAGAAAGATAATTTTAATGAAGTGTGCAAAGATATTTGTAATGTCACCAATGCTGACGAAAATTTGTAATATCTGCAAAGCAGTAGAATTTATTTTTATAATTCATACTTACGGTTAGTCAAATCGAAGGTAATTATTTATTTAACAATATTAAAACCCAGATTATGTTATAAATAAAATACTTACAATGCTACCCCAGTAACAGTGCAAGAAGGAAGTGAAAATTATGGACACGATTAACAAAACACAGAAATATGATATGAAAAAATAAAAATAACTGAATTTATTATAAACATATTTTAGAACAACCTAAGATCTGTGAATTGTTTTTTTCATCTTAATAAGTCAACTACTATGTGGCAGATATTTATCTTGTATAAATATGTATATGTGATAAGTATGGACTGTGTTTCCTTCCCATCCATTCTACGTTTCTACAAGTCTAAACTATAACTTAAGTATTAATTTATTTTACATCAATTAGTTTGAGTAAATATTCATATTCAAGTTAAAAATACTTAGCTTTTCATATTGATATAAATATTTACTTACTCGTTTTCTTTACAGTAAGAACGTATATTTTTTTAATCAATATAACCACCAATGATGACAAAACTTCAATCAATCCGGCAAAACAAACAAGTATTAATCAAGAAAAAAAACATTGCGAATATATAAATAATGTTTTTAAAATAATACCTTTCACTAAAAATAAATTAATAAACAAACTACACTCTAATTTTAATAATTACGGTTTAATTCCACCGTTTCTTTCAAGGATTCAATTTTTTAGAATATAACATGAAATAAATGAATCTATATAATTATTATATTACGAGTATTTTAACATTTTTTGTTTTTGACTTATTTTAATGCTGCATCAAACAATATTAACAAAAACAATTAATTTATTATTCGTTATCCAAAGCTTTAATTTGACAACCAATCAATCAACAAATGAAAATCTTTTTGATTATAATGTATTATTTATTATATTAACCAGCAGGGTTAATCAGTAAAATATATCAGCGCGTGATTAATATGTATAATTATAAATTGTCAATTTAACATTAATTTTCTGGCAGTCAAAAATAGAGAATCAAGATTAGTGGATTATAAACTCTTGTTGGGAGAAACATTTCTTTAGGAATATTAAAAGAATGATAAAACAAAAAAAAAACACATAAAAAAAGAGGATTACATTCCGTAAATCATAGATTAATTACTTGCATGATCAATAATCACAAAAAGTTATTTTTGAAACACAAATGTTTAGGACAGACGTTCCCTTAATTTTAGTAAATGATCTAAATCTAATGCAAGTAATTAATTTTTCTTGTCAAAGCAAAATAAATATTAAGACATTTATTTTTATTAATTTAAAGTAGGTTAGTGGTTAGTTAGAAAATTATTATGTTAAAAGAATCTTAGATTAATCAGGAATATGTTTGATATGAATTTATAAAGTATTTTAATTTTTTTAAGATTGGTTATAAAACCAACAAAAAACAACACAGATTTATTAATTAAATGATTAGAGCAAAAATATGAAGACATCCTAATGTAATAATCAAGAAATGATAATGTATATTACAATTAAAAATCTTACCTCCGAACTTCCGATTGTTGAGTCATTAATCAGAAATGGGGTATATCTCTCCTGCATTTTAGTTTCACTAATTGTATAACAAAAAATAAATAAAATAAAATATACGATCGTGTGTAAAGAGATAAGAAAGTTCCAACCGAACGTAAACCACGAAGGCTGGCCGTAGAATGAGACAAGTTGGCGGTCTCTTTAACTCCTGCCTTCACTAGCGCTCTGGTGGTGAGAAACAGAACTAATCTGCCTCAAACTAAATATATCAGGATGCTTGTAGTCTGGAAATTATCTTCCAGTGTTTATTCTGGACCCTTTAAACTCATACCCTTCCTCTCACGCTCATCTGTTTTTTTTTCTTCACTAATTTCTACAACAAACCTTATAGTAATTTAATACTTTATAATACGTTTATTATTTTAATTAGTCCATAGAATAGCCAAACATTAGGGAAAGTACTTTTTTTTCAATTATAATTCCTTTTATCTTTCATCAAGTGAACATGGTAAATTATAAGAAATTGGGCAAGTTATTGATATGGAGATGCAAGCAAAAGAAGGTGGGTAGTCAGTTGCCCACAGCAACCATGGCTGAGGTTGAAGGTGAGTGTAAACATTGTCATCGTAATCGACGTTTTCCGATATTTTATGCTGTCTAAATGATTACACCTTTTATACAATTGTTGGATTATATCATTTTAAAAAATTGAAAATTGATAACTTATCTAAGTTTGTTTCTTAAATTACAGACCAGGTGTTTTGTAGCCTTGGCTTACTTAACGATTTGAATTTTGTCAATAACGAGCGTGAAATACTGGCAGTGATTTTTTTTCCTTTTTAATAAATGTTTTTTCTCGATTGTTTTGAGTTGTCTATTGTGTAGGTGTTGTTTCCTACACAAATTCTTGAAGTTACTAGATTCATATCGAAGTTTTGTCATTGATTAAATTGTAGTTATAGTTTTTGAAGTATCTCAAAAATATGTTAGAGAAGCTTTCTTTTAGTGAGTGCTTCCAAGTGAATTTTGGATATATATATATATAGATATTTATGAATTAAGACATTAAAGTCTCTGGCTAGGGCTGTTTTTATTTTCTTAGAAATAAGGAAGAGATAATACTTCAATCAGTGTTGCTAAGTAACAGATATTTGATGATAGTGCAGTACTATTGAAGTATAAATTATGGTTATATAAAATTATGGAGACTACTGGGATAGGTATGTATGTGAACATACTTTTCTTTTTTTTTTTTTAGTTTGATACTTAAGGGTTTTTTTAGCTATCAACTTACACTGATACATTTATAATGCTATTTTCTACCTGATATCTCCATTCTCATATATAATTATATTGACTCTTATTATGTCTGTTTGATTTAATCAATAATAATGTAACTGTTAGATACATTATCAGTAATAATATACAGAATAACATTTGAAATGAAGTTGCTAGTATTGTTTAATATAAAATAAAGTACCCAGTTCTCTAGGAATATCAACTTGATTAATATTACTTATATGATTTAGAGTAAGTAGTAAGTACGCCTCTCTGCCCTGATGGCCTAATACTTAGGCCGAACCGTTGGCACAAAATAAATAAGTCAGACTTATTAGTGTGTTAGTCTTTGACCGCACCCTGGACTAACTTCTTTCTCATTTATATTATTACTTGAATTTAGCTTAAGGATTGTTTTTAACTTGTTTAAAGTGATTGAGACATGGTGATATTTTCTTTTCTAGAAACTGAAACTGTTCCGTCCATTCTATTACCATGCACATCTTGCAGCAGGACATTTCGACCAGAAGCCTTAGCAAAACATTCTAAAGTATGTGAAAAAATTCTTATGAGAAAAAGAAAACAGTTCGATTCTTCCAAGCAAAGACTTCAGGGTACCGAGATTGAAACTTTTGTTCCTCAAACTGTACCAAAAACATCTCGGAAAAAAGAAGCTCAATTAAATTTAAGTAAATCAAAATGGAAAGAAAAGGTGGAACAGGTCCGAGTCATCCAGGCAGTAAAGAAACCAACAGAAACACCTTTATCATCTCAAGTAGTAAAACCTTCTGATCATGAAGAATGCCCATATTGTGGAAGATCATTTGGACCCAAAGCTTTTGAAAGACATACTGAATTTTGTAAAGAGCAGCTCCACAAATTGAAAGTATCAAATAATATCAACTCTGAAGCAAGGGAAAGACTGAAAGTTAGAACAACTGTGAGTATCATAGACCTATTAATGTTATTTTATATGCATATATTTATTTTGGATACTAAATCCAGATCCAAACATTATGGCTGAATTTTAAATTTAAAAAAAATTATTGTTTGAAATTTAATGTTATTATTGGTTATTAGCAACTGCAAAAAAGAAAACATAATTTTGACGATTCTCTGAACGTTTTTTGATAGAGTTGTGTTAGGGTAAGCTCGTGTATTTTGTTAGTAATCAATAAAGTATTTCTTACAAAAATATATATGCACATATATATGATGCAAAAACAAAGTCTCAGCTACCTTTTATTAATTTATTATGATGGAATCAGTATCATTTAAAAAAAAAGTTGATTCATCTAATTTTAATTGTTTTGTTTTTTTTCACTTGAGAATTTTTATTAATATTTTTTGAGAATTTTCTTATCAAATCTGTACTATATTATCTTGGTGTATCATTTTTTATTATAGTATGTTTAAAATTACCCGATTGTATACTTATGTGAAATCACTGTTTTGCAAGTTTTTCTTTCTGGCTATCAGCTAATCTGGCGATCAATAAAATGTTTTTATATTTGTCAAAAATATTAACTTTCAATTAGCCTTAGGATAAGAAAGAGAAAATCTTTTAATATGATATATCAATAAAAATAAAACATATTTTATTCTTAAGTAAAACAAAAACATATTTTATTCTTAAGTAAAACAAAAACATTTTATTCTGAAGTAAAAAGAATGCATTTTTGATTATTCCCATAATATGAAAGTGTTTTGTTGTATACATATACATTGCAAAATGCTTATAATTGGTTTTGGTACTTTTTTGTTACATGTTCCATCAAAAAAATAAATTTATATTTATTAAAGCCAGATGTTTAATTTTTAAATATTTCTATAAAATCAAATTTGCTTAGTTACACATATTCTGCTTGATGGATAACATTGTATTTAATTTAAATTTATCTAATAAACAATATTTTTTAAACGCATAATTTATAAAAATGCAAAATTTATAAAAAGATTTTCTGTGTCGTGCATGACCCAAAAACAGCAATTTCCTTCCTTCAAGATCGAGAATTGATTCCAGTACAATGTGTTTGCATTGAAGGGCAAGAAGATGAGTTTTGGAAATAAAATTAAATGGAGGTGTAATGTATATAAATAATAACGTTAAAAAATTATTTGTGTTCAAAAATAAATTTATCACTGTTACTTTTTATAAATTGAGTACTTATCCTAAGGCTTTCAAGTAACCATAGGATTAGTACTCAACTTTTGTGATGTTTAAAATAAAAACTAGTGAAACCTTGTATTCAGTGACAAACTGTAAGTTGTGTATCGGAAGAAAGCTGAAAAATATTATATATTTTTAAATGAATTCTAATAAAAAAAAATTGAATAACAAAATAATAAACGTTATTTGAATTAAAACCTGAAATGTGTGGGCTAGAATATGAAAAAAAAAATAACTATAAATTCTAAAAACAAAATAATTAAAAGAGACTACTTTCTTGTGCCGGACGTTCGGACTGAGGATGCCCAAATAGAACAGTAAAACTTAAACTGCAGTTCAGAGTCAAGTTTGAGACACCATCAAGTACAGTTCACATTTGAGTGTCGACAATCATACCTTTAGAGGTCTATTCTAGTAACGAATTAAGTGACAGGAATAACATATGCATATGCCAAAAATGGATATAGTCAAATGTAAGAGTTTAAGAGAAGTGATGTTTTTCTCTTGATGGCTGATAAACTGAGATGTGTGAATAGGATAATAAGCAGGAAAGAAATATGAATATTAAATATGTTAAACATTTATAACATAAAGTCATTATATTTTGTTGCCCACATGTAAGCTTGTCAAGTTCTGAAATTCTCCATAAAATTAAATCAGCTTTGTTTTTTCTTTAAATTAATACTTATGTTACTAATGAAAAATTGAATTGACAATGTGTTATAACTTTTTTGTTTTTTTAAATATGATTTTGTTTGTTAAATGGAATTTAGTAATTAATTTGCCTCATAAAATCGAAACTACCATTAGCATTACCATTTTAACCATAAGTAAATTTTTTATGCTGAAAAACAAAGATACTTTGCTATACACCCCACCAAAAAATATAATTTAATTTATAAAAAGTAACAGTGATAAATTTATTTTTGTTCACTAATAAATTTTTAACATTATTATTTATATACATTGCACCTCCATCTAATTTTATTTCCGAAACTCAGCTTCATGCCCTTCACTGCAAACACACTGAATTGGAATCAATACTTGATCTTGAAGGAAGGCAATTGCTGTTTTTTGGTCATGCACAGCACGGAAATTTTTTTTTTTTAAATTATGCATTTAAAAAATATGGTTTATTAGATAAATTTAAATTAAATACATTGTTATTCATCAAGAAGAATATTTGTAACTAAGCAAATTTGATTTTATATAAATATTTACATATGTCTTTAATAAATACCTATTTAATATTTTATTTTATTTTTTTGGTGGAACGTGTAACAAACAAGTACCAAAACCAATTATAAGTATTTTGCAATGTATATGTATACGACACAACACTTTCACATAATATGAATAATCAAAAATGCATTCTTTTTACTTCAGAATAAAATGTTTTTGTTTTACTTAAGAAAAAAATATGTTTTATTTTTATTGATATATCATATTAAAAGATGTTTTTTCTCTGTCCACTATATAATAAAAAAACAGCCATTTAATCTTTATTCAAATATTATTCGTCAATTAATCATTACTCTAGACCAGTGGTTCCCAACCAATAATCAACGGATCACACAATGTCCGACAGCACCTTCTCTATAAAATTGCCTCAAAATGCATTTTTAATCATCCTACTCCCCAAGTGGGGAGTGGGGGGTGGTCCATACTTGATTCAATTTCTGGCTTAGTGGTCCACAGACCTCCACGAGTTGGAAACTACTGCTCTGAAAAATTAGTGTGATTATTTACTCATTGATCACTATCAAGGAAAAACTGGTTACTTATTTGAAGTAATATGTAATTTTTTAGGATTGGATGATTTTTTACATATATAAGTAAATGTAAATCTGACATATTTTGTTCTCACTTTATTGTTGTATTATGACTTTTAGTACCGGGGACCTTTAACCAACAAAGTCCTTAATCGTGATAGATATCAACCAAATCGAAATAGAGATCCAAGCCCATTAGGATTGTCATCTTCTGAAATCTATGGTCAGTATTTTTACCTATAATTTTATCACTTATAAGTAGATTTTGTCTTACAGGACTTATTAATTTACATACAATTTACATTAACAATACAATAATTACATACAATTACATACAATAATTTATATACAAGTTAGTTCTAATTACCTAATCAGTTCACCCTAAGACAAAGACTTCGCATTTTTTTAAATTTGAATATATTTGTATTTCCTACTCTGCTCTTTATATATTTCTTTCTTTAAAAAATATTGTATTATTAGTTACGGTCTCCATGTTGCTTAAATTTGTAAAAAAAAAAAAATTTATGATTGAGATTTGTAAACAATTTTTTTATAAACAAAAAAACATATGTTTTAAATTAGTTTATTTTATTATTTATGCTTTATGAAACTAAATTTAAATTAGTTTCATTAATTATCAATATTGGCTTTTAGTTGTTATTTTGATTAAGAATGGTATTCCTAGTTGCAGATGAAACCCCTAAGTCAAGAGGACTTAGTCGTAATAGCTCACTACGTTCAAGTTTGAGATCGAAGCCTGAAACCACACCTCCTCCACCCCTGAGAAGGTATTTATTATTGAAAAACTAGTCAGCTGTTCTGAAGATGTTCAAATAATTAATGTTTCTTATAATTGTGTTAAATAATTATCAATATAACAAAAATTGGTGATTACTGAATTAGTAATTCATTAATTACCAATTTGGTGGTGTCACTGGGTTAGTCTGAACCATTGCAAGGGCCATGTCAAAGGTTAGGCTTATTTACTTGTCTCAGTACTGGGCATTAGTTGCTGTTTCAACAGCTAGCGTCTAATATCAAAATGCATTGCCTGTTATTGATGATGGGCCTCTATACCTTGAATCTATGTTTGTCCTCCATCGACAAGGACTCTGTAAAACCTGACACTTAACAGAACATGGATCTTTTGGAAGTTAATGACTTCTTGTGAATGTGAATTTGAAAGATATGATCTATCCAAAGATATGCTTTCGCTGGTACTTCCCACGGTTGCGGTTGGCAATTGACTACTACTTTGAATGAATAGAACAGGGCATACTCGTATATCATTGGCACAGCCCGGAAATCTAGATATGACTTCATACCTATATTGCTGCTGCCCTGACCATCCCAGAGCGAGTCTGTCAGTCAGCAGTACGATGATTCTAGTTTATATTATCATGTCGAAGCAGAATTTTGATGATAACGCTAAGATTCCAACAGTTCTTACGCAACCTTTATTTATTTTTTCCTCATTGTGAGAAAAATTAGATGAAATTTTGTTAAAAATTTAAACAAAACTATAGCCAATCAATTTTGTTGTATTGAAGTAACAATATTCATTACATTTTAGAACTTAGACTAATTAAGAAATTACTCTTTAAAAAGATATTCAAATATAAATCCAATTAACATTAAATAATGAAAGAAATTTTCATCTTAAATAAATACTCAAATTCAAATATTGAAAAATCAAAATGTCTTTTTTAATTAAAGTACTGATTTACTAATCACATAATTATAAAACATTATCTGTCATGATTTCATTACAAATATGTATAAGATATTTATTACTGAAATAATTTGTCATATCTGTTCCTTATTCCTCCTCATTCTTATCCAAATACTGTTTTTTATAGGTTTATAATTTTGTTTCATTGGATAACCTTTGCTTTCATATATTCTATTATACTGTCCATTAAAGGTCTTGGTCATCCTCATTGACCAGTTTAGATTTGGGCGAAGTATTTGGTGCAGGCAAAATGTGAATTACCAGGATGGCTCCTGCAATAGACCAATAATACCGTTTATAATTAATTGTTAATAATTTGCATTTTAACTAAAGTTTTATAAATTAGATATTGCAAAAACATAATGGTTATTAATGACAGCTCTGTAACTGGATTCAGCATCTGGCATAATATTCTTTGGAACAAATTATTATTTCTAACAGTGTCTAATATGGATTGCAGTGTTATCATTGATCTGAAGTGGAAATAACTGGATCAACAGAATAAATAAATACTCAATCAAAATAAATAAATACTTTCATCTACGAGTATATCTTGTGCTCATGTTTCTATTGAAGTTATATCTAAGCCTAAGAATGATTTTACACTCCAACTATTTTAAATTATTTTATATTTATATTTTCCATTGAGAATTTTCAAATTATGTGCTCTATCATATCAATTTTAAAATAGAAAATTTTGTGGTCTTTTGATTTTTCAACTTATAATTACAAATTTTATTATCTCTTTTCTTTCCTTTTGTGGCTGTTTTGTAGTTAACAGTTTTTTTTTTTACTTCCTTGTAAGCAGTAAATGAAGTATTGTAATTGCGAAAATTTTCGGTTTTCAGTTTTCAACGGAAATATCCATTTTGATCATCCCTGAATCCATTTTGACTAGTTTCGTACTGACGTCTGTACGTACATTCGTTCGTATGTATCTTGCATAACTCAAAAACGGTTAGCTGTAGAAAGTTAAAATTTTGTATCTAGGATTACTGTATAGTCTAGTTCTGAACCTCCCTCTGTGGTCATTGTATGATTACCGGAAGTGGTACTTCACTTGAAGGTCATTACAGATTTTCATCAAAAATTATATTTAAATATAATGCAAAACTTCTCACATTTAGTATTTATAACTTATATATTGATTTAAATAATATAATAAATTTTGGTTAACATTGGCAGACCGGAAATGGTACTTTACTTGAAGGTCATATTAGACTTTCATCAAAAATTATATTAAAATATAATGTAAAACATCTCAAATTTGGGAAATAGGGCTTTTATATAGATATGAATGTTTTTACTAGATTTTTGTTAAAATTGGTGAGCCGAAAAGGGTACTTTACTTGAAGGTCATAATAAACTTACATCAAAAATTATATTAAAATTAAATACATAAATCATATGTTTCGGTAATAAAGGTTACAAACGCAATTTGGTTTCCAATCCAATTAAGCATTTTTATTATTTCTTTTAAGTTTTAAAATTGAGTGTAAAATACTGGTTTTCCTCCCCATTTGTGAGATGAGCAAGTTTGCAGCAGGAGAATAAGATATAAGTTGAGTGGGTTTTTCTGCTGAAAATGTCAATTTCCAATGCTTTATCAAGTGACATAGACAGTTCTAATGTTGTCAAGGAACACAAAGAAATCTCTTATGAACTTGTTATCTACTGAAAGAAAATGACATGTAATAACGGACATAGACTTCCAGAAACAAGAGTACATGTGTGTGTGTCAATAGATGGATGTCGCGACGCTGAATGTCGTTTTTGAGATACTGCAATCTTCGGAAACTTGTAACCAAATTGGCCAGTTTAATAGGCGAACAAGGAAGTCATGTGTTGTCCACATCAGATATTTTTAACTTATATTACTTCCAATAATTTTTGTATATACCTAATATTGTTGGATTGATATTGATATTGAACTCTTATTGTATTTTGATATGCTAAAGCAGTGGAATTTGTTTTTACAATTCATAATGTTCTGTGATATATTTTTTAGATGTTTCTCCTTTATATATTTTATCATAGTTTTTGCATTCCAGTTTGTATTTTGCGTTTTGTTTATCCATCTTTTCTATTTTATCGTTCATATTGCTTATACTCCTATGATTTTGTAATTTGTTATTATCATGCAATCCGAATTTTATATTTGGGTAATCATATCATCACAACAACGTGTAACTAACGATTGTAATATTGCTATTTTTCAAGAAAGACCAAAAAAGAGCTTGTAACTTTCCCATTGCGATTAAAAAAAAAAATTGTCAGCCTATTAACTTCTCTTGAGTCCTGGATTCGTGTTCATAAGATTTTATTTAGCAAATATGCTTCTGGTAAATTAATAAAACTTAAGAATTCTAAAAGTGCAGTATTTCACATTCGTTAGTCTTACTTGGTGGCATAATTATTTTTTTCCCTAAATAAAGTCAGTTTTTGGTTTTGATATCTGCTATTATATTTATTATTCATATCAATTTGATGTCAATGCATATAAAATGTATAACAATTTAATTCATTAAAATATTATTTTCAGGACAATGACACAAATCAATCCACCTAGCAAAGGTCCTCGTGGTAGTCCCAAGGACATTAATGAGACTGATCTACTACAAAAAACTCAATCTTTTAACAATAAACCAAGGATGATTTCTAAAGAACCAATCGAAAAAAGGTACTTTTTATGTGTGATAATGATATTTTCATGAAATTATGACTGCTGCTCCAACACATTTTTTTTCCACTTTTAAAAATGAATGTTCCTTACAAAGTAGTTAGAGCAGCACA
The DNA here is from genome assembly GCA_948150685.1 of Rhaphigaster nebulosa. Classification (NCBI taxonomy): domain Eukaryota; kingdom Metazoa; phylum Arthropoda; class Insecta; order Hemiptera; family Pentatomidae; genus Rhaphigaster; species Rhaphigaster nebulosa. The sequence continues at coordinate 26,301,634 of OX411311.1, forward strand.
TCATAAAGCTGTTCATTATTTATTATTGTTGTTTTTTCATCAAATGCTTGGAGAACTTCATGTAAATTGGGGAACCCACAGGATGAAGCCAACAAACTCCAAATCAATTGCACAACCTTCATCGAAGACAGCTGGCTCCCATCCAAAATCACCACCAAAGCTGAACAATACCGACGTCAACACATTCAAGGAATTAAATGTTATTAGTTGTTTTACATCTGGTTCATCAAAATCTGATAATAATTTGAAACTGTTAAATAATCACCATTCATCTGTTGTGGATCAAGGGGCAATAAACTCTGAGACTTCATTGAAAGATATTTACAAAAATGAAAATTCAACACCTGATTCACTAAAGGCTGACGATCTTTCCAAACCGATAAACGATCAGTATTTATCTGATGTGGTCCAAGAAACAATAAAGCCCGAGACTTCATCCAATGTTGTTCCTAAAACTGAAATTGAAGAAATAATGCCATCTGAAGAAGACCTAAATTTAGAAAACCCCTCACAGCCAATAAATGAGATGAAAATCAATCCTACTCCAAGGAATAGCAAACCTCTTACAGAAGAAATAAATAAGCAAACTGATCTTACCAAAAGTTGTAACAAAAATATGGCATTTACTATTGAATTTGAACCTGACAATAGATTTTTAGTTTATGAGCATCATAAGGTTGGACTTAAAAAAAGCCCTTTAATTTGTAAAAAAAGGATATCAAAAAGTTATGAATCAGTAAAATCATTTATTAATAAAGATAGCAACTTTGAAGATATTGAAATCAAATCAAATATAATTTCTGAATCTGAAGAACCCCCCATAAATAAAAATTTGTTGGTCGTCAATAAAGAAGAATCATCTGCTCCAAATGTAACTCAAAATTGTGCAGTAAAAACAACAGAAACGGATGAGTTAATATTATCAAATCTTTCATGGAGGGAGAGAGTTTTAGAAATCATGGAGGTTTCTGATAGTCCGGGTGATAAAAACCTGAACACACTTCCGAAAAAAAACCCTGACCAAATTGAATTATACCCAGTTTCTGGATCAAAAAGTGTCGAATCTCAATTTGAAATAGTTGAAAAAACTAATAAATCTAATTCCAATGATAAATTCACAGATACTGATAGCAGTTTATTAATTAACCAAGAATTAGTTGATATCTTCAGTCCAAAACAGAAAACCTTAGATAATTTTATTGATGCTTGTTTGCATAATGATGGCATTGTACATGAAAAAAATATGCGAAAATCAGTACAAGTTATACAAGATTTAGAAGAAACAATGCTTATTGATGAAAAGAATAAGAATAGTCAGAATGTGGAAAGCAGTGATGAGGTAGGAACATTTAGGAATAGTCAGGATGTAGAAAGAAGTGATGAGGTAGGAACATTTAGGAATAGTCAGGATGTGGAAAGAAGTGATGAGGTAGGAACATTGCCAAATGATTTCTTGGATGCAGATTTGTACTTTGCTGAGGAAAACAATGATGAAATAGTAAAAATGCAAAGTGATGGTTCCTTGGACGTTGACATGTATTTTGTTGAGGAAAACAATATTGCCAATGAAGTTATGAGAGAAGAAACAAGTAATATGGTAGAAATTGTGGAAGCTGAACAGTCTGCTAAGGAATCTAATGAATCCAATTTGTTTACTGGTTTTGATAACAAAAATGTTGGTAATGTCATGAAAACTAATAATCTTGTTGATCCAATTGAGGTACATGACATGATAATAGCTATTAATTACAATAGCCCATATCTAAATGATGGATATCAAAATAACAACAGTTTGGAAGAATCAAGCATAAATAGGATTAATGTGGACAATTTAGCTAACACAGAAATGGCCAATCCATTTGTCGACGAATATGAGCTTAATGGCCTTGTTGATCTTGAAGACAATTGCGATAGCAATCGGCCTGAGACGTGTATAAAAGAAAATGATATCCTTGAAAATGTTGCCAGCTCAGTCTCATGTATTATTACACCTAAGATAGAGAAAAAAATTGAATATCGATCTCTAAGTGATTCAGATCTCCGAAAAAAGCAGTTTAAAGAAACTGAAGTTTCAAAAATAGTCGAAAGAGACCTGGACACTACCCTTGAGAATGAAGAAGATGCTTTTCAAAAAACTGAAAGTGAACATTCTTCAACTTTGGTGAAAGATGAGATTCTCCGATTAGCTGGTCAGGAGTTTGTATTGATGACTAACAGAAATAGAGAATGTGATACTTATGAAGGATTTCAATTGAACCATAATTGTGATTTAGATTCTGAAAAAAGAGATATTTACTCACAAATGTCTCCTGATAATAACCTATACCATGGTTCTTATAAATCTAATACATACTGCCTTAATACTCATACTAATAGTTACAAAGATAGTGATGAAATTTATTCTGATATTCTTTCTCAACTGAAAAAAAGTAATGAGGAAGGACCGAAAATTACTACTTGGCAAATTCTGCCTCATGGATCAGATTGTTATTCCGATTGTGAGAGCATATCTGAGAAGGATAGCCTTGATGTTAAGTTTGATGAAGATAGTGAAGATGAATTTTATATCTTCCAGCCCAGCGCAGCTTATGATGATAAAATCCCGTTTGAAACTGAAACATTTAACTGCCCATTAAAAGATTTTTCCACAGAAGATGCAAGATATAGTTTTTCTTCCAGTTCTTCAAGTTACAACTATGGAGAAGAACAAAGGAGTATGAACGAAAATCCTATCATTAGTCAAGAATCTCTCTCTGCCGATTCCCCCCAAACCTTTATTTCTTCAAAAGAAGAGACATACAATGGGTATAAACCGTCACGTATTCCTTTATTAAAATCAAGAAGAAATCGCATTTATAAATCGAACACTTTACCTCCTTTATTTACTGAACCTAAAACGAAAACAAAGAAAGAAAATGGCAAACAAAGCAATAAAAAAAAATCTGATTTTTCTCAATACTCTAAAAATTTGAAAAATGATTATTTTACACATTTTCCAAACATTGAAAACTCTTATGAAGAATCAGATTTTGATTGGGATTTGTCGGATTATGATACTTTTGAGAAAAAAAAAACAGTCTTCACTCGTTCTTCCAAAACTGTTTATAACAAATATTATGAGGAAGTTGAGTACAGTCAAGAATCAAATGAATTTCAAACCATTAAAACTAGTGTATCCAATTTACCACTTCCTCATGCTGATTTTTTCAAAGAAAAGGAATTTAAATTGCCGAAAATTCAATCTAAACATGTCCCCATTGATCAGAAAGTTCATAGGAAAAAGATGATGGATTTCGAAAAGTTACCTATTTTGAGAAATTTTGAAGACTGCAAATGGTTTGTATAGGTTTCTTGTTTATAGATTAATTATATAACAATTAGCTTATTTGGTAGAACACTTGTGTTCATAACTGAATGAATGATCTTTATTCGAATTCTTAATAGCCAGATCCCCAAAATAGAAATTAGTAGGCTCAGATCAGGATGGGGATCCCACATGTTGACAGCACTCTCTGAGTCTGCTCAGATATAAAATGAGTTCCTGGTATTACCAAATGGATATATCAGGTGGTTGAAGCACAGTACTGATGACACTCTCTCTCTCTAAAATGATATAAGATCAAGAATTAGGAACCCCTACTAGTGCATACTCACTAGCCCCTTACCCACTTAAATTTCATTTTTCATTTAATGAGCAATGTATCTTTTTAAGGATCACAAAATAAGTACATGGTATAAGTAATAAACTAGTTTGATTAATTTCAAGTTATTGGGTAGGATGAAATAAAGATCGTCATTGTTTGTTCTAACAGAATTATTTCACTGTAAAAATAATATTTATGTAAATTAGAATTAGCATTATATATGCCACTGTGTCATATTCTAGAACTAAATAAAAATTTAATAAATCATAAAAAATATTTATATTTAAATGAATACTTATTATTCCTTTAACGCTCTGGCACCCTCTTCAATCTGATGGATACTGGCACTGGATATGTGAAATCCTCTTCCGTAATAATAATCTGTGAACTGTGAGGTTTAATAAAATTTATAAACTTTTATTTTTGTTAAATTTTTCCAATTTTAAAAACAATTTTGTTAGCTTTGGCTCACTGAACCAGGAGTATAGAAGAGTGGATAAATCTCCTTCTTGAGGATTGGACAAATAAACTACCTCTTGGATTGAGAGATCCAGCACCACCATCGCATTCTTAAAGCTTTGATTCTTAAGGTTTTCTAAAGTTATTATGCCTGAAAATTTTATTTTATAAAGTATAATATTGAGATATCACCCTAATTTTAAAGCCCTGTAACTCTGAGTTAAGTTACGAATTTTTATAATTAGGGAGTTGGCCCTTTCACTGCTCGTGGTTGCAGCGCCCGGGTTGCTACAAGCTCTTAAGCTAGACTGGTGGTCGCAGCACCCGGTGTGCTACAAGCTCATATATAGCGCCTGGCTGCTTCTATCATAGCTTCTGTAGACTATTTAAAAATGTAGTAATGTCCTTCAAAGCCGATAGAAGGCGTAGGAATGTATTTTTGTTATTTTCAGCTGCCATCTACTTGCCCAACCCTTATAACTGCTCCGTTCTTTTTCTATGGCCAAGTACGGTTTCTCTTTACCTGAAATTTACTCTGTATATTTCTTCAGTACATTTTCTGCTTTGCTAGTAAATAGTCAAGTGCGTAAATAGGTCGAAAAAAATTTATTCTGAAGAATATAAGGCTGCAATTTAAAAAATATATTGCCAGGAGTGTGACACGGCACTTTGTCCACCGCCGTGTTTTGAGATATATCACAATTAGAAATTTTTAATTATTAAAAATAATACAATTTAAAAATCAAAAATTAAAAACATTTAAAAAAAAAATAAAAGCTAAATAAAAAAATTTAATTCCACCAGCGCTGGTCCACAGCCCTGATAAAAAAGAAGAATGGAAGTACATTATTAGGTAACCTAGAATAGAAAAAAAATGATAAACGCTAAACGCAAAAAGTATTCAGAAAATGGGACACTGAAGGTGCTAGGCTATCCCGCACCACCTTATACTCCCACCTAGTGAGTATTATGCAGCCAAAGGGTTAAGTTACGAGTTTTTATAATTAGGGTGACAATATATTACAGATTTTTAGGGTTATGAATATAATTTCTGGTTCTGAAATATTAAGCTTTAAAATTAATTACAGGCATTGTTAGTGGAGAAATTCTAATACTTATATTTTGTTTAAACAATTTTAGAACTTCCATAATTCGCATTAAATAATTATAAATTTTCTTAATTATATCATAACTAAGAGGTAATTATGCTCAGCTCTCCATGCAATTAAAGAAATGTTCATTCGGGCGAAATGTGTGATCGATAATCAAATTTTGAAGGAAAAAAAAAAGTTCGTAATGAAATGTAGACTTTATAAGAAGATTTGCCTAAGATGTGTTTTAAAGATATTTTTTTAATAGCAGTTAATTAAAGAATAAATGAAGTTTGTTTTATCATAATATTTAATTTAAGTTTTATTATTTTTTGCATTCGTAAACAAGTTTAAAGAAATGTTTTCTAAACATTGGTATGTTGCAATTAATTTAACTCTTTTATTGAGAGCCTGGACCACTCCTAACAGAACAATTGTCAACCAGATCGACCATATACTTGTTGGGAGAAGACACAGACCCAATCTGGTTAACGTGAGAGTATTTAGAGGAGCCAATGTAGACTCAGCATAGTTCACAACAATGCAAAGATATCTTCTGCCAAGCCCACATCAGTTTAGCACAAGAAGCTAAGATTATTTGAAGATAATCTTCAAAATATTCAAAAGCCAGATGTGCAGCAGATATATTTAGAAAAACTGAATCGAAACCTCCGCTCCTACACCTCCGGTGATAATAGTGCTAAAGAACATTGGATGGCATGCTGTAATGCCATAAAAAAATGCTGCAGAAAAAGCACTTGGACCTCTCAAGAAAGAGCTCATATCTCCCTGGTTTTATGGGGATTGTGAAGCAGCCACTAACCTTAAAAATCAGGCATATAAGGCTATGTTGAATAGAAGTACTAGGAGAACACTGGAGGAGTACAGAACAAAAAGAAGAGTGGAAAAACATCTGCACCGAAGAAAGAAGTGGGAAAAGCAATGAGAGGAACTCGAGAAGACAGAACAGCTATGTGGATATAAACAATTTAGGGATTTCTTGCCAAAAGTGAACAAAAGCAGAAAAACATTTATGCCTAAGTACAGTTCTTATAAGAATAAAACAGTCACTCATCAGGAATTTTTAGTTTTTAGTGTAATAATTCTATTTTTCCATCAGTACTAAGCAACAAGTGTATAAAATATTGAGAAGGTTTATGTAGTTGTTCCTCTTACCATGAAAGTTAGAAAAAGCCTTATCCATTAACATTGTTCATCATCTCTGACATATCATCAACACTTACTCGTTCTGTCTTACTCTACCAGTGAACTAAGGATGCTATGGAACACTAAAGTAATATATTAGCTCCAAACAACTATGAGTTTCCATTTCAACCGTTTTAAACTAGTCTTCTTATAATCAGTTCACCCCTCGCCCTTGAGACCGCTTGGGTGGAGTGTCAAGGATAAGGAACTGCCAGTATTCATTTTATTTCTAGAATTATGATTATTTTGTTATACAAATATTATTGTTTTGCAAATATAAAATAAGTTCATGAAGAAAATTGTAGTGAAATTTATTCCAACAGATGAATTTTATTTATTTAGACTTGAAATTGTTTTTGTGCTGTATTTTCTAATTGTTTTTAATTTTTTTGATACATTGAGTCCTCGGTATAAGTTACTATTTTTCATTATCAATAAATTGATGGTAAGCTCCTTGAATTTTGCATTTCAAAGCCATGAAATCCTTGAATTATGCTTGATTTTTTTCATGCAATAACGCTAGACACCCTGAGGAAGATAATCTGCTAACCAATAAAGAGGATGTTCTCACGAATTGGAGGGACAGGGACTATTTTAATTGCATTCTTAACACGTTGACTGCCAACTACGAGATAACTCGTAGATTGCGTTCTTTTCTAGGATGCCAACTACAAGTTATCTCGTCCTGTATTTACTTATCATTTTTGTAGTCGCAATCTACGATTTATATCGTAGTTGGCAGTCAACGTGTTAACAACGAAAAGACCCCATTAGATTTTGGAAGTCGGGAATAAAGACTTCATAGTGATTTCGCCCGATCTTGAGCGAGCCCCCTTCTGAGGATGCAGTAAATAAGCTTAAGAATAACAAAGCCCCTGAATATGATGGTCTCCTGTCAGAGCTATTTAAACATGGTGGCAGTGAATTACAGAAAACACTGCAAGACCTTATACTGACAATATAGATGACTGAGATGATGCTATCGATTGGAGCAAGTCCTTAATATATGCCGTTCATAAAAAGGGTGACCGACTTGAATCTAGCAATTACTGAGGAATCTTCCTACTGTCTTGTGGCTTCTCGAATATCTTGTTCCTATGCCTCTTGCCGTAAACAGAACAAATGCTTCAGCCTTACCAATGTGGTTTTAGGAAGGGTAGGTCTATTACCGACCAGATATTTAGTCTGCGGACAATCCTCGAGAGGGGACATGGATATAATAATCGGCTTGTGAAAGTGTTAATCACGAAGAGCTTTATAAAGCACTTAAAGAATTCAAAATTCCTAATAAGCTCCTACGGATGATCAAATTAACAATGAAAGATATGAGATGTATAATTCCGATAAATGTAGACCATTCTGAAGAATTTGCTGCAGGGAAAGGGCTTCAATTTAGCACTAGAATATGGAGTTAGGCAAGCAAAAATACTGGTCGGTGGAACAATATTTTATAAAAATATCCAGCTCCTAGTTATGCAGATGATGACATAATGGCACATTCAACGAGAGACGTCATAGAAGGGTTCATTGCATTGATTGGACCAGCAACTAGACCTGGCCTAGAGGTCAATATAACAAAAACCAAGTTCATGGTGATAAAAGACTCTACATTTGGGGTCATTAGTGACAAATGACAATAATGTAGCGGCTGAAATTAAAAAGAGAATTGTGATTGCCAATTGATGCTGTTTCAGCTTACGCAAGCAGTTTTGTAGTCTCCTTTTATCTAGACAAAGCTTGGTCCAGTTCTACGAAACCTTGATATGGCCAGTTCTCCTCTATGGTTGTAGGGCATGGGCACTCAGTAAAAATTATGCATAATTTCCTGATCTTTGAAAGGAAAAGTCTTCAAAGATATACGAAGGAGCCAAAACTGCTTGGCAATGGAGGAGACGATCCATCCAGGAATTATATGCCATATTCCTCAAACTTGTCCAGACTATCAAATTGAGCCAGCCAAGGTAGGCAGTACATGTGTCAAGAATGGGAGAGGAAGAAATGCTGAAGAAGCTAGTGATGCAATCACTGTACGGCACAGAAAGAGAGGAAGACCTAGATTGAGATGGTTTGATGGTGTGGCTGAGGATACTTAGAGTATTCTGGGAATAAGGATCTATCAATTAAAACTATGATAGTCAATATTCTAAGAATAACTATTAGATTACAGCCAATAAATTTATTAGAATTGACCACTAACAAGTGTACCAAAATAGAATATGCTTAGCAGAGCCGCCCGAAAATCGAACAACATTCTGTGGGTCTGAGTCGGATGGGGTGTTGATTGGAAGGGGAGGGGCTGAAATTTCTATGGGCAGTCCTGTTCCTTAGTAGTTACTTTAGCTCTTTAAAAATTTTATTACTTACTTTAATCCAAGTTCTAGAATGTCAATCCTTCTCTCTAATTGCTACTATAAATAGGCAACATCAGAAATATCAGTGTAAAGATATTTAAAAAAGAAAAAAAATGATATTGAAAATATATACTTATTTGGAGATTAGGTATCTATCAGATTGTTTCATGTGTGAAACAAATGAATTCTGTCCATATATCATTTAAAGGAGTGCATCGAGAAAATAGTTGGATTTATGTCTGTATTAGAATAGACACGTAACAGTATTTGTAGCATTGAATATAAATAATACCAAATCCAAACTATGTTTTGAAAAAAGTATTTGGGATGATGCCATCGATTCTGGAAGAACAAGGAGGGACATAGGACCCTTTCAACATTGTTCATTTTTCTATTGATAATAGTTTCTAATAACTTGAAAACTAATATCAGGGAAAACACCTGGAGGAAGAATTTCTTTGCTCCATTTTTTATAAAATTGGAGGAGCTAAAGAATGCGAAACAGTTATACAGTACAAGGTGAAAATGTAAAAATATTTTTGTTTAAAGCACGCTATATTTTTTTACAACCATTATTTAAAAAAAAAAATTAATACAAATGAAGGTTTGTCATGAATTATTATGTTTAATAAAATTAAATTTGGTTTTATAAAAATGCTATTTAATCATTATTATCTTATATTTACTAAACCACCACTCCTTAAACATTTTTATGAAATTTAAAAAAAAATGAATTGGTCTCAAAATTAAAAAAAAAAATTGAAAATTTGCTTATATCACAGTGATCATTGAATATGCTGATGTCACATACATTTTGTGTACATACAATGTTTTGCTGTTAATTGTTGTCAGAGAATCATGCTAAACGTAATGTTTAAGTTTTTTGTCTATATCATTTACTTTTATTATGAGGTTTGATTAATGGAGGTTTAATATAGTGGAAATAAATTGATGTTGAAAATCATAATTTGACTTTGAACCTTAAATATGTGAATTTTTATTGAAATAAATGTTAAGATAGTTATTGTTTTTTAGGTGTTTCCCACATATTGTGAGACATGTTATAACTACTGTACTTCCTAAACGTTTTTCTATTGAGTGAGTTGATTCATTTTGAAATCCTTTGGATATATCTTTTGTTTTTACTCTCATAATTGTCATTATCCACTGTATTTTTTCAGCACCAAGGAATGTCTGCATGTATTTTTTTCTTCTTATATTTTTTTTTATTAATGTTTGAAACATTATGCACAATTTGGAGTATTTTAATTATTGAATTTCACAAAGTTATTTATAATAAAATATATGCCATATAATACTAAAATGCCATTAAAGTGACTTCTGGAAAACATATTCAGCACTAGTTCACCTATGGCAGTTCTTTGTAAGATTGTGAGGCAAAGATGTTTTCTAATCCCTTTAAGGTTTATCAAGAATTGTTTGGATATTAGGACTATGAATTAGCGGTATCATTCTATAATTGATATTTATTTTTAACTGTTATCATCAAAGCTGATTTTGAATAGCCCTTTGGAATAATCTAAAGATATTCTATTTTATTTTTGTTTATTTATTTATTTTAATGACCTATTATGTTTTTAAATGCTTCTGATTACTCTCATAATCATTGGTGTATTATAATATTTGTACTCGGATGCCCAAAATACTGTTCTGTTTTATATAGTAACTACAAGCATATATGGCCCCAAAGTTTCCTATCTTATAGATAATTTAATTCTGAATAAAACAGTTCCTACGTGAACATGTTTATCCTTAAATGCTTTGATATGTAACTGGGACCATAGACTCGAGAAAATTCTGGCATTGCAAAGAAAGATTAAGAAACCACTAATACTATATTAAAGCAACTCAGTTCTATGTCTGTAGTGCATTGAACCCGACTAAAAAAAACTGATTCAGCGTGCATCTCTGATAGTTATGGGGGTTTTTCGATTTATTCCAAAAATAAGGCCAGAAAACATTTGAAATTTTTTTTAGTTATTTGGCTAGAGCTCTGTATTGAAGTTATGTTTAATACCATGTTTCTTTGTAGGTTTAATCTTGTTCACTTTTTCTTCCTTTTTAAATTTTTTAGAAGCATTATATCGTTATTTTTTTTTATTTTTTTTATGCATGTTTAAGTGATCGAGAGAGACTGTTGATTCCCTTTAGCACATTGAATTTAGTGTTCATTGTTGAAATTATGCTTCAGTTTAATATACCTTTTTTTTTTCTACAGAGATGCCGAGAAATATAATCCATACTTATCAGCAGAACGTCAAATGCTGGAATTATTTGGCACAGATGATGGGAAAGGCAATAGCTCTCTTCCTGAAATCCATCATTCCTCTCCTATCCAGTCTTCCCCAATATCTGCATTTGTCAAGTACTCGTCTCCCAAAAGATCTCCTTCTATTGAATGTTTGAAATCTGACAATAAAGAAAACAACAACCTGAATCCTGATGTTATCGACTTTCCTCCCATTGGAGATAAAATTGATAACCGTAAAAATTTTAGCTTAAGCAATCTCAGCCTTTGTTCAGTCGTCAGTATTGATTCCGTAGATTGTAACAAAAATTCATTCAATTCTAAACTATCCGATAGCCATTTAGATGATTTCCAGAGATCTTTTTCTGCTATCGAATCGAAATCTAATAGAACTGTTATTAAGCCCAAAGTAAATTTGCAACAAATGTTGTATGGGTCGCATACAATATCTCCAGAACAGACGGCCCAGAGAGAAGGTAATAATAGTGATACAGATAACTTAGAAGCTTGCGAAGCTGAATTGCTTATTTCCATGTTAGAATTTGAAAAAATGTTGAAATCCTCTCCCCCTTCCTCCCCTGAAACATCACCTAACCTTTGTTCCAGTTCTTCGCAGAAAGAGAAAGAGACTGATGAAGATGTGGAAAACAGAAACCACAAGTTTCTTAACAATAGTATCGACTCAGCCTACAGTAGGTCAGTATTAGAGTACATTTCTTTTTTTTTTTACTAAGTGACCATAAAATCACTTGTATCATTTTAAAATAGAATAAATTTTTCCGTTTTAATTATTTAAATTTAGGTGACTTCTTTTATTCATTCAGTGTGATAACTTAGCTCCGAATCTGTTCTCCATATTTGATCCATCACAACAGCTTTCCAGGCATTGATTCATAATAGCATCTAAGCATTGTGTGATGCCATTATAGACAGAGTCATCTTTTATGGGCAGTGCTGTTGATTGATCCCTTTGACCAATTTTAGTAATGAGTTTTATCAAATATATTTATGTTAAATCAGGCGAACAAATTATTGTATGTCTGTCTCATGATATGAAGTAAAATTCTTTATTTCTCTTCTCCTTTTCTTTTTGTTATGTAATCTCCCTAATACATTATAGTATAGAATTCTTCTTTCATTACATTAAGAGTAGCTTATCTAACCCTAATTTTTAGGTTGTGTGGTGTGAACAAAGAAAGTAGTCAACAAAACAGCTTAATAAGATTAGGGATTGATAAATTATTTGCCACTTCTATAATTTTGTTTTATTGAAAACTAGTTTCGAATTTTATACATTCGTCTTCAGTTCTAAAAGCATACAAAAAATTCAAAAATAAGCAATTCAAAATATGGTTTGGTATTATTATACATATTAAATTAGATGTAATATAAATCAGTATTATAAAACATTTATGAATTATGAATTTAATTAAGACAAGAAATCAAATACATGTTGGTACTCACCAATGTTTAAATGGATTATATCAAACAGAAAAGTTTATACTGTTTTCTTCCAGTACAAACTTTCTTCCAATACATAAGAAACATAAGAATGTTAGAAGTGAAGATGAATGTATAACATGTGAAACTAGTTTTCAATAAAACAAACTTATAGAAGTGGAAAATAATTTATCAATCCCTAATTAGATTGATCCTTCTATACCATCATGCGGATGTCAACTGAGCTTAAGAAGATATACTCTCTATTTTTTATGGTATAGAAGGAGGTTTAGCCACTTTCTCCCTGCAATGTCTCCTTTTGTAGATAATTGATGCTACAAGTTTTTTTGGCAAGCTGATATTCCATCCTCCTTAAACAAGTTATCTTCAGTGAGACCACTAAATATGGCTTCCCTGATCAAACAATAGCTATAATAATTAGCTGATTTTCTAAAACAGTAGGACATTCAATCCCATGTCTTTGACGCTTCTACTGGGTCTCTGAATTTTTCTTGAGAAATTCTCATCATTGTGAATCTGGGTACAGAAAATAGTATTCCAACCCAATTCCTTCTCACGAATAGCCTCTAGGGTCTAGAGCCCAGGTCTCCCCTAGCTAGTATTACACAGTCCATGTCCCTATTTCAGCAATTAACAACATTTTATTTTATTCAAAAGGGGTCCGCTTAAGGTAAGGGATGCATTTTTTGTGCACTTCTTAGAATTGAATCATAATTGCTTTGAAAATTATATAGTTTGATTTGTAACTCAAGCGTTCTTCATAATGATTTACTGTAATGTTGAACCATTACCATTACCTAATATATCATCATACATGTTAGCCTTTGATTATTGAATAATCTTAAAGATTGTTATGGTGTGGGGGTGGCCAAACTTGGCTTAATTGATGATTGCAAGAGGCACATAGTATCTTTGCTCCTGTATGTATATATGTGGATTCTGGCCATTGAATCGAATCTATACTCATTGGATGTCGTGTCTGTGGATGCAAGATGCAATTGAATAACGTTATATGAAAGTGTGTTTACTGGCATTAAATAATTTTAAAAAGTTAATTATGTCCATAAGTAAGCTCCTTGTATACTCCTAGTGAGCAGAGAGAAGAAAAAATCTGTTCCTTCTAGTGAGCTGAGAGAGGAAAAAAATCTAAATTCCAAACTGATCTCGCTCTGAGTGCCAACTATTGTCTCTACCAATGAATGCTCTCTAAACGCTGTAGCACCATTACCTTACATCATCACTTTCCTTGTCGTACAAAAGATCATTTCTGCTTATAGATTGGTGCTTTAATATACTGTCATAAATTAATTAATTTTAATTGCGAGATTAAGTTATTCCTTTTTATTTCCTAAGCAAAGCAAGTCCTATCCTTATCTCTGTTTTCCAATCCCTCACCATTAAAGTAATAATATAAACGGTATAAATAGTGCTTGATTTACATGGCACATCTGAACTCGGCTGTGAAAAAAATTGGTGCATAATGTGCAAAAGGTTGGCCACCCCTAGTGTATACTTATCTTACCCACACAGGAAGTCTTGTTAGTGGCTGGGGAGTCTTTGTAATATTGTTTAGTAAACATTAGGACTTATGCAGCTGCTTGAAATGGCCTTATTACTGATGTTTCTTCTTCCATTCTGTTTTCTTTTTTTTTTTTTTTTGAGATACTGAATATTGTCTTATGACCTCCCTGTATTTCAAACTGCTAGAATTAGTTTAATATCCTAAATAACTTATTCAGGATGTGATTAGCCTTCCCGAATATATAAGCTCTTTGTTTTAGAAAAACGGATTTGGCTGGTAAATTAGAATTATTTTAACATGTAACAGTCCCTTATTTCTCTATTTATATATATATATATATATATATATATATATATATATATATATATATATATATATATATATATATATATATATATTTATGTTTATTTAAATATTTAAATTTATATATATATATATATATATATATATATATATATATATATATATATATATATATATATATATATATATATATATATATGTTTATTTAAATTATTAATAATCTGGAAGTTAGTTTTTGTACAAAATTATTTAAACTTGAGAAGGCCTAGTCTTATATAGCTTCTCTTCTTATATTCTCATGTTCATTTTAAAGTTCAATCTATATTCATTTGATCTTATTACAGTACAATCCTCATAATTTCCAGTGTCCAGGTTTATAGCCCAGGATATAGATATCCCTGAGAGGGGTTGAGCATGCATTAATAGGTGGCAAAAGATTTTTTTTTTTTATTTTTTTTTTATGATTGTTTGGTATGGTAAAGAGAGCCTGAACTAAGTTTGCGACCTCGAAAGCCTCTGCAAGACTTTTGGTAGGCAAAAAACATCGAAATTTTGGCACTTATTTCAGTTTTTTGCTTATAACTCAAAAACTGCATGCCTTATCAAAATTAAAATAGACAAAATTACCTACAAAATGCACTGATCAAATCTAATTGTATAGCATCTTGACTCTTTGAAGTTTGATGAAATTTTCCAAAAAATCTTAATATGTGGGATTTTGCTCATTTTGACTTCTATATAATTGTTTATGGTGCCTATTCTATGTTCTTAATTATATCTATGTTGTAGAAGTATTAATAGGACGTACATACATGTATATATATATGTACTGACATAAACACACACATATATGTAGTATATATAGTAATATAAGTTATAAGATTAATGTGCCATTTGTCATATTAGAGAAGTGAAAGAGAGAGAGGGATATATCCGAGTGAGAGAATTGGAGTTGAATAGAAAGGCGCTACACAACAGAGTCAATTAATTGAGGCACTACTTAAATGCACTAAATTAACCTTAAATGCGTTAGGACAGGTAGGTCAATACCTTATCCCTTATCTTTGTTCTTTGTTCAGTGAAGAGGGATTACGAAAGGGAATCAAATCATTACTGTACAAAGTTTTCAAGCCTGCAGATATCCAGACATTGTTGAAAAATAAGATGGTTGTGGTGGATGGAGGTTTACTCCTTCACAAAGCTGTGTGGGATAGGACTGAATCTTTTGATTCTATCTGCATGAAGTACTTCACCTTTGTCAAGTGTCAACGCAGATCACAAGTAATGGTCGTGTTTGATGGCTACCCAAGTGATCCGAAACAGTGAGATAAGAAAAGCTCAGAAAGGGTTCATCGTTCCAAAATAAATACGTCAGCCAATATCAAGTTCAATGAGAGAAAACTCTCTGCTGTTTCACAAGAGAAGTTCTAGGAGAATAAATCTAACAAGAGCCGTCTAATTCACATGCTAAAAACATATTTTGAAAAAGGCTCAATGAAAGTTTTAGAGACAGTAGAGGACGCCGATGTACTCATTGTAAACACAGCTCTTTCACAGTCGAGAAGTTTTGATATTGTTGTTATCCTAAGTGAGGATGTTGATGTGCTCGTTATGCTGCAAGGGCTTTCCAATTCCACAAAATAATGTACATCTTCTCAAACCAGGAAGTAGTGGCAAAGATGATCCATATTTCTCGACCTTACCAGTATGATCCTAAATATCTTATTTTTTCGCTTGCATTCCCTGGTTGTGACACAACGTCGTCTCTGTTTGGCCATGGAAATAAAAGATATGTGCCATTATTGAAAAAAAAAAAAAAAACGGCCCTGAAAGAAGCCGCTTATCTGTTTTACGAGAGAACTGCCTCAGTAGAGCAAAGGAGAAAATTCTGATGGCTCTGTATGGTGTTGAAGCGACCACAGTTGTGCAAGGAATTGACGACTAAGATACTACCTCTTTGTCAAAATGTCTACAGAGACCAGGTTCAATTTGCCCAGCTTACTTCCATTATTTGAGGCAACTGACCAACACAATTTTAGGAATTTTTTTCAAATTTAGTACTGGCAGGGCAATAACTTAAATCCATTAAAATGGGAATGGAAACGGGACCGCATCGGTCTCACCCCCATCCAAATGAAAAAAGAACCTGCACCCCAGCCATTGCTGCAGCTAGTATTTTACAGCTACAAAAAGGTTGCAACAGTGTGTGCACCTGCCGAAAATCTGGTCTCATATGCACCAACAATATGCACCAAGCGAAATGTTGCTCGCCAGATACAAAAAAAAGTCATTTCTTCATCGAATTGTGACTGGCAATGAAAAATGGATATATTTTGAAAATCCAAAACGTAAAAAATCATGGGTAACTCCAGGCGAACCATCGACATCGACGAATGCTGACCGCAAATCGTAGTTTACAGGCACAAAATTCGACATGTTTACTGTTGTTTCACAAAATACACTGTTGTATGACAACTGAATTGTGAGTTGAAACACCTTCACAGATGATAACAAAACAAAATGGTGCCCCCAGCGGGACTTTACGGTTGCTAAATTTACAGCTAGCGCTTTCTATTGGCAAATTCCGGTTTCATATTTACATACCTGGTATAGGTACCTACGGTACTTTATATATATAGGTATTATATATTAGTTTTGGTTAATTAATGGTTATTTATCATAAACAAATAGAACAAAAGAAAAGAATAGGCATCGTAAACAATCTTATACAAGTCAAAATGAGCAAAATTCTATTAATACTTCTACAACAAAGGTATAATTAAAAACATAGAATAGGCACCATAAACAATTATATAGAAGTCAAAATGAGCAAAATCCCGCAATTTTAAGATTTTTTAGAAAATTTCATCAAACTTCAAAGACCTAGGTAAGGGTTAAGATGATATAAAATTAAGTTTAATTAATGCATTCTGTAGGTAATATTGTCTACTTTAATTTTGGTAAGAATAAAATTTTCTGCGGGACATGCAGTTTTTGAGTTATAAGCAAAAAACTGAATTTAGTGCCAAAATTTCGAAGTTTTTTGCCTACCACAAGTTCTTGCAGGGGCTTTCAAGGTCGTAAACTTAGTTTCAGGCTCCCCTTGTCATACCAAACAATCCTAAAAAAAAATATAATGATAATATTTATATTGGGCTATTATTACAAATTTAAAAAAAATATCGTAAAAGCAAGATTACATAATTGAGGGCAAAATAAAAAGTTAATAGTTTACTATATTTTTATTTATTTAAAAGTATTTAAATTAAAAATACCTTTTATTAAACTGTATGAATATTGAAGAATAAATAGAAATATGTAAATTTTAAAAAGTAATGTTTTCTTTTCTTTTTTATTTCTTCTAACAGTGTATTGTTGGATATAAAAATATATAAGCTATAAACATTTGTGTGCCCATCTTCACATGAATTTCCACCCCCTTTATTTAATTAGGTTAATTTCCTTAGAGACCGGTAGTTGGTTGCCAATGCATGTTATGCGAATTATCACTATTATACTGTATATCATTCTGATAAAATGATTAAATGTTGTATCATTGCATTGCATTTCCAATAATTTAATGCTGAATAAATTATAATTTATTAGATTTATGTTATTTTAATTGAAATAAAGGAGATATGATATGATGACAGTTTGACAAGGTCGAGTGGAGCTGAAGGCGATACTGGGAAGGCAGAAATGTCAAAGTTTTGTCACGAATGCGGTGCCAAGTACCCGATTGCTGGGGCGAAGTTTTGCTGTAATTGTGGAATGCGTCGGATAACTTTATAGTGAATCCACAAGATTAGAAGCATGGAAATTGTGTCTTCTCAGCTGAAGAAAAGAAATTCCTTAAAACAATTAAGATGGAAATAAAACTTGTAGTATTTTAACTCTTCAAACTGTAATAATGGTAAAATTTAGAATTATATATTTTATAAGGAATATTCCAGGTGCATTAATATAATTCAAGTGTGACAACAAAATACTTGAACTGATAATATTTTTTTTTTTTTAAATAATCTTTAGCCAATTTGAAGTTAATGTAGTGAGTCTATTTTTTATAAGTATAATTGATCATCGAAAAATTAAGTTCTAATAACTTATTGGATTATTAAATTCTTATTTTTAATATTTAAAAATCAAGAAAGCCCAGTTGATCTGCATATATTACAGATCTTTATTAATGTTGTATTGAACTAAAGGTTTTCTATATTATAAATTTTAAAATAATCTTAGCTAATCTCTTATTGTTTTTTTTTTGTTTTTGTTTTTTGAGTTGTTAAAATTTTACACTTTAAATATTTTATTAAATAATTATCAAATGTGTTAAATTTACTTTTCCTGTTTACAGAAATTATGTTTTAGTGATTAATGTTATTTTTCATTGTTTTTGCGTTTCATTTGTTGTTAAACTTGAATTTTTATTAATATATACTAACATTAAATTGTAATGTTCAATGGAATTTGGATATGAAGCATATCATTTCCTACGATTTTTTATCTTACAATTTCATTTAGGTTATTTGTGTTACATCCAAGAAAGCACAAGATTTTTTTTTTTTTTTTTTTTTTTGGAAAACTTTAGCATTGTTTAATAACTGGGCATTATTCATATAATTTATTAAATAAATATAAAACAGAAAAGAAAAACATAAAAGTACATAGAATATACAGAAAATTCATGTTGTAGGTATTACTGGCATTAACAAAGCATCCTGTTAATCTCTATATTAAAATTAAATCTGCAATGTTATAAATGATTTAGTAAAGATTTGAATTGTTTATAATAGAATTGTCTTATGAATGGAATGCCATTATTTATTTATTTTGCATAGATTTTGCCCATTACTGGATTATACCAATTGTTTTTAAATAAGGATTAAATATTATAGAAATACATAAACACCAATTTTTTTTCATAAGTAATATTTTCTAAAGAAGTTGAGCAACATTTGTTTGCTTTTCTTGAAAATTTATATTAAGTTTTTTTTTTTTTTAGGAGTCATTGTAGTATGCATATAATGAAATTAAACTGAGACTACTGTGACTGAATATATTCATTTACTTTACTAAAAATTGTTAAAACATAATTTTTTTCACCCGTATCATTTATGATGTGTTATAAGTAATTATTGTTTTATGTTTTAAATCTATAAACATTGTTATTTTATTTTATTTTTGTTTTATATATTTGTGGCCTCTGTTGATTTATTTCTTCAATGATTAACATTGATGTAGTAATTAGGGTTTTTGTTATCTCTACTTGGTGTAACTTAGTCATCTATCGTTCTCAGAGTAGTAGTTGTTTTTTTGTATTGAATGTCAAATTGAAAGTAATTAATTTTTTTTGGTAATTGTTTTTTAATTGATTATTCAGTTGTTATTCTTCATTTTATGAAAATTACGACAGTTTGTCGTCTTTTTTCCAAACCTAACTTGTGTCAACTGAAAATACTGAAGGTATCTCGGATAAAAATTATTTTTAAAGATATGTTCTATGCCTAGACTTGTCAAACAGAAAAATAATTTATTTTTATGCTCTTAAAAAATGCAGTTATTTTATTATTTTGAGAAAATTTCAGAAAGAACTTTTGTCTAATTTGTCAACTCTTGACCTCATTTTCGTCAATAGGACCTCTTTTCCCAGAACTTCTTATTCGAATATCTTTTCATCTTGCAATGACAACATTTTCACTGAAAATTTTTTAAAATATTTCCGTCTGTTAAAATAGATACTTATAAAATTCAAATGAATTTATGTAGTTGTTTTCATAGTTTTTTTTTAGATTAAAAAAAGAAAATTAAATATCATTACAATTTTATTTTGAAAATTATATACTCTTTTTTTATTTAATTAAAAAAATGTCTAGCTCACTGTTGTGTGCATACTCACTGTCATAGAGGTGAATACGGAGGATGGCACAGGTGCACAGGCACCTACTAATAAATCAGCCTTATATCTTTTGTTGCCTAAGACTATTGAATTTTTGGTTTAATTTAAACACAAAAATTGTTTAAAGTACATTTTAGACAGCATATTCTATAAATATTTTTCAGGACTAATTTTGAGGGGAATGAAGAATATCCTCGACCCTCCGGTACTATGGCTCGTGGGCCCTCTAATAAAGTAGATAGGTACAAAAAAAAGTTCTAATTTAGGGGCTAAGTAGCCCCTTATTGAGTCTATATTTCTGATGTTGTTTAGTCATTTATAATGCCTTGTACAACAGTGTTATTTAAATTTAAAAAAAAAAATAATTACAAGAGTACATTTATATATAATTTTAAAAATACAAGTATTTTTGTTTGATAGATAGCAATTTTATTTTGATATATTAAAAGTTCTTTCTAATGAAAACGCAAGAGATGTTTTTCGATATTATGAGATTTTTAATGTATGGAAGTTCGGTATGTAAGAGTTCAACTCCTAAGCAGAATGCATTGTTTAGTTTGGATTTTTAATTTTCATATTTATTTCCACACTCCTTTGTTATTATTCCTCCATTTTTTTTGTTTTGTTTTATTTAAATGTTATGTCTTTGCGTTATTATTTCTTTAATTCTTTGTGGGTTTAGTCCTCGACTCAATTGTTTTATTCAAATAATATCATTCCTTCTTCTTCCTTCTTGTACTTGAGACTGATTGTTAATGTTGTGATCATCAATGGATTATTTAATTGAAAGTAATGAAAAAAATTTCTTAAAAGAGTTTTAAAAAAAAAATTCTAACTAAAAGGAAACTTTTAAAAATTGTCTCCATTGAATCTGAATTTTCTCTTTTATTTTAATTCCTAAATTATATTATCTTATAATTAATATATTATCTTATAAACCCTAAATAATTCAATGCTACTAACTCAAAATGGACAATTTTCTATTTGTGGCCCTTTCATTCTGGATGTGCAATATTATAATGCATGTAATTTTAATATAATATTGCAGCTACATGTATCAATATTAATTCCGGTTAATTAAAAACTGAAATTAAGCATTACTTATGAGCATGCTGCTTACCTACTGAGATATTTATGTCAGTAATGTGCTGAGATGTTTGTCATGTGCTACTATCTAATTATGTATTAGGTAATTTTTATTTTACAAAAAATAAAAATCAGAAGGAATCTAATGTAGAAGCGCCTATTAGTAAATTGTGGATTTCAAATATTTTTTGTACATTTTATCAAATCTATAGCACAGTAGGAAATCTTTTAAAATGGTTGGAATGAATTACAGTTGCACCAAACTGGCTTTCTATGTGTTTTAATATTTACTATCATTGTCTCTTCTGAGTTGTTTGTTGCAAGGCTATCTGTTGAATTTTCTTTATGCAGTCTTCAGCCTTGTATAATTTTGTGGCATGAAATTATACTCTTTATCTTTAAATCATGAAATGAACATAAATCTTCCTTGGTTTTTAATCTTATTGATTTAGGTTTCTACTGTCAAAGTCTTAACATTTTTTTTATAATAACTAGTCAGTGCCTGCTTTATTAATAATGTGCGTTGATCAATATACCAAGTGCCTTATATTTGGTGCTATTATTTTGCATCTAGTAGGCACATTTATTTTAATAAGATTGCTTAAAATAAGATATTTTTATAAGAAAAGTGTATTATTCCCTAACCCAAAGTATTAAAAATAATTTATTTGCTCTCTTTCATGTTTTAGTTTTAATATATGCATAAATTTCTAACATTTCTATTTTAAGTTAATTAGTTACATTCTTCTAGTCTATGGATACTGTTATGTGCAAATTTTTTTTGTTACCATTATTGAGATGATTATAATCATAAGTTGACTTAACTGTGGTTAACAACGACTGATTACAGTTTCTTTGTTTTCTTTTATTCCTCTACTGTAGTGGTTGGTCTTCAAACTTATTGGGTCAGAGGTTTTGACAAATATTTTATATAACTTTACAGTAGACTCTCGTTAATCCGAACTAATTATAACCAACGGGGTTCGGACTAGCGGAAAATTGCGATCACCGTACAAGAAAAAAGGTAACTTCATTAATGGCCAGCCAAATTAAAAAATATATATACACATATATTAAAAATGTTTTTACAATATCATATCATTGTCCAGAAATTTATTTTTTAATTTTTTGTTTGGAAGTTGAAAATATTTTTTCCAAGTCCTCTGATTGAAAATTCATGGCTCATAGTTATATAACTACTCATTGTATTTAATCAAAAAGTTAATTAATATCTATCGATAAAGAAATAGAGAAAATAAATGTGCTTCGAAATTTTTATAGCTTAGTTTTTATTTTAATTAAAAGGAATTGAAATAGATTTATTAAGCCTAACAGCACATAAGGTTTTTATAATGCATACAGTTTTATTGAATGTATGTATATACTTCAAACCAAATCTTCACAATTATTTATTTTATTTTTTTAATTTTCGGAATAAACCGGATTTACAAGAGTCTGCTGTATTAATTTAATGATAACAATCGACACAATTCATGGGCACCTTATTATGGTACAGCCTTTGGGTTCCTAGAGTTTGAATACCGCTGATCTACAGGATTGGAGTTATCTTAAAATTTATCGATATCAATGCAAAACTTTATATATCCTATAATTTAATTACAGCGAAGTCAACAGTTTATTTGTTTTTAAACAATGTAGTGGGAAAGCATAATTTGATGTCTTTATTGCATGCTTTGGTTTTATTATTTACTGTGATATTAAATTTTTCATTTATTTTTTTAATTTTTAACCATGAATTTTGGATAAAATTAATAGTAATGTATAAGAACACCTAATGTAATTTACTTTATCAAATACAATTTAATAACATGAATGAAAGGTACTAATTTAAATTACACAATGTGTACTAACCAATTCAATATAAATATTTATAATTACCTTGTGTTTTATTAAATCATATATCACCATTGACATAGTTTGGTGTTTACTATTTTGACCTAAAAATATTTTTGTAATAAAAGTAATCTAGATCTAAGGAATAGATAACAAATGAGTGAATTCCATTCTCTGGATAATTTTGCAATGGTGTATTATTTAATTTATTATGATTTTTGTTGAGAAAATTTGATATGATTAGCACCCTGGAGTGATGGGCAACCTGTGAGATAAGAATGTAATCTTGTTTCCATATTTTTCTTCATCTCACCATTATATCTCTAGCTTTTTTTTGTAATAAGTACAATCATTTTTTTTATGTAATTATAAATAATAAACATCAGGATTTTCAGACTCTAACGCAACCTAACCTCAAAAGATGGAATTAATTCACAGCGTACTTCAACTCATTTATTTAATCCTAAAATTAAATTTATTTAAATTCTTGTTCATAGAAAATAGTGATTTAACAATATTCATCTCAAAAGAATTATGAAACTTATTGGTAAATATGTAATAGAAAGGAGTGCTATGAATTTGTTACCTATTGTCATTGTAATAATGAATATGGGATAAAAGCTGATTTAAGTTGGAATAAGGGTCTGGCTTACTGGGCCTGCCTGATGTATCTTATCTATGACATAAATAAGAGAAACATACTGTAATAGCGTGGTAACATAGTGCGGCTCATTCTCTTGTACTGTAAACTAAACCATGTCTTATGTATGTACAATGCCTGTGCCTGGTAAGAGATAATTGTGATGAACACATAAGCCATTCTAATATAAATCAGCTTTAATCTGTATTAGAATCTACTCTAAAAATCCCATTTTTTAGTACACTGTCTTCAACAGCAATTCCACAAAACTAGCCAAGTTATGCAAATGGCCTTACGGTCGATATACTAACATTTTAAAAGACTAGTAAGCCCCACTATTAGGGAATTTAAATATACTTAAGTAAAACCCTAATTTTCAAACCCTATCTTCTCATAAATTCCTTAAATACATCATGTGCAGTGCGAGGGTGGGACCTACCCCATTGAGAAGAAAAAATAATAGGTCTATCTAGCACAAGCTTATAAGTGGATTACGATAAAGAAAAAAAAATCATGTGCTGTGGCCCACAAAATAGGTTATTCGGGTAAACTAGTTAACGGTCCCAATTCTCTTCGGAACCTCAGTCCAAAATCAACTGTCAATGTATCCAAGACCAATCCATGATTGAGATTTAGTCTACTTCATTTGGATCATTATCTCATAGATAGGCTCTTGAAAATTACAGATCACTAACGGTTATTCTCATTAGCTCTAGAATTTAGTTAGTTATGAGTAAGTGTAACTTAAATACAGAATAAAACGATTCCGTTCCTCCCAAACCATTTCTACCCTATTAATGACACAAATCGTCTGTTTGACTTAGCCTAAGGAAAACAGCCTACTTACTATATGAGGTGTTTAATGCCCACATAGTGGATAAGAGTGACCATTAGCGATAGCTGTTATAATGTCAGGGCCTACTAATGGATCTCTGTCCGATCCATCAGAGCTGTTATTACTGGGCCGGGAAAGTAACATGTACGGTATAACGGCTGGGGGTTGATCAATTTGTATCAGGGTGTTACTCAAGATGGTAAAGGTTTGGAGTTGCTATTAGTTTTGGAAATGGTCGGATGGTCTAATGGCCATCATCTCCCAGGTTTGTCTTATCATCTCCATTGACAACTATTATTACTCGAATCTCTCTGGATATTGCAAACTCAAGTCTAAAGCCACATCTATACCTTGATCTATGTTATGCTTTTTAGTAATTTTTGAATGTAATAAAATGAGTAAATGTCAATGCATATAGGATGACAGTTTCTTGGCACTTCCCAGTTTCTGACTAATTCAATTCCAGTTATTATAAATGATGTAAGTAATCATGTTAAATTAGAAAGCAGATGTAAGTGTTGATACAGTTAACTTAACAATTTTCTTTTGGCACGTTACGAAAATGCTACAAAAAATTACTTAATAAATTTTATGACTAATTCAGTCTGTTGGTTGCTGTAATGTAATTAAAATAGATACCTCAAAGCTACAAATTTAAAAACAATGATGCTAGATTAGAGGTGAAGCAATACAAAGTAAATTGTGCATGAGGAAATGTTTTTTGTACGCAAACAAATTCTATTTAAGCATACAATTAAATTTAAAAACATTTAGATAAAATGTACCACCCAAAAGACTCAAAAATAAAGTAGTAATTTAGGTGGTTTAACACTTCTTTGAATGTGAAACCAATTTAAAAAAAAAGAAAGTAATTAGAGGAACATTAACAGTTCTCAGAATCACTTCTTAAAGGCTGATATGATTTTAATAAAACTTGGAGTATATTTTTGTTATTAGCAAAATAAAATTATTTTAGGGCCATACAACCTCCCTCCCATTCCCAGTAAGAGTGGAGTGGTTGGCGTAGATTTTATGATAATTAGAAACAGGCTAAATAATTATAAACCTTAATTTTTATTAAATTACATTTTCAAAATTTAAAAGTATGAAACTTTGCATAACTATTGAGGTAAGTTCTTTACGTGTATTGAAATTTAATTATGACAGAGTACTTTTCTAAATTATCTTTGAAAATGTAAATTCTGTTTTTGGATACTTGTTATCACAAATCTCATTTTAAAATGAGTTTTATTAAAAAAATTTCATACTGCTGGAGCTCTATTCTTCAATGCTTAGACTAATCTAGATTAGATATGATATACAAGTATATCATACCATATAAATGTTACTGACAAATGTTAGATATTGAGATATTACAAGTAAATACTGAAGGTCTGGTAACTACAGCAAAAATATTTTTAAATATTGTGAGGACAAAAGAAAGATAGGTAAAGTATATTATTTTTTTTTTTTAATATCAGTCAAGCACGTCAGAACCCGAAGTTAGGAGGAGAGTTGGCCTGACAAGAAGGGTGACTAGATGTTGCACCCAGTTCTTTGGAACACGGCCATCTCAACTGACAACAAAATGCGGATTTTTAGAAGTATTGTGGAGCCCTCCCTCAGCTACGCTGCAGACACCTGGAAATTAACCCAGGACTCTGGGTTAATTTAATTTAAACTCCAAATTACAAGCGGCAGAGATGGATTTCTGGAGGAGATGTCCGAGGATTACACGCCTTGATAGAGTCAGGAATGAGGAGATTAGAGACAGGCTAGGGGTTACCGAGAGAGTTCCGGAGAGGATTGGAAGGAACAGGCTGCGATGGTATGGGCACTGCCAGCAAATGCCAGAACGCAGGTGGCCCAAGAGACTTCTGCTATGGGAACAGAGAGGAAGACCCCGGACCCAGTGGAAGGACTACATGGAGGAGATGGCCGGTGGGAGAGGACTGGTGGGATAGAGGGAAGTGGAGGAGGCCAGGCAGCCCATTGAAGGACAAGACCTGTAAAATGAAAAAAATAGAAATATCAGCCATAACATCAGAGTATAATATCATTATTCAAGATGATGATTGAATCCAATTTTTCTGCCTTTCATTCAATCTTTTCATCTCCCAGATTCTAAAAAGGAGTACTTGTAAGAGGGTTTACTCCTAAACCAAATATTAGGGCTAAATATATATGTGACATAAATTATCAGTCAAAAGTTTTTAAGGGGAAGAAGTATATTTATACTTTCAGTAAAATAAAAGTGTTTCAACTGTTTAAAAAAATATACTGTTTAACATTTATAGGGGGGAAGTGTTTTTTTTTTTTAAAAACATGCTGGGGTAGCTAACAATTATGCTTTTTAAATACACCTTTGTCACAGTAATACATATAACATATTTCAGGCTGCCAATTTTATCAATAGCATAAGACTTTTATGGCAAATTATGATAATATAAGGTGACTAGCAAAACACATCAACAGTAAACATCCTATATAAAATTTATTTAGAAGACCAAATGCCCTAATACATAATTTTTGCCTTCTCAATATAGATTAGTTATTAATATTACTGAAGCTTTTTAGAATTATTGTTTCATCCAGGATACATGATTGGGATTTACTTCTGAAATGGCAGTCTTATAAGTATAACACTCTGATGGTTTCTAAAGAAAATATACAAAATTTCACAGCCTTTTTATTAAAAACTAAATTTTACAATTATATTTTATATACTTAAACTATATTACATTCAAAATCTTAAGAAAAATAAATATACACCATTTTACTTCCTCACTTATAAATACACCATTTTACAAATCTTACAATCAAAATGTTAAAATTAATTCATATCAGTCATAAAAAATATACTTCAACTCGTTATATATAATATTATATATGTTTCCAGGACTATATCAAATAATGTCAAAATTTATGATTTTGTAATGTTAAATTACATTTGATTAAAATGCATTGAACCCATTATAATTATTAGATAAAATTCATGGAAGCACAGATCCATTTTATATCAAACATTATTCATCTGGAATTTGACAATCTTCGATTTCCTTAGTTGCTGGGTAATACACTTTAAAAGCAAAATTACCTTTGCAGAAAGGTCCAGGATTAATAACATGGCATTGATTGTACTTTACAGAAAATTCTTTTTGTTGGTCACCTACAATAATGAGGTCTGGGCATGGGTACAATCTTAGGGCAGAATCGAATTCCCAGTAAACTGGGCATACATTTAAACAAAGTGGTACTAAATGAGCTTGACAAATTAATGTTTTAGCAAAATGAGTCCCAATATCTTTCATGTCAGGAAAATGCACACTATTCCTACATAACTTTGTTACTAGATCTTCTCGGACTAAAACGATTTCCTGCGTACAGTACTGGATACGGCATGGGTTAGTAGCTAAAATCACATCTTTGACACTGGTTTTCAGGCCGGACACAATAGTTTCTGGTAATTCGGGTCTAGGTAAAATATTTGCTGCTTGAGAATCTGTAGGGCCTGGAATTATAATAAACTTAGAATTTTGAGCTATTGAAGGCCATTGAGCAACCAGTTCTCCTAATGTTTTAAAACCATCCTTTAAACAAGGCCAATGTTGAAAGCCTTTGTGACCTGACTGGAAATTTCCCATCAAAACAAATGCAGCAGGTGGACAAGTAGAATATCCTAAAAACAATTGAGAAAGCTTGTCTAATACTTTGGGAACATCTAACCATACATCTGACAAGAAGACAAGCATGGCATCTTCTTTATGCAACTCCAAACCCTTTAATCGCTCATTATTTTTAAGTGAAGTTTTTGAAGGCCCTCCAAATGTGTTCTCAGCCCCAAAATACACACGGCTAGTTTCAGATATTTCTCTTGGTGGCAAGCCCATTGCTTGAACATGCAATATTCCATCTTGATACCATCCTTCAGCAAGAACAAAGCAACATTCTGTAAATAGCCCATCATGATAAGTTGTATTAGATAAATCAACTTGTATAATTCCACTGGGGTCTTCAAGATAATACCTACCTTCTTTAAGTTGAGTCAAAAGCCCTAAAATAACGACATCAGTAATTTTTGAAGTTACTGTCAGTAGATACTCAACTGGTCTTAACTTAAACTGTCCTTCATCATCACCAACTCCATGAAATAATCTATTTCTTAATGTTCGCTGATAAATTATTGTATAACGATCTTTAAAAAGTAAACCTTTGGAAGATGATTTACCATACAATTCAGGGGTTTTGTGTTTACAAGGGAGAAATTTCTTCCTTTCCAAACTGTATTCAAATTGAGGTACTTCAAAGGCAGAAATAACTCTTATTAAATCATCTTCATCATCAATCTCATTTTTAGAGCTTTCAAGGATGGCTGCTTCAATATGCTCCTTTTCTATGACAGGTGCATCAAGTGATTGTTTTTGGAAATGGTCTATGATTTTATCAAGCCAAATGAATCTTTCTTTCTCATCCAACGCACTTAATGTTTCAGTTAAATAATCACAGGCATTGCCTCTAATACTAAAACTATTTAGCCTAAGTATAGACACAATACTTTTCCTCAAGTCCTTATTATTATTTGCCATCATTAACCAACACTCATGAGCAAGTATAAACTATGTTACTTCAATTCCACTGATTTGACAAAATACGAAAGCAATTATTACTTGTGAATTTTCTAATGAATAAATTTCTCATCTAAAATTATGTCACCAAAAACTATTTTCCTGCATCTATCATATCTACCATAACACACCATGTTTATAAATAAAATATTTGGCGGGAGAATAAAAATTGTCTTCTCAAAAATCGATATTAAAATACATTACACCTTGGTGTAAAAAAGGTGGGCTCACATCCTAAGTTTCAAAATACCTAACGATTCCATGACGTAGTTATTCTCCTCTTATAGTGCGAGTTGATTATAGCTGATCACACTGTTTTGTTGTTTTATAATACTTTTAGTGATATCTGCGTGCTAAACCGTGCGCAGAAACAATGCTAAATCTCAAAATATCAGTATATAGTCTAAAATAACTCATTGTTATTGCCTTGGTATATTAAATGTAAATTATGCGAAAGAGTCTTCAGGCAGAATTATTAGGTAGTACAATCATAATAATTTATTTCCAGTATTCATTGTTACATTTTTTTTATTTTTTTTTTTTATTGGGGTTATCTGACAGGTTACCAAGCAATTCTAACAACAGTGGGAAGGTTCATTACGAGATTCATTACGTGGAACTGCCAAGAAATAAATTACAACCTGCCCAGGCCAGATTCGAACCGGCGCCGTAGCAGTCTCGAGATTCCCAAGGTGATGCCTCGGCCTCCACGGCCTCATTCATTATTACATGTGGACAGGTCAAAAGTTAAATGCTATATTCTGTAATGCGTCTTAACAACTATAATACTATTATGGACAAGTGTATTTGTTCACTTTGGATTGTCCATGACACACATGTCATATTGGGTGATTATTCCAAAAATGGAGATTGTGTGTCCAACGTTCCTGGTGCGGTCTATATCAAAATTTTTTGGCCGCATCAATTTGTATTATTTAATATATGTAATAGGTTACTACTGCACTCATTTGTACTTCCTTGTACACTGTAAAGGAAGAATTGTAATCGCGAAAATTTTCGGTTTTCAGATTTCAACGGAAATATCCATTTTGACCATTCCTGAATCCATTTTGACTAGTTTCGTTGTGATGTCTGTATGTACGTTCGATCGTATCTCGCATAACTCAAAAAACGGTTCGCCGATGTATATCTAGATGTGCACCTCCCTTTTTTTGTCACTGCATGATCTCCGTAAGAGGTTCTTACTTCACTTGAAGATCTTAATAGATTTTTATAAAAAAATATATTAAAATATGATGTAAAATATCTCAAATTTGGTATATAAGACTTTTATATCAATATTAATGTAACACTAGATTTTCATTAAAGTTGGTTAACCGGAAATGTTACTTTACTTGAAGATTATTATAAACATTCATCAAAATTTATATTAAAATATTATGCAAAACATCACAGATAGATAGATAGAAAGTTTTATTTACATATGTATACTTTAACAACATTTTCCAATATTTTAACATGATTTCGGATAACTTATCCTTAAAATCAACAACTTTGATTTTTGAGAATAAGTCGTATCTCATAAGTGGATTTATATATTGGAACAACAATAGGAAAAATTAATCAAAAACCTACACTCACAAAACAATACTAATAATAATTATGAATGAATAATAAAAATAAATTAATAAAATAGGAAACTGATGACAATAAATAATATATAAGATATAAGTAATAAATCTAAACATTTAAAGCGATAGCTTTAACGGGTATGAACTCGGAGATGGTTAAAAATAGTGGCTTTTCTGGCGTGACTCTCTCCCTCCCTAATCTAGCAAGCTTACCTAAATAATTTTCTGATCTATTTTCTTATACGGGAAAGTAGTAGTCGACTATTAAAATAGAAAATTTTAGCGTTTATCCTGATGCCCCTCTACTCGCTAACATAGTTCGTTCCGATTTAATAACAAGGCAGGATCGATCCAACCGTTTATTAATGTTAAAACCGACTATTTTTGTTATAAGGACCTCTCGAAGGACCTGTATCCTCGCCAAAAATAGTATTATTTGTAGAGCGTTACAACATATGCACAAAGTTTATCCTCTCCCTCCCTCTTACCCGACCCACCCTTCCTTACGCGATTTCTAATAGGCTTTCTACCCCAAAAATCCCAACTAGCTTCAACGGGTATGAACTCGGAGATTGTTAAAAATAGTGGCTTTTCGCAGCGTTTACATTTTTTAATGACGTAACTTTTACATCAATATAAATAATATATTAGATTTTTGCTAAAATTGGCTTGTTGGAAGTGATATTTTACCTGATACTATTTTGTTTTTTTTTTACCTCCCGCCACCTTAGAAGGATGGAATACGAATAGTGCTAAAAATCACAAATCCAGTTTTCCTGGATAAGCACGTTTCAAGGTCGGTACTAATCGTTTTTAACATTTTTATAATGATGTCTGTGTGTACGAGTGCGTGGACGGAACTGTGGAAGTCGTACACACTCTAGCTGAAATACTAATTAACCAAATGGTGTCAAATTTTATATTTAAGTTTCTTTCCTTTCTGGGAAGAACTGATTAGATTTTGTTTATAACTGTCCAACCGGAAGAGATACTTTATTTGTAATTCTACACAGATTTTAGTAAAAAAAAGTGTTTAAATACAATCGTATTCTTTTCAAATTAGGTATTAGAGACTTTTATGGCATTGCAAATAAAGTATTAAATTTCGGCTGCCTAATACCAATCCGAAGTTGTACTTTACTTTTCGCTCCAAATAGAATTTAGTGAAAGATGTGAAAATTTAATCGACTTCTTTTCACATTTAGTATTAGACTTTTATATCATTTAGATCATTGGGAATACTATTCAGTAACCAAAAGTAGAACTTTATTTGAAATTCCAAAACTGATTTTTAATATTGAATTGGCGGAAGATAATGTGCTGGCCACATAACATTTTTTAAATGGTTCGCTATCATTTTTTTTAAATAAAAGCATCAAATAAATGTTTAAGAAAATAAAATTTTGAGTCTACAACATCCAAAATTACGTCTCAGGGCACCGTCACAAATAATCGTCGCCATGTAAACAAGTCGCGACGCCGAGTGTCGGTTTTGAGATACTTCAGAAACTAGTAACCAAATTCAGAATCCCTTTTTGAGCCACTAATTTATAGTTTAATAATTATTCAACGAAGTCATGTGGTGCCCAAATATTTTAAACTAGAAATCGCTAAACATCGCTAAAAAACAAAACAAAATTATTTAATTAATCATAAACCTTATGATCCATTCTCTCTTTTTTCACATAATTTAAGAAATACGACAATTTTTAAAGGTTATTCACAAATAGTGAGCTGAATCAAAGAAGTGTAAAGAGCGAAATCGTTTTACGATTAAACTTTCTGTAAGAATCCGTCATCATAGGTTTCAAATTTTAGCACTGCATTCCTGTAAATGGCATGAAAACATATGTTTCAAATTCGATTATCTCAATTAATATTTTACTCAACTTCTTTACTGCGAAGAAGGGCCTGTGATGCCGGTCCCTTTCCAAGCAGGGGCGAGCATCTGATTTTGTTGTTTCCGTGATCTCCTACACTGTATGTCGTAGTGGTAATGAAATAATGTATCCTTTACGACCCGTCTGTGGACATGAAACGCGGTAAACGAGAATCGGGTTTTTTTGGATGTTTGACGAGAGTCAAAAGTATAGCGTAGGTATCGACCCGTAAACGGACTGCCTTCATTCTAGAGATTAATATGAATTTACGTTGACAAGTGTAATTTTGGGGATTGATTGCACAAATAGTGCATCCGATCATAAATGCACAAATATAAATCAGCCTTATTATTTTATTCTCTATAAAAATCCGTCAAAATACGTACCCCTTCCTATTGGAAATCATCGAGTTAGTTGCGCAGGAGAAGAACTGGAACAGGCCAAAAAATCAAATGTTCCACTGAAAAAAATACATATTCAATAATAAAAAAATACGAAGTTTTAATATAGAATACTCAAAATTGTTGTGTTTCATGTCAGCTGGGATACGCTTTATATTTATCTGAAAAATGGTGTTTATTTACGAGAGAATGGGATAGCTTTTACAGATGTGTTCAGGCCTTTGCCAAGCCTAAGAAGATCAAACGCCAAACGAGTAAAGGAGATTTACACAGCATACTGGATCAATCGGATAGACAATGTTAAAACCAAAGAAGAGAGAGATGTTTCTTTATAAAATTTTAAACCGAAATTAAGAGCCGACAGAATTTGGAATAGCCGGAATAGTAGCGGGTCGATAGTTTGTTTGCTATGGTTCTGTAAACGCCCTTTACATGTTTGGCATTTGACTTTCCTAGGCTTGGCAAATGTGTAATGTGTAATGGCACCTTTAGAATGAACCATATTATCGCTAAAAGCGAATGTCTAAACTATCGATAGTTGTCTTCATATCAATAATGATAACCCTTCTGTAATAATAACCTTCCGATCATTCAGTTGGCTCTTGTGAATGTAGTTATTTTCGTTAGAAATATAATGATTTTATCTCCTCTAACGAAAAACTTTGGAAGTATCATCCCAAATGGAATTGGTTTTCTATCAGTAGTTAGTAATGGTATGGGAAATCTTATTATCACTGATTATGATAATTTACATGTATAGATATTTAAATCAATCTAAATTTCTTCTTAAATAAACCAATTTATTATATATAAACCAATTATGAAGTAAAGACCTTTTTACTATACAAAATTTTATTCATCTTAGAACAGTACTACATTATTTGGTTATACAAAGTTAGAGATGTTATAGATCAGATGTAGATAACATAAGCTAACAATTAAGCAGACATATATCACATTAAATGTTATTAACAGACAACTTAGAATTCAATTCATATACTAATATGGTAACTAATTATTATTCTCCTCCCCTTTATTTGCAATAAAAGTCCTTCAGATGCTGTAGAGCCTGTCTTAGACAATGATGAAGTTACTATTAGATCATTGTTTTCCTTTTCTGTTCAGGAATGATTTCTGGTGTTGTAGTTTCTGGAGTTTCAACTATTTCCTGCCTGTCTTGTCCTATTTCTCCCAGTGTCTAGTCCCATCGGAGTATTCCTGCTTGGGTTTGGTCTATTAAGATCAGGTGTTCCAAGTAAATGCTCATCATTCTCACTAGGAGCTAGGTGGCAGAGGGATGCAGTAGCTTCATTTCCGTTTTGCAGTCATACTTGGGCGTAATTTGGACCAGCTTCCAAAAGATAAACTTCGCCAACTAACAAATCATACTTACTTTGCCTCATGTATCGTTTCAAAAGTACTTTTCCCAGAGTCATAAGCCACGTTGGCATAGATAATCCATTTGACAATTTTCTGCTATGAATAAACATACGCTCGTGTGGTGTAACATTCGTAGTAGTGCATAACATGGATGTTACACAGTGCAAGGAGTCATTTAGGATTTTCCCATTGAGAGAGTTGTAAATTTCTGCCTTATAGTGAGGGATACGGTTTGCCAAAGTGTTCCATTCAACCGTTCTATCTGGCCGTTGCCGTTATACAGTGTTGTGTGACTCGTAGCTATTCCTGTATAATGGAGAAATGTTTTTAGTTCGTTAGACATAAATGCAGAACCCTTGTCTTAGTGGATGAATGATGGTGTACCGAATAGGCTAAATAGATCACAAAATTTTTCTATTACAGTACTTGCAGTCATATCTGGGCATACATAAGCAAATGGGAAATGGGAGTACTTATCTATGATCGTCAATAAATACCTATTCTGTGAGATGGCAAGGGTCCTTTGAAGTCTACATTTAACCGCTCAAACAGTGCAATTTCTTTTATTAGGTTCATTCCTTGAGGCTTATGAAAATTTGGTTTAAGTTCCGCAATAGCATATCATCTCCCTAGGCGAGAGCATTCGACAGAAGAACGCAACCGTGCAATCTGACTGAGATAGAGCAGCTGCTATGGAATGTGAATGTTCTGATGCATCTGTCTCAACTACAAAGGTGACATCTTCAGATATAGCTGATTTTGCAATTTCTTCTTTCATCAACTCAAAATCCGACACAGCTTTTAATGAGAGCGGAAAGGTACAAACTAAGATTTGTACCTTCTGAGAATAGTATGGAATCCAGCATCCCCACTGTTCTTCTTGGAGATGCCATGTCCGTAGGCAGAGGGAGATTCAATAAATCTCCTATACAGTTTGGTTTTCAATTTTGTACTCAAGTAAATTTATAGCGGTTGCTGAATATTTGCCCTTTTTCTTATTTATAGTAAGATTGTATTTATTTGCAACAGTAAGGAAATCTGAAAGGTTCCTATCGTGTTCTGGTCATTCCCACAGATAGTTATATCATCTAGATAAGCATATGTGCTTATTTGAGTCCTTCTATTTTAATGAGTTTTAGTTAGTAGTATACAAACTAAATTGTAATGATTGTGCAGCCAAATACACGGAAAAACTGGAAGATCGATAAATCAGAGATTAAAGGAACATATACGTGCATATAATAATAAAACATTTAATTCCAACTTTGCAATTCATTTAAATGGAAATAATCATAAATTCATCAAAGACTCAGGAGTTAAATTAATACATAACGTTGAAAACAGTCTCAAATTAAATATATATGAAGCACTTGAAATAATAATATCCTTCAAATCCAATCCAGATTTTTGCTTAAATGACCAAATAAATATTTCCAACAGTCCAATCTTTAATTTATTCCCATCTATAACAGAAAAAACGATTACTCACCGGCATTACTGAGAAAACCCGGACCCTTAAACCGTTTACCTAAAAACATCCTGCCTATTTCTCATTCATTGTTAGTACAATGCGAGAAGGAACCAGTACAAACTTTTCTGTTTGATATAATCCATTTAAACCTTGGTGAGTACCAACATGTATTTGATTTCTTGTCTTAATTAAATTCATAATTCATAAATGTTTTATAATACTGATTTATATAATTTAATATGTATAATAATACCAACTATATTTTGAATTGCTTATTTTTTGAATTTTTTGTGTGTTTTTTAGACCTGAGGATGAATGTATAACATTCGAAACTAGTTTTCAATAATACAAATTTATAGAAGTGGCAAATAATTTATCAATCCGTAATTATATGCTTATGCTGTTCAATCACATACCACCTTTCTGATATTATTTCCCCTCACATGTTATGATGTATATATTATTATTAAATTGATTTCTTCATTATGTAATTTTTTTTCTTTTAGTGTTAAGTGTTAGATTTGCCTCCAAAAAAACAGGAGGGAGTACGAGAAATAGAAAAGGACATTGTCGGCCAAAGCACAGAGGGATACATTATCAAGATGGATCTATTGTTCAACCTGGCACAATGATTGTAACACAGAATAAGTTGAGATGTCATCCTGGTTTAAATGTTAGTTTATTCTAAATTTATAGTTGGTTTAGGTATTGTGTTAAAAGTATATTAATAATAATGTTCTTTTGGCACTTTAGAATTCTGGCCCCTGTTCTGAAACATGAACTGTTTATTGACATAGCTTGCACAATGCTATTCAGGATATTGTTTTATGTCTTTCTAAAATAAACTGACCTACTCAATATTATTAATTCATTTTATCCCTCATTATTTTGTCATATTCAATTCCTCCTAACTTTTCTCTTCTATTATTTCATTTACAGCATTCAGTTTTTTGGAAATTTCTTTAGGATGTTTATAAACATGAATATTTTATCTGCTTAGTTTTAACGGTATCTGCTCACTTAAATGTTAACTTTTTATCTGTCTGACTTCCATTGCTAATTTACTTCTTGACTAGCAAAGGCCAGTGGGTTTGATCTACCTAAATCTATAAAAATTACAACAATCTATATTCATGTTTGAAACATCATTTGCTTCTTAAGCTTTTCCTAACTTACATGTCAGAGGAGTTCAGCTGCAATTATTCTATTTAAGAAAAAAAAAAATCCTGCAACAATTGATAAAATTTCAAGGGTTATGTCACTTTGGTAGGAGCTTGGGTTAATGAATTGTTTCGCTCTGATAAAAAGTAACCTTAAATTGTAGATACATTAAAAGAGATCTTTAGCAGATAGCAGCTATAAAATGGAACTTGTACTAGCTGCGCTATCACATGTTGGCAGATAGCGCCAACCCAAGGCATTGCTGTTGGTCTTTTTGTATGATCTGGGACCAATTATAATTTCACAATTAGTTGCAGTTGTGCAAAACTAGATACAGACAACTTTGATCTGACTAATATTTTTAGTGATACTTTTTATTTAACTTATTCCATACTAAGAGCGCAATGGTGCACTCATTAAGTCCCTTCTCAGTGCCTAAGCGCGCTATATTGCGCTCTCCCTATTAAAGACTGAGAGTGCGCTCTATCCCTTCAGTACTTAGACTGTCTCTGAACTCCCCAGTCTTTCAGAAAAGGCTTCCTCACCACTTCATTAACTTTGGAAAGGATTCGAAAATCTGGAACAGGTGATATTTTTGGGGTACCTTTCGCCGTTTTGAAGTTGTGCTCCTATTTTATGCGCCATTGCACACACCTTTATTTTAATGTAAAAACACTAATATAATTTTTAAAATATTTTTACCATACATTTAACAATAAAAGAAAGTAGTTTATGTTAAAAGGCATTATCTGTCATAGCCTAAGTTTTTTGTTTAATGCGCAGTGTGCTGGATAAGTTTAGCAATGTGGTCCCTGTATTGAATGAGTTAATTGTAGATCGTGTGATTTTTCTAAAGCAATTATAATCATACTAAAAAAATTTAGTACGATTATAATTAATATTATTATTCACTGTTTTCAGGTAGGATTTGGAAGAAACGGGACTCTTTTTGCAATGGTGCCAGGAAAGGTAATGGTGACATGTGAAAAAATAGACCCGAATCTTGACCATACCTGGATTTCGAGATCCTATGGAGGAAGAGACTGTGAACGTATTTATAAAAAGTATTTCCATGTTATTCCCGAAAAACAGCATTGCCGTTTTAAGTTAGTAGAATGATTGTTTTATATTTGTATATAAATATGTAAAAATAATATATAAATGTGTAGGTCTATTAAATTATTAAAAAGTATTCTCTATTTTTTAATTAACCTTTAATACAGCAGGACCTTAGTAATCTGGATGAATCATAGAGAGGAGGCTTTTCTTCAGAATTCTTTGGATTACTGAATGCATATTGCATTAAGGCTGTTCGGGATGTGGCCCACACATGACCGCACTGTAACCCAGACTGCACATTGGCTCAATAAATTCACACTTGGGCACAGCATGCTTGTGTGCTGGTCCAACCCAACCTAATCATAGCTTTTTTAACAAATTTGTTTAGAACTTTCACAAAGCATTACTTAAATACAATTAGTAACCAAGCAGGAACATGCTGAATTGGGATAAAATAAGAGGTTTCGTTAAAATGAAATGGTTCAAGGAAGAAACAACATTCATTGTATAAATGAAGTCTTAAGAAATCTGATAGGTTCCAGCATTTTTTGCTGGGATTGTTTTCTATAGTTTTGAGTGTAATATTTCCAATTACAATAAAAATATCACAAAAAGAAAACATTCAAACAATTCGTTTAAGAAATGGTTGTTGGAAAAGTTCAAATTGAAAAAGGGATAAAGTAACTATCATAGGAATTTAGCATTGATAATTTGTAAATATTTGGGATATCTAAGTCAATTCAAATACATTATAATTAAATTGTAATAATTTTGAGAATTCTTCTCAAATAGTACCTACTATTAGTAACAAGTTTTAAACGAGAAATTTTATATACACTTTAATTTGCAAATTTGTGGATATAACCTTCCAAATTTGTTCTTTATGATTAACATTTCAATATTTTTCATTTTTCTGGTCATATAATCCATTTCCATCTTGAAGACAATCTGAGACCACACTGTCAAAAAGTAAACCAAACTATTCGGGTTCCCTCAGAGCAGTGATATTAGCACTGTTCTGTTTTGTTGTAGGAGGCAATACCCCATCGTATGTCGGCCGCTGTCCGGCCCAGGCACAGTGCAGTCATGTGTGGCTGGCCTTTAGAGATTCACAAACAGACTTGCATATGAGGACTTTTCTTTCAAAAGTTAATATATCTATTTCTCAAAAACAAAGATTTTTTTGACAAATTTTTTCCTGTCAAAAAGATGTTACAAATCAAGATTTCCAAAAAAATTTGCCATGTGGGCCTCAATCAGTGTGACTTATCAAGAGATCTAGAACAAGTAAAGCAGTCAGGTTTAAATAAGTGAAGGTTGTTGTAGATCTCTTTACAAGTTACTCTAATGAAGCCCTACAGCTAAGGCCGAAAGATTGGCAGGCATTACAGCAGTATTATTTATACCTTACAGTGGGTTTCTTTCTTGAACACAGTCCCAACCATCTTGATTATATCGAGGGTCAACAATATCTCTATATTTACGATTACTTATTCTTATGTTTAAAATTAAGCATAGGTAAAGAACTTATACTGAAATTTATTTTTATTTTTTTATACTGAATTTGGTAGGAAATTGATAATTGAATTTCTGAAATGTTTTTAAGAATTTGTTTTAGTATAATCCGATTTTTAAGAAATCACAGATTTATATTCAATGACAAAGGGTTAAAATAAATAATGACAAATTTAAAGACAAATATAAAAAAGTTTTTTTTTTTCTTAAATTTATAAACAGGCTGTATATAGTAACTTCTCATATCTATACATTCCATAAAACTATGAATTACAAATTTTTCTCAGATAAATCATGTCATTAATTTACTGATGAGTGGATATAGATATCTTCACTTCTCTCTCTACATCACATAAAGCTATAAATTACAAATTGATCTCTGTTAATCACATATTAAATCAATGTACTGATCAGTACATTGTAACAAATGTGTAAGTATTTTTAAGCCTGATAA
Source organism: Rhaphigaster nebulosa (assembly GCA_948150685.1). NCBI lineage: Eukaryota > Metazoa > Arthropoda > Insecta > Hemiptera > Pentatomidae > Rhaphigaster > Rhaphigaster nebulosa. The sequence goes on from OX411311.1 coordinate 26,341,789, forward strand.
TTTGACAATCACTCACCAATTTAATGTAACTGTCAAACTTAAAAAAAAAAAAAATAAATTTAAAAATAAATATTATTAGAAACCTTTAATACAACTTAAAAGTTCTATTTTTAAATGTTGAGATTTCGCTTTCTAAAACATTTTTTTCTAATCAAAGCAAAAATAAAATCAACAATCACATATGCTATTAAAAAAATAAATTAAATAAAAGTCAAAGGTAAGAGATTCAATAGATTCCGAGAGACTCAGCTCCTCCATTATGTGGCAGTATGTTCTGAACTCATGAGCGACACTGGTGTGTAGCTTTCACCCTCAGTCACAACAAAAACCTGAGTAAATGTTTCACCTATTTCTTCTGCACCTGAAAAAAAAAATTAACTCTAGAATAGCCAGTAAAGAAATTAGATGATTTTTTTTAAAATAAAATATCTGATGTGGACAACACATGACTTCCTTGTGCGCCTATTAAACTATAAATCGGTGGCTCAAAAAATGATCCTGAATTTGGTTACTAGTTTCCAAAGATTGCAGTATCTCAAAAACGACACTCGGCGTCAAGACAGCCATCTATTGACACACACACGCACACAAATGGGTAGGAAAACCAGTATTTTATACTCGATTTTAACACTTAAAACAAGCAATAAAAATGTTTAATTGGATTGGAAACCAAATTGCGTTTGTAACCTTTATTACCGAAACATATGATTTATGTATTTAATTTAAATATAATTTTTGATGTAAGCTTATTATGACCTTCAAGTAAAGTACCATTTTCGGCTCACCAATTTTAATTAAAATATAGTAAATACATTCATCTCTATACAAAAGTCCTATTTACCAAATTTGAGATGTTTTACATAATATTTTAATATAATTTATGATTAAAGTCTCATATGACCTTCAATTAGAGTACCGCTTCCGGTTTTCCAATTTAGACCAAAATCTAGTATGTTATTTAAATCAATGTATAAGTTATAAATTTGAGAATTTGATAATTTATACTAAATTTGAGAAGTTTTGCGTAGTATTTTAATATAATTTTTGATGGAAATCAATTATGACATTCAAGTAAAGTACCACTTCCGGTGATCAAGCAGTGACCAAAAAGGGAGGTTCACAACTAGATTTTACAACAATCTTAAATATAAAATTTCAACTTTCTACAGCTAACTTTTTTTGAGTTATGCGAAATACGAACGAACGCACGTACAGACGCCACAACGAAACTGGTCAAAATGGATATTTCCATTGAAATCTGAAAACCGAAAATTTTCGCGATTATAATACTTCCTTTACTTCGTACAAGGAAGTAAAAATAAATGAACAATAACTTTGTATCATAATGCAAACAATTTATATAAGGGCATGATTGCAGAGATGATATGATGGACAGAATGACACAGTTAATTTTTATTTTATTATACCCGGATAATATTAAGCAGTCCAGGAATGAAGTTGATCGCCTGCTGATTACATTAGGATAGATAGCTCCATTCCTTGACCAAATCATCAATACCAGAAATAGGAACAATTCTTCCAGGGTGTTTGGTTATCCACAAAGCAATTATGATGGACAGATTACCACAATTCAAGCAACCGCAATCCAACTTGAATCAATACTTTCCAGACTGAAGACAGTTTTCTTAGTAGATTCGCAATAGCAGCCAACTGGAACCTGCCATGCAATACTGTAATTGACAGAACAAGAACTTTGGAGTGCTGGAAGACCTAAAATGAACTGGGATGCCAATTAACATATTGGTAAAGCCGGGAGCCTCTCTGCCTCAGCCATTCAGCCTCTTAACTCAGCAAATGTACTCTGCAGTCAATAAATGGATTGGCAAAAATGGTGGCAAGCAAAATGTGAGAGTCTTGTCATACATGGCCCTATAAGCAGTCAGCGTCGTTGCATTCAGATTAAGAACCATGGATGATTATCTGGCCTCGCATTTCTATCACATACGAGTTCTGATCTGAGGTCACGAAACTATGGATGCAGATCACCTAAGAACTTGCAGAGCCCTTGAGCACTCACAAAATATGACGATCATCTATTAGATGAAAAAGCCTGTCTGTAAAAAAATGGCTCAACAGCCAGAAATAGGTGTTGGTTAATATTAGGTAATCATAGAACCCACACATCACATTTATGCCCATTAAAACGAGGACGATTGGACAAAAAATATGAAGCAATTTTAAAATATTTCTTTTAAAAAATGTATTGGTAATTCTTGTATCTAATTAACTCTAAAATGAATATCTGATATTAGGTAGGAAATTAATTTAGATAGTAAAAAATGACCTTCAGTACCGTTCTGGACTTTAGAGATTCCAAATATTGAAAATTGTGAAATAAGCCTGTGGAGATGTTTTAGCTTTTAGACCCTGGAGAAGATAGTACAATATATAATTATTTTAAAGAAATGAGAGTCTACAACACATCACACATGAATATATCAAACATCGAATAATTTATTTTGAAAAAGTCATAAATTATAATCATCTTAAATCAAACATGAATATATCAAACATCGAATAATTTATTTTGAAAAATCCATAAATTATAACTATCTTAAATTACCGTTGTTACTTGGGGCAGGCATAACTGGTGGAGAAGCTGAGTCGGCTGAATGTCAAGTTGTATGCTTCTTTCGATGAGCCATCATGGTTGACCGAGAAACAAATGTTTTATGGCAAATATCACATTGATATGGACGCTCTCCAGTATGCAGCCTTTTATGAATGGCCATAGGAGAAAACTGTGTGAAACCCTGCCCGCAGATATCACATTTATAAGGGCGTTCACCTACAAATTTTAAGTTGAATTTAACTTTCAATATAAAAATGCAAAACATCAAGAAGAGAAATGTCTTTTGCAGATATTATAGTAGCCTGTAGGAAATTAGGTGGGCTGGCATTTTTGCCATGCAGCCGCTTTTAGTCCCAACATACTGACTGACGACCAGATCATTTCAGCCTTCAAACCGCCAGTAAGTGGCAATGTTGACTGTCCCACATTGCCTCTATCACGCTCAGTTGTTCTCTGCCCTCGTTTTTATCTCTTAATTTTTTTAAACTCAGTTGATCCAGAATTTAAAACTGACCCTGACTTGACTCGCCATTGGATTACAATTTCTTACTATGCTCTTTGTGTTAGTTTTACTCATCATTATTTGGAATAAAATTATTTTGTTTTGACTCTGCGTGTTATGGAACTTCAATAATGGAATCAATACCACAGGCCTCATCTTCGAGAATTCAGAAGAAATCCTGACTTAAATCTCTAGTTAAAAGAGATTTGGATTTAAAAAAAAAAAAAAAAAAGAGTTAATGAATGTGTGGATATTTGTAGGGTTAATTGGCTGATCCTTTGTTTTTAGAGAAAATTAATTTTTAAAAACAGCAAGAAGTTACTGCAGAAATGGTTGGCATAAATCTAAGATCAGTACAAAAGATGCTGCCTAGAACAGAAAAATTCTTCTTCGGAAAAAAAATTTACTTCCCCCATAAACATAAGAGATCCAAAAAGAAATTAAGTGACTTCGGTAATGATGTTCGAAAGTATCCTTACTATATTGTACTTGAATTTTTATGAGTTTCAAACAGCCCAAAGATCTACTTTAAATGAAAAATTGACTATTCAGAGAGCAACAGATCAGTTCAAATCTAAATTCAGCAGATTAAATATAAAAAGTCAAATGATGGGCAAAAAATCTTCCTCGAAAGAAGGGACGTTCCTTGTTTGTTGTTGACAGAACTGATAATATTAATTTAATTGATTTTGTTTTACTAGTAGGCATAAAAATAATTGGTTTAAGCAATCTTTATTTTATTACAATGAACTCTGAAAGGACAGGGAAAGGATTCCAAACCTTTCGCCAATGAATGGTGATTAAGTTGTGGAGTGAGATTTGGCAACACCAGACCCACCTAATATCGTGCTGGCTACTATTGATACTTGATACTCACAACATATAATGATTATTTTTCGCTATTTTGATTTAATTAAGGTAAATAATAAAAATTGAATACATTTAGCACTGTTAGGAGATAATGTATGAGCTACAGCTAAGTAAAGTAAAATATAATAGGAACTACTTTGTAAATAAAACTAGTGTGGTGTCATGGACTTAGTATCTTAATTGATAAAACTAACATTGTTTTTTTTTTTTTTACTTACCCTTCGATTGTATTCATGAAATATTTGCAAATATATATATTATTTATATCCTTCCTCATCACTAAGTTACCTTTAATTCACTTTTATAATTTACCTCTTATCCATATGCTAGTTCCTTTGTATTATTACTGGACATATCTTATATCTCTGTAATATGATTTCAGCCCTGATGATGGCTCACAAGATTGGGCTGAAACGTCGGCTTGTATAATAAAAAATATGTTGACAGCATCCGGACTATTTATTTCATTATATATTTGGTAAATATAATCAGACGGTAAGGAAAAAAAAACAATGTTAGTTTTAACTTAGTGCCATGTGAGTTCGCCTTCAGGCTCCCAACTAAATGAGGGCAGGCTATAGCTAGAAGTGCATTCTATCAATTTTCGTTTTTACTGGTCTTATATATTTACTGGTTTTCACATTAATTCAGTTTAATCCTATATCTTCTTAGGGACTATATATCTTCATATTCAAAGATTTTATTTTTAAATTATAAGAATGTTTAAGATAGAAATAAAAAAAATGGAAATTAATTAATTGAAAACACAATTATCTTTATAATTAAAATAAAATGATTAAATCTTAATACATAAACACCTTAAAACAAAAATGGAGTGATAGACCTAACTATATTGTACATTAACCATTACCATATTGTAACTGGTTATATACATTGCATTGTAACAAGGTGATATATATTTTTATGTGTTATAATTCTGCATGCAATGTAATGTAAAGACAGATAAAACATTGGAATGTAATTAATTAATTAATTTAAAATTTCTACTATGAATTGAGTTATAAAACCCTCAACAAATACTCTAATGCAGGAAGGACAGAAGAAATAATTCTTGAAATTACAATGTAATACTAAAACAATTAACACATTTAAAAGAAATAAGATACAAGCTCAAATTTCCAAATAAAAATTGTGAAAATTCAATTATTAGCAATATATTTAATAATTCAAATTATTAGTACTCTATTTTGAGCGATACATTATACAGCTAATATTGAATTAAGATTTTAGGATGCACAATTAAATAGGAAGGAAATTTCTATTTTAGTTTTTGTAGCTTACTTATACCAAGAGAGATACTTCCTTATTGACTAAATAAAACAGAATTTTATCAAAGTCTATACCAGAGTTATTGGAATTTTATGAAGTAGATAAATAATTGATCTACTTTACAATTAAGAATGGATCTCTTTACAAATATGGTTATAATTATTATAACCAGTTTTATAAAGTGATCCAACATATTCGACAGCCTGCTGACTATATACATAAGTTTTCAGGTAATGTGTTTTTTGATAATGAGCTAAGATGTGGGAAATGAGAAACAATAGGATATTGTAAAAAACGATGGTAATATAGATGATTTTTAGAAAATAATATCACTGATAATGTTACTATATTCATATTAAAATTTAAGAAAATACCTGTATGACTGCGTTTATGGCACCTTAAAGCATCACGTCTGGCAAATGCTTTACCGCACATCTCACATACAAAACTTTTTTCACCAGTATGCATTGTAGAATGTATACGGAGATCGACTCGAGTTAAGAAACCTTTTCCACAAACTTCACATATAAATGGCTTTTCTCCAGTATGGATCCTCAGATGGGTAGCCAGATACGATTTGCTAACAAACAGCTTATTGCAAACTGTGCAAGGATACTGACGATTATCTAAACCAGAATGGACTTTTTGATGGGATTTACAAAGACCTTTAGTAATAAAACCGCGGCCACAAGTTTCACAAATATATGGTTTCAAACCCAGGTGCCGGTTTTGATGATCAAGAAGACTCTGCTTTGTTTTAAAATTGCGCCCACAGGTTTCACAAGGATATGGTTTTAAGTCGCTATGGACTCTTTGATGGACTATCAAATAAGATTTACACTGAAATCCTTTTCCACAAGTTCCACAATTGTAATCGAAATGGCCTGTATGTTTCGCTTCATGTTGTGCAAGTCCGATTTTAGATCTGAATGCTTTGTCGCACATTGAACACTTATAAGGTTTTTCACCAGTATGCTTCCGCATATGCTCAGCTAGTTTGTAATTAGTTTTGTATTCCTTTCCACACTCAGTGCACGCTTTCATATCACCTTTTGAATCCTTTTTTACTTCAGGCTTTTTCTTTACACCATTGTCAATAGTCAGCTGTTCCCTATCGACATATCGATGCACATCTCTCATATGGACAAAAAGTACCTCATCATTTGCACAAGATATTCCACACTCAGCACACTTTTTCCAATGTACTTCACAATGAGCTTGAAAAGCATCACTATTATCAAATGTCTTACCACAAATATTGCAAAAGTACCATTGAGGCGGTTGATGTGACGGATGAACAGGTTCAGTAGGGCTAGGGACAATATATGTCGTTCTGGTATTCTGGACTTCTACAGCTTTCATAGGATTTTCAGTAATATTTTGTAAGGCCCTGAAAGAAATATTCATATTAAATTTCAAGTGATATTTATGTTAATTAAAATATATTTAACTGAGTTTATAATCTACTTATTAAATTTTTAACTTTGTGTAACCTCAATCATTTCAAGAAATTTGTTTATATTCATATTCAGAAAAAACAAAAAAAGATTATTAAATTAGAAATTGGCTTGATTTTAGGATTTACATATTTTTAATAATATAAAATTCTATAGTCTTCCCCATATATTACACAAGCTGTGCCCAGCGCTTTCACCCATGTTAAAATCCAAAATAGCCTTTAAAATAATAACCTATTTTAATCAAAATAATAACCTATATCAGTCTTATTTGTCGCAAACATTTTCAGGGAACAGGGTCAAAACGGCTATAAATGCTTGTAAACAACAATGTCTGGCAGCCTTAAAACGGCAGTCATCATCGGGAATTTTTAATTTTTATTCTTATAATTCTATTTTTTCATCAGTGCTAAGCAACAAGAGTATAAAACATTAAGATCAGTCACTCTCTCCCAAACACGAACTTGTTCTATGTTTTCTCACTTCACTAGGTCACTCTACCGATCGCTAAGTGAACTAGGGATGTTATGAAACTGTAAAATAATATGTTAGCTCCAAACACTATTCTTCTTATAATAAGTTCGCTGGTTCGCCCTTGAGATTGCTAGTTAAGAATAAAGGTTGCCGTGATTCATTTTATTTCTTTAATTATGATTATTTTGTTTTGCTATATAAGAGAAGTCTATGAATAAAATTGTGATACAATTTTTATCACGCTAATTATTTATTCTTGAAATTATTTTTTACTGTATTTTCTAGTTATTTTTATTTTGATGATGCGTTGAGCCCTAAGCGTAAGAAGTTAAGTAATAATTTTTAATTCGGGATTGATAAATTATTTGCCACTTCTATAATTTTGTTTTTATTGAAAACTAGTTTTGAATGTTATACATTCATCTTCAGTTCAAAAAACACACAAAAATTCAAAAATAAGCAATTCAAAATACAATTATACATATTAAATTAAATGTAATATAAATTAGTATTATAAAACATTTATGAATTGTGAATTTAATTAAGACAAGAAATCTTTGTTGGTACATATTGGTACTCACCAAGGTTTAAGTAAGTTAATCTATCAATCCCTATTAGATTGATCTTTCTATACCATCATGCAGACGTCAATTGATAACAATTTTTAATTATTAAACATACTACTTTTAGTTATTCTAGTTCATCCTCAAGTCCGGATTGTACATTATATGGTTCCAATTTTATTTTAAATTTAATCCAATAAATTGACGAAAAGCGCCTTCAATTTTACAGTCCACAGGCTTAAAAACATTGAATTTCTTAATGCTATATCGCTGGACACCCTGAATAAAGCTTCACTTAAATAAGTTTCACGTTAACACATTTTTTTTTCCCTTTACCCTTCTCTCATTTTATTTACAATTTTCACACAGTAATTTCATACTTATTAAAAACTTTATGAGTTTGTCATGACAACAACATACACTCAAGATGGACACTTTTCTTTTTGCAATTTATTTATAGCTACTGCTCCATTTCAATTGGTCATAGTAAGATATTATAAAGCCTAAATTCCTCAATAAATGGTCAATCTGACGCTAAAAGAGTTTTTGAAATTGGCTGCCAGTTCCTGACTTATCAACTTTACATAATTATCCTTACTTTTCAACTTTACATAATTTATATTACATTTTAAGGGACACACTGGAGTTGGAAATTTATGCTTTAAAGAAAACCGAAATGACTTAAATGTGACAAGGTTTCTTTATTTCAGAGATATTTTCTATAATAAATAATTTGGAATGCAAAGTGGCCATGGTGGAATTAAAAATAATTCCACCAAAATATAACAGTTTAAAATATTGCCTTTTATAAGTAGCAACAGATAATGGAATGCTCTATGTTTAAATAAATAAAATAATCTCATTAACGTGAAAGTTCCAATACCAGTAAATTCTTCAACAGGTTCGATAAGAATGTCTGACCTTATCTCTTGCATCTGCAGGTTATTGTTCATTCCTTCAGTCATATTGCACGATACACTTGGTTCTGCCTCAGCACCAATAGAATCTCCTTCGGAATCAGCCTCTGATGTATGTTGCAAATTACTGTTGGCACATTGAATACTATCATGCTTAATAATGATTTCGGGCTCACATTTAATCATGTTCTGATGATGGTTTAATGGGATATTCATTATAGCATCAAGTTGTCCGCTGTTGTTTTCTAGACCAATTTCAACCTAAAATATCAATAAACAATTTTAAAAGGTCAATCTTTCAAACATTAGTACCTAAACTACATAAAATAGTAACTCAGAACTGTCAAAACCTTCTCAGGCATAATAATAAAATTTACTGTACAGGTTCTTAAAATTTAAAAAAATTAAGATTATTATACAAACAAATATCCCTGAAAGACTATCAACTGAAAGTTAAAGTAGAAAAGGAGTTGGAAGAAAAAGGATAGATGATTAGAATCGATTGTAGCTAATGTGAGGAAGTTTCACATCACAATTTTTATCTTGACAACACTGGCGTTGAATGGAGACTACTCGAAGAGGCTCTTGAAGGAGGCAAAGAGGCTTCTCACATCTTTTTATATTTCTTCACAAATTTATCGTTTATAATCATAAATTAACTCATTTGACATCCACATGATGGTATAGAAGGATCAATCTAATTAGGGACTGATAAATCATTTGTTACTTCTATAATTTTGTTTTATTAAAAAGTAGTTTCGAACGTTATATGAATGTCATTTTTGCTGAAATGACCAAATAAATATCTACAATAGTCCAATCTTAAATTTATTCCCATCTATAACAGAAAAACCAATTACTCACCGACATTACTGGAAAAACGCCGACCCTTAAACCGTTTACCTATAAACACCCCACCTTTCTTTCATTGTTATTTCATTGCGAGAAGAAACCAGTACAAACTTTTCCGTTTGATATAATCCATTTAAACCTTGGTGAGTACCAACATGTATTTGATTTCTTGTCTTCATTTAAATTCATAATTCATAAATGTTTTATAATACTGATTTAGATTACATCTAATTTAATATGTATAATAATATCAAAGTATATTTTGAATTGCTTATTTTTGAATTTTTTGTGTGTTTTTAGAACTGAAGATGAATATATAATATTCAAAACTAATTTTCAATAAAAACAAAATTATAGAAGTGGCAAATAATTTATCAATCCCGAATTATAAATTGTTACTTAACTTCTTACGCTTAGGGCTCAATGCATCATCAAAATAAAAATAACTAGAAAATACAGTAAAAAATAATTTCAAGAATAAATAATTAGCGTGATAAAAATTGTATCACAATTTTATTCATAGACTTCTCTTATATAGCAAAACTAAAAATTAGTTTTCAATAAAACAAAATTATAGAAGTGGCAAATAATTTATCAATCCCTAATAAATTAACTCAATAAGTATTTCACCTGCCCCCATGGAAATTTGTTAATCTGTTCTGCAAGCAAAGTGAATAGTTATGATCCACCAAAAGCTATAATAATCTACAATTATCACCTAACTGGCATTTGCCACAAGAAAGGTAATGTGTTTAGCCTGTCTTTTCTAAGGTATGTACTGATATTTGATTTGGCTCAATTTGTTTTTAAGTTTTGTGGCATAAATTATGATTATTTTGAAACAATTTGAGCTTAAAATACTAAAAAGTATTTTATCATATTTTAAGTATTTTCAAATTTTTGATATTTCATATCATGTCATGTGTAGTCAAGCTCATGATCATCTTGACGTCATTTTTTGAAAAAGGCTTAAGCATCAAAAATTTGAAATTTAGATTTCAATTTTTTTTGGGATGTAAACACCACCTTTGTAGATTCACGATATATCAAGAAAAATAAATTGGAAATGGTCTAAAAATCGACTATTGATGATGTGAAAACCAAATACTGACGACTCTAAGTCGTCACTCTGTCCTTGACCAGTAGTAGAATATATTGTAATTGTTTAAAAAAATTATATTGTTATTTGGGAAAAAAGACCTTTTCTAAAAATAAGGTCAATATGTAATAAATACAAATTGGCTATACTTGAAAAACTATACTAATTTCATTTAAAAAAAAGTACGGAAATGGCTCTTATCTTATAACCCCATCCGTTCTAAGGGATGGAATGTACTTGCGTTTATGCTTAAACACATTGGTCAGTTATTAGTGAAGTTGACTTCTATTAATATTGAAACTTGGTATAGTAGTCGAGTGCATTTGGCTACTCGTTATGGCTCCTTGCAAGTGCATTCCTTATGTAAGTGCAAGAGTACATATTAACATACTGAAATCAATATATAATCAGAAGAGTCTAGTTTCATTCAGGTGTGGAAGGCAACCGACTACTACATCGAAATTGAATATTCATAGATGTCTACTTCACTAACGGTCCATCAATGTGTTTGAGTAGATATGCAAGTACATTTTATCCTCTAAGAGGAATAGGATAATAAGATAGGGTTTATATTTTTAAATGAAATTATTTTTTGCTAGTAAGAGTGCTTAGTGTTGATAAAATGTTAAGATTATAAGAGCTTCATATAAATAACAACTAACAAATTTGACTCAAGAGGTCAACAAATCACCAAGGAATTTGAATAACCGATGTTTTTTCAGCAGTGAGGCCTATTAGTGAAGGTCATAAAAAAATATAAGCTGACTCTTCAGAAGTAAGTAGGTAAAGAGTGGTTATGATTCAAAATAAGAACTGGATACCTCATTCAGTAGAATTAAAGATTGACATGACTTTGGTATTTCTTTCCCTCACAAAGCTAATTATCATAATGCAATAAAGATAGATTTACTATACAATAACTTGAAAGTTTCTTCAGACATTTTAAAGTACTGGAAAAACTTGTTTCGTCAACAAGTTTTTTATATAACATAGCGAACTCACCCTCGCAGTCATTTGTCATAAACCCATTTTCTTTAACCCTCATTTTCATGCTCATCATTAAAAGCTATGACAATAATTATTTTCTCACTCTGAAAATGCCATCTCAAATATCACTGAAATGAATTGGATGTGTTTGAGTGCACATTACTAAACCATCTCTGATGCCTCTGGGACTGACAACTGACAGAACTGAGGCAGACCTAATGTGTGTGAATTAGCCTTTAGGGTTGCCAAGGGCATGATAGAAAGACAAAGAAGCTATCTATGTAGCAGGTAAGAATATGGCAAAGGACCACTTTGGTCTATGTGATGTGTGATGTTACAGATAAAAGAACTAAAAATGTCATAAAAGTATATAAATCTTAATATCCAATTCTTCAACAATGACCTTCAAGCTGAAACCAAAAATCGTTAATATACAGGCCACTAAAAATTATGACTAAAATTGTACCTGAGGTGGTTGAACATGCAGATTTTCTCTGTGTTCATTTGTTGCAGCAGCACAAAATGTATCAATAGCTATGCCAATAGATTCCGTACATACTGGAGTGAAAACATTTTTCAGAATATTAGTAAGTTCATATTCTGTTTTCATACTTCTTTCTCTGAATTCAAACATCTCATCTAATTTAAAGACACATTCCTCACAGATCATTTTAGGCAGTTTGTCATTGCTGCTAACCTAAAAAAGCATTTTTTAGAAAAAGTATTTATACAAGCTTAACAAAACATTGAATGACTCTTACTTGTACAGGGAGACAAGCTTTGATTTTTTTGGAAATTTGTCTTAAGTCTCCCTCTCTTTCGAAAATATGGAGGCCCATTAAAACTGTTGTTTTGGAGCCACATAGTCTGCATAAATCACTAAATTGAGATAATTGTATGTTGACAGTTGCCATTTTACACTTCACATAGAATCTAAATCCTATGTAGAAGAAATAGCCATCAGACTATTTATTCATAAACACCACACTTTGCACAATGGATAATCCATATTAAGGAAAGAGAACGTCGTTGTCATTATGTAGAATTTTAAATATTTTTGTAAGGTAGTATATTATGACCTAAAATTATTTGAGAGGGTAATGGCTATGTAACCCTAAACAATAAATGCCTTCGATAACTTGATAATTCTCCAAGCTTTGCTTTCATCGTGGTTTTCGCTGACAGGTTCTCAATTCTAAAACAATAAATAAATATTGATGCCAGGTTTTTTTTTTACACCTCGCAATTTTTTTCCCATGATTGATTGTTGTCCTAAATTTAAAAAGCACTATATGTGTATATCACTAGTACGAAATAAAATTTCTTAATTTAGATATCTTTCCAAGACTTTTACAAATTCTTATGAAAATTAACAAGAATTCAATGTTTGTGAGAAAACCGTCGACAAAATCGTCATTAAAAAAAAAAATGTAGCAAATTACGCTAATAATCATGCATGCTGCTATCAGAAGAGAGATGGCCGTTCGGTTCTTTGGGAGCTACTAGTTGTAATGTAGAAAATGGCTGGCGTTAGTGATTGTTTCGCGATAGGAAGTACTGTAGCTTGTAAAACATGTTACAACAAAGTGATAGAAGGCGAGGTTCAAGCATTTGATCCTCAAACAAAAATGCTTGTTTTAAGTATCCTTATAGATTCTGATTTTCTTGATATTATAACCTGTTATTTTCATTACTATTCCTCAGTAAATCCGTTATAGTATTTTGTTTCAGATTATTAACCAGTAATCTTGTTACTAGTATACTTACACATTTTTAACGTTAGGCCTTGATGTCTCTCTTCTAACAGTTATCATTTAGGATTTAATGTTGTGTTTGATGTTTTTAACTTGCACTTAATTCAAATTTACTATTTCCTTTAGTTTCATTTATGTTAAATGAATGATTATCTTACCCATACATGCTGCTTATTACCTGAGTATTGTACATTTAGTTGCTGTTAAACATTTAGCGTTTATGATAAGTGCTGATAATTATGCAATAGTATATTTCACCTTAACCAGTGTTTAGGATGCCCTGCTTCAAACAATAGGCCAAGTTACTGTAATGTTTACATTGTTAATTTATCTTTGGTCAGTGATGTCCAGGTTAAAAAAGAAGTCTCTACACCTCAAGAGCCTATGAAGGCATTAAATCTACAGAGGGTATGTGATTTAGATCTTTTTCTTATGTTTGATTAAGATTAGTTTATTTCATGCTGTTTTCAGTACTGTTGGAATGCTTTTTGTTCAAATTAAAAATAATAGCCAAGGCATTTAAATTATATCCTAAACAACTTCGTTTAAATTTAGACTTTCCACTATAATATTTTATATTATATCATACATTTTAAAGGTAACTATGTAAAATAGTTGTATTGTAGAGGAGAAATGTTGTTTCTGTTTTGTTGTATTGGTTTATCATTTTGTCAAATTGCAATCAATGGTAATTAAATAATTTGTCATTTATCTTATGTTTCATTCTGTTAACTTGGTAAATATTATTTTATTTTTTTTGGTAAATTGGAAATTACAACTGATTCCTCCACTTGTAGGTGAAGTATTTAATTGAATTAGTAGTTGAGACCCTTGTAGTAATCCTTCCTGCAATAGCAGCAAACAAGTTAGCTTCATATTGCATTCAGTATTATCTTTAAGAATTTGCGTTTGGAGGTTTAATATTTGACTCAACTTCCTTTTCTGATAATCGTAATATCTGATTATGCAGTTAAGTTTAAAGCTTTTCTATTGTAATATTTAAAGTTTTGTGTATGGTAAAATTTCTTTTCAAACTATTCTTTCAGAAGCGATGTCAAAATATAATATTAATGGCCTAGTTTATTAATGGAAGGCATGATTAACTTATTAGATGCTCACTAACTAGTTACAGCTTTATTAATATAACAGTTTAATACAAATTTATCTGATGTATTTTATGAGTATAAGATTTTTTTTAAATCAATATTCATGAGAAATGATCACTAAATTGCATTCACATTGTTTAATCATATTCAATTGTTTTCCGAAGCATCTAATATTAAAATAGCTTGTTATCAGTTTGAACTGACTGTATGTGCCTTATTCAGCTTACATATTTTACACCCAAAATTTTTCTTTAATAACAAAATGTTGATTTGATTCTAATTCCAATCCAGCAACGAAAAACGTTGTTGCAGTTGGACACTTTTCAGCATGATAAGTTACTGCTCCTTATTTTTTTAATCCATTTTGATAATTTATGATTTAATATTTTCTTCTTGTTGATAACTTTCCAAAGATAGATGATAAGCATAGCCAAAACCGACATTGCTAAAGTTGCTTATAGAAAGCTGAAAAACTGAGCCGTTCTCTTATGTCTGAGCTTATTAAGCTCAAGGAGTGATGTCATTATTTTTCATCTGTAAAAATAAAAATAATTTTTTATATACTTCAAAAAAAGATTTTTCAAATATTATATTAGAGCTTACAAAGAAGGAAGCATATTGATATGGGTTACTTGCTTAACCTATTGCTAATTATGTTGTTAAGAGTAAAACAGTAGGAATGATGGCAGCTAACTCATGTGTTATGCTAAGCTGATAGAGTCACCAAATTCTTCTTTTGATATTCCTGCCTTTGATGGTATCTTGTTAAATTCTTCTTTTTAGAGAGATCCGTTAAGTAAATCTTAATAGTTATTAATTCGATTAATTTTGACTATCATATCCTTCCAATCGATGGCTTGGTTTTTCATGATACTAATGATGCAATTGTTTACCCTACTATAGTTATGGTACAACTTTACAATCTCTTGAGCGAGCGGAAGTTGACAGCTATGATCTAATTAAAATAGTAATAATTGAAATTACGGTAAGGTCCCGACCTCAACTGAAAAGGATCCATTGGGGTTTTGTTTAACTGTTGAGCAAATGTAGTGAGCGGAAGTCGACAGCACTAATAATTTTAAATAATATCTAATTAAAGCAGTAATGATTTTAATAATTCCAATGAATACGAATTTTACAATTGAATCCAAAGCACCCAGTTAGCACAAATGGTCAAGGCACTTATAATGCGACCCAGCTGAAAAATTGTGCTATAGTTATTAATATTAGCGATATAACTTAATGTATTAACAATTAATTTTAATGTTTACATTAGATTGGTTTGATGAATGTACATCTTATTTTATATTTTATAACACTGATAGTTTTTATTAACTCTTGAAATTAATCTTCTTCTAATAATTGTTAATATTAAGTAACCATGATTATGTCTGAAAGCAATTGACCTTCTATAATATGTTACATAGTTTTGATTAACTTCCAAGTACTATAATATTTGTACTAATGACATATGGTTTCTGAAAAATAAGTCTAATGAAAATAAATATATTAAATGAAGTAACATGTTCTCTTAATCTACCTCAGTTATGTTATTGGCAGTCCAACTCTGCTATGATAAGCTAAAAGGCCCTAACTTCAAATCATTTTTTTAAAATATTTTTTTAAACATACTGTACCCGAACTACTCTAAAAATTAAACCTTTATATTTTATTAGAAAGCCCTAAAACCAATGATTATGATCTAACTATTAGATTTAGGGTTTTCTAGTGTCATAAAAAGGTTTAGTTTTTAGAGCTATTCGGATGCAATACAAATATATATTTAAAAAATTGATTTAGAGTTAGGTCCTTTTAGCTTATCACAGCAGAGTTTGACTATCAATAAATTAATCAATAAACTAAAATAATTTAAATGGCTCTCAGAATAGCAACTTACTTGTAGTTCACCTTACCCGAGGAACTAGACTGAACCTATTAATTTTTTCTAACACTTACTGCAATATGCGATAACTGTGACGTTAAATTCTCTTCAAGTTAGCTAGATTTCGCTATGTAACTTCCATAGGGGATAACTTCCTTGTAATATCCGGGAGCATGTGGTTTACTACTACCAGATGCGACACAATCATGCCCTGCATAAGTATAAGGCAAGCAATGAAGAGTTAGATAGTACACACGGAGTACCCTACAGTGGGGACTGTGAGCAACGGTGGAGCTGGTGTCTTCTTTTCCACTTTTCAATTATCAGAGCCAGTCAGGGAATGGACCTCAAATTTCGAAAGTGATATTTAAGCTATTTTGCTGGCTTTAAATGCACTTACAGAAATACAAAGTATAGTGATCCTGTTAAACTATATTCTGCGCTGTAAGATCATAGATGAACTGAGTAATGGAAAGATTGTACTCCAGTGAATCCCGGAACACTGTGGACTGCACGGTAATGAGATGGTGGACACTTTGAGAAATTGTCTATCTGAGTGGAGAATAAGCTATCATCATCAAACAAGAAAAGAAATACAGAAATCTCCATAAGAGAAGCTGCTTCAGGAGCAGACAAATGCTTCTTTGGGTAAACAATGGGCCGGGCTTAGTTACTAAAGGAAGACGTGCACATTCGAATAGATAGATCATGAAAAGAGGCAGTTGTGGATTATTTGAAAAAGTATTTACATAAGATAAGTGTTGCAGAATTCACTAACTGTAATAGATGTAGCTCACCTTGAATCATGCCCTGCTGTGACTGCTGATCATGGACTTCCATCATAATCAGATATATCCTGTGCTGCTACAAGATTCATGGCGGATGGTGAAAGTCAAGACATAGGTAAAACAAAAACTGACTAGATAAACACTCAAAGGCCTGCATCTTATAATATTGTATTCTATATAATATGATTTAAAAAAAAAATATATATATATATATATATATATATATATATATATATATATATATACATAAAGAAGTACAAGACATTATTTGTAATTATTGAAGAAGTAAACCCCTGTTTACTGGTTTTTGCTTCTGAATCAGTTTATAACAGTAACATTAGAATGGAAGAGATGTCTGTGGAGGAAGTAGGGAAATTTTGGTATGAATATGAGGCTTAAAGAGGTTTAAAGAAAATTTACTATTCTTTTACCTCTGAGCCTATAATTATAGAAAACATTTATAGTATAATTTGATTAATAATAACCACTTTAAAACAGCCTATAAATAATGATTTTTATATTTTATTAATTTATTTTTATTTATTGGTTATTATTAAATTTAATAATCTATAAAAATGTCTACTGATTATCACTATTATATTGTATATAGATAAACAACAGAGTGAGAGAGAATATAGAACAAAAGAGATGCTTAATAGCTGCAGTTAAAGCTGGAGTTACACAAGAAGGAATGCTGTTATATCAGACAATTAGTAAAACGTACGTATAATATTTTGTTATATTTGTAGATTAGATTAGATTGTTACATTTTCGAAATTTGTTTAAAACCTTTACCATATTTTCCTTGGATGTTTCCTTTGTTTTATTTTGTCTGTTTGGAAATTTTCTAAGTTGTTTTTGTTTTTTTTTATGAATGTAGTGAAGTAAAATAAATAATAATAATTATTTAAATCTAATGTTTTTCTTTTCATTCTGAAAGATCTTTTTGCTTGAAATAACTCTAGCTTATATTGATAAAAGCTGATACAATTAATTTGAGATTAAATCTGTGGTTTTCCATCAAGAGAAGGGCTTCCAAATTTTGCTGTAATGTTGGTAATTGGCATTTTCAGTCATGTGTTCATCATCCATAATCTACTTTTTGCTTTTCTTATACAGATAATTATTTATTAACTATTAATTAGTCATTGCTCTATTGGCTTAATTATTTCATTTTCTATTTGTTCTATTTCTATTTTAAATTATGTTCTTCTTAATCCATCCCTTGTACTTCCATTTCTCAAAGATTTCTCTCTCTCTATCTCTCTAGTACCAATCTTTCAAACCTGACTAATAATGAGTTATAACCGCAATATTATATTTTATAACAAAACAAGTCTGTTCAACGAATTACAATCCCTGTTAAGAATAAAATAAACCTGAGGCAAACCATACCATTTTCCTGATTGATCATGTCTTTAAATTTCCAACTAGGTGTGAACAGATTGAAAAAAATTCAGGAAAAAACAAGATAAATTATTTAAAATATTGTTTTTATGATAGTATACTTCTGTTTGTTATTGAACCGTTACTTGCTTTTTTAAAATCATTATTGTAGCATACTACATTTAATGATTGGTAATAGTGGACATAAAACTACTTTTAATATATGCACATACATGTAGTACAAGCCAGTTTCCATGTACTGGTCTTAGTACATGGCAAATATTACTTAATTTACTGACATGTTCTAAATCATGTGCTACATTAAATTAGCAGGATGCCAGGGCCTTCATATTTCAAGGTTCATTTTGAAAGGTAGTATTACATCCTGTACAATACAATATTTATTAATGGTTGTACGGTTGACTGTGGAAAATGTATGTAGGAGAATCTTGGTTGGGGGTGCGGTCAATAAATAATCACACAAATATGAAAAAACTTATTATAATGTGTGCCGTCGTTTCAGTCTAAGTTTTAGCCTATCATCAGGACTAAGAAAAACAAGATAGCAATAGATATAACAACATTGGCAGTACCAGTAGTAATAAAAAAGTTAACAAACAGTAAGATAAAAAAATATAAAGTATAAAGAAAAATGTAGAAGAATATGTTAATAAAGTATAAATAATGCTAATAAAGTAAATATAAAGAAAAAAATGCTAATCATAATGTGAATAATAATAAGAAATAAAGAAAATATGTTAATGGATAATGACAAAAAAGCAGGGACCAAAAAAAAACTTAACTTTTATTATTAAAAAAATATATATAAACTTTATTTTTATTTTGATGGAATAAAAGTTTCATTATATAATAAAACATTTTTATTTTATAAGTTTTTTTATATAAATTTTAAATAAGTTATTTAACAGAAGTTGCGTGCACAGGATGTAGCGGAATGCCATATTCTTGAAAGTTCTAAACAAATTTTTATTTTTCAAACATAAAAATCAAAGTTATTTATAAATATTCTTTTTTCAAATTGTTTGGGGACAAGTTTAAGATTATGGACTACTATTACTTAAGATGTGGACTACAACACATGATTTCCTTGTAGGCTTATTAAACTATAAATCGATAGGTGGCTCAAAAAGTGAACCTGAATTAGGTTACTAGTTTCTCGATGCTCGCAATCTATTGACATATACAAACACACACATAAGCTCTTGTTTCTGGAGGTCTCATTCTGTTATTATATGTCGTTTTCTTTCAGTTGGTAATAAGTTACCAGAAGATGTCTTTGTGTTCCTTGACAACATTAGAACTGTCTATGTCACAAGATTAAGCTTTGGAAATTGACGGTTTCGGCATTTTAAGCTGAAGAACCCGCTTAAGTTAAATCTTATTTTCCTGCTGCAGACTTATACAGCTCACAAAAGGGGAGGAAAAAAAGTATTTTAACACTTAAAACAAGTAATGAAATTGTTTAATTATAGTGGGAAAAAAATGTTATAACCTTTATCACTGAACCATATGATCTCTCTACTAAATTTCAATATACCTTTTTATGTAAGTTTATTATGACATTCAACTAATGTACTGCTTTCGATTTGCCAATTTGGACCAAAATCTAGTATGTTACTGAAATCACTATATAAATCATAAATACCAAATTTAAGAAGTTTTGCGTTTTATTTTTATGATTTTGGATGGAAATCAATTATGACATTCAAGGAACGTACCACTTCCGGTGATTATGTAGTGACCAAAAAGGGAGTTTCACAACTAGATTTTACAGCAATCCCAACTACAAAATTTTGGATTTTTCTACTGCTAACCGTTTTTGAGTTATGCGAGATACGAACGTATGTACAGACGTCACAACGAAACTAGTCAAAATGGATTCAGGGATGGTCAAAATGTATATTTCCGTTGAAAATTGAAAACCGAAAATTTTCACGATTACAATACTTTCTTTACTTCGTACAAGAAAGTAAAAAAAAAGTAAATTGTTGATAAACATTTATTTTAATATTAACACATTAAAATTAAAAGTCCCCAGTTTGAAAAAAAAATATATTTATAAAAACAACTTTATTTTTATGTTTAAAAAATAAAAGTTTTTTCTATACTTTTAAGAATATTATCGATAAAATTTAATTAAAGTGTTGAAAAAAAAATGCACTGTCTTTCAATATTAATCCATTAAAATAAATGTTTATCAACAATTTACTTTTTTTATTGAACTTGTCCCAAACAGTTTGAAAAGAAAAAAATTATGAATTTTTTTTTATTTTTAGGGTAGAAAAATAAAAGTTTTTTCAAAACTTTTAAAATATCAAAAAGATATTAATTGCGAAGTTCAGTGGATGTGACATTCTTGGTGTTCTGTAAAGACCCTCTTGCGCCTTTCCCGGCGGGACAGCCTTTTACAGGCGCCCTTTTTTTTGCTGCGATGACATTTTTAAAACTGAGTGTTTTTTTAGAGAATCTTAACCTTCTTGAGATATTCGCATTTTAACAAATAACTCCAACAAAACAAGCTGTGAATCATCCTCAAACTAAGCAAGTTATTATATATTTATTTATATTGCAGTCGAAATCTTGGATGTTTCCCTGAAACTTTTTTAATACATCCCAATAAAATAAAAGCCGAGCTATTACTAAAAAAAATATAAAATTTTAGAAAACTTTTATTGACAAACTTTTAGATAATAGTTATTTTGCATTTAAAAAAAAAAAAGTTTTGGTGAAACTGTTAAAATTAAACTTATTGCTGCGAAAAGTGAACACAAAACAACTGTTTTGGTCCCTGCAAAAAAAGGTATTTAAAATTATTGTGAAAATATAGACAGAAAATAAACAAAATGAATGTAAAGAAAGATTCAGTGGTATACTAATATACTAAACTGATGTGATATACTAAACTCCTTGAAAAATACTAATAATAATAAATGAAGATTTAGGAGTATGAAAAGTATCTCAAGATACAATGATAATATAAGTAATGTAAAAGATTTCTATGTAAGATAAAATGAAATGCTTGCAAAAAAAACAATTTTTATTTAGTAATAATAGAAAATAATTTTTTTTAGCCCTGACAAAACGTCGGTACACATTATAATAAGTTTTTTCTTATTTGTGTGTTTATTGACCACACTCCAACCAAGATTCTCCTACCTACAATGTTTATTTATTCCATTATGTAGTTTTTGGTAATAATTTATTTATATACTATCAACAAATATCTTTATTCACTGAGTCAATTCCTCTCATTGTTTTATTGGGTTATATAATTTCTTTTTATCTTCCGTGTATTAGTAGACTTATTAGGGAATTTAGAGCAGATGTATGTATTTTTATATTTAATTTTACTCTTAGGTATTTATGATACATATAACAGTAATCTTAGATTATCATTATGCTGTTTCACAATTGACCATCTCTGTGTTTTTCTTAGAGTTTCTTAGATGAAGGTATATTGTATATTCTGTCAGATTGTATGGCATGGAATTAGGAATTATTAAAATTATTGCTAATTCTTGAAATGTTCTAACCTGAAATGATTCAATCAATTCACTAATCGGCTGGTGGTAACTGAAGAACTTCTATTTTTTAGCCTTGGAGATTGTGTATGGTCAATCTTGAGGTTGATTATTACAAATTGTTTAGGAGAATCGATTTATGCTTAAATTATTTTCGCTTTATTATTTGCATCTTTAATAATTATCCTGAGTCGACTCTGCTTAATTAAAAAAACCTTAGGGCCGACCATTTTATTCCAATGAAATAGAGTATCTAAAAATATTTTTAAACCCACCATTAGTCTGCTTTATAATTAATGACTTTTAATTACAAAAACTCATTAACTCAATGAGTATACGTGTACAAAAGTTAATACATGCCTGTAAGCTTGCATAAAAAAATAAATAACTGAACAAAACTAAATAAAGTACAATAAATATTTTGTTTATTTAATGTATTTATAGTTTTATGTTTCATGATATATATCATTGCATTGAAAATTTTCCAAAATTTGTAAAAGTTATTTAATTTTTTACTTATTGGCTGCTTTTGTGTCAATTCTTAAATTTAATATAAATTTAAAATTATATTGCTTCTTTTTGTCTGATACTAAAGCCTACTGTTTTGTCACTTCTAATTGTCTGTTTTTAAAAAAAAAAAAATTTTAAGTTTTTTACCAAGTTTTTTAAAAAATTCTTTAACCTTACTTTCCATCAGATGTTCTGAGCACTGTATCTTCCTCTTTTAGATATCCCTTATTCTTTTTTTTCTTTTTTGGATTTTCTAGTTTTGTAATTCTCATAATGTTAAATACCCATAATTCATGATTTAATCTTTGTATTTATACAATGTAGGACCTCTTGCACTAAGTTACAAACTTAGTAAAATAAATAATTGAACTATTTCAAGAAATTTTGATAAAATGTATTAAAAATAAATTGAACAAACAATGTTTTGAACTGATCTGAATAATTAATTGGTTCTTAGCGGTAATCTTGCTCTTCAATTCACAAATTGAAAATTGGTTGGAAATTAGTGATTAAAAATAACTGCTATTTTTATAAATCAAGCATTGCAGATTCACTGGAAAGCTAATTTTAAATAACAAAAGTAGAAGAAGATAATTAAACAATCAACTTACAACTCTGTTTAAGAGAAATCCAGTTAAGTTTGTCCTTATTATTTACATAATCAAAACGAAATGCATTGTTTTTCTAATAAATGCGAAAGATTATTATAGCATGTATCGATGTTGAGTTTTCACTAAAGTTTTGAGCCCTTGAAGTTACTAAGCAATAAGTACAATAAGCCAACTTTGTATATGCTTTATTATGATTCTTCCAGTATTATTTTTAAATATGAGTGATTTATTTGCTGTTAGGTTAAAATTATTACGAGTGTTTTTGCATTTATCCTTAACTAGTGGTATTTTTCACTTCGGACAAGAAAAATTAAAGATTTACTAACTAACTATAATGTAGGCCTGTCATGTGATGATAACAGGCATATAGAGTTTTAAATGATCTTCATAATGACCTTATTGCCAAATGAATAAAATCTTCTATGTTGGGAATATGATAGGAGAACATGAAAAATATAGAGTTGGGGTAGAAAGGGATGAAGAAAATTAAAAGGAAGAAAAACAGAACAGATGGATCATAAAGGAAAAAAAGACTGTCTAGTTGTGGCCTTCCTCAAGCTGAGGGTTTTACTCAGTAACACGCGATCATGCCAATTTCTGAGGTTTTTCTTCCATGTTTAATTTTTAACTAGGTGTTCTCCCCTCATTATATTTCTTTAATTTCTTGAAAAGTTATTTTTTGCAGCTGTTTAGCTGCACCATAAGTTTTGAAATTCAGAAGACACTTCATCTGATACTTTGCCTCGACATTTTCTTTTCCTTTCTGAAGCTTTTTGTCACTTTTCAGCTGCAGCATCTTCTTTGCCTTGATCTATTTTATGTCAAAATTAATTTAGTAGCACTTTTTCTCAACGCTATTAATTGCTTGAGGGTCAGCACGAAAAGGACCAAGGACGGTTTTAATTACTGGGAAAATACAAAACATAATATTTATTTATTTATTCCACTTGGTTTCAGTAAAAAAACAGATTGCAGCAAACAATATCTCCACATCCATAATGGAATAGATTGAGAATGCAGATAGTAATAATCTGTATTTATTAAGGATATTAAACCTCTAAAGTACAAATAACATTTGAAATAATAACCTATAAAATCTTATTTTATTGCTGGCATTTTCAAGGAACATCGTCAAAATGGCAATAAATCTGTCTAAATGACAATAAAAGTTTCACTTTTTAACAATTATATTTTCTTTTTTTTTCCTTTTTTTAACGTTTTCATACTCATTAAAAAAGGTTGTGTAGTGATCATGCTTTCATGGTTATGAAGTCCCTCGTACACTAGTGAGACGCCACTTTTTCTCTTAACAATTTATTATAAGATATTCAAATAAACCAACTTTAATAAATTTCTTTAAACTTCAACTTTAATTGGAGATAAAATTATAAATGTTACTGATAATCTTTTTATTGTCCTTTTAGAATTAATGAAGTTACATGGAACGGACCGAACATTGTGATCATGAATCAGGTCACGATTACACCTCCTTACAAAACTGAAAACATCAAAGGAGATAGTCATAGTAAAGCATTTACACACATACGGAAAGTGGTAAGTTCTCGATGAAGTGAAGAGATCCTAAAGTGTATTATATTATACGTTTGTTTTGCATATTCTATTCTATTTTTAATTTGTAAACTTTTCTGAATACTTGTATTATCATAATTTTATTTTTTCAATTAAACATTAGTAAGTTTTCTTGAATAATGTGGCCTGGAAGTTTACAAATTTAAACTAAGATGATATTCTTGAACAATTAAAGGGAGAAGTAGATATGCTCCAATATCTTAGTGTTGTTTGTTACTCCTGATGGTGTGTCAGATAATAGTAAAAAAATCAGAATCATTAAAACAATAAGGGAACCTAACTTCGTATTAGCCCCAAATATTACGTACTTAATGTTTATAAATGCTTCCCTACAGAACTATAGTCCGTTTGATAAGAGCATGCCCCTAAAAGTTTCCCACAACCAATTTAACTTGGGCCCCATTGCCATTTAACTTAAATGAAATGAAATTAACTTGCCATTTTGGTCTATAATCTGTGTGCACTTTTATCTTCTTTATTCTTGTCGTGCTCCAGTACTCAGAGACATTCTCTTGGCGAACAGACTATAGATCATTTTAATTTTACACTGAAGCACAAATAAATTTTTGAAATATGGTGTCGTAGAATAATAAGTGATGACTAATTAGTATAAAACGATGAGTTAATGGCAAGGCCAAAACAGTTAAACATTAAATCGAGATGGATTTGTCGATCGGGAGGAGAGTGTGGAATCAATGCCCTTGTATAGAACTCTGAACGATAGAACTGACACACTAGGATGACCAAGAGTTCAGTTTGAAGAGTGTCGCTCTACATTTATGGTCAAAATCACACCTTTTTATTCCTGAAGCGTGTATTATTGATGGATATATTAAAATGTAAGCTTTTAGTTTAATTCAACCTTGACTTTTTCCAACTTACTCTTTCTCCGTCCGAACACCTTACTATTATATGCTCTTGGAGGAATCTTTTTGAAATTATTTTCATTTATGGAATCTTTTATTTAAATGCAATTAATATCCTTGAAGGATATAAGAAGTTTCTGTGCTTTGAGTACTGAAAAAATTAATATTTATAAAGTATAAAAATTTATATTTTCCTTATTAGATTTTTTCTGTAAAACAATTGAATACATTATAATCAGAATTTTAATTTTGCTTTTGGAATCTGTAAATATCTATTTATCTAGTTAGTAAGTCGTCTTCTAGTTATCTTAGAAGTCTTTTTTTTTTTTTTTTTTTTTTTTTTTTAGGTCGAAAAACACCTAAGGGATACACAGCTTAGGAATAAACAGCAAGAAGCGGAAAAGTTATCAGGAGTTGGTGGATCAACAGTAATGGCCCAGACAACACAGTAGAGGAGATTGAACGGCCATGAGGCGCGTGCCGAATGTCAAGCTCCTGCTGTTCCCTGTAGCACCCATCAGCCCTTAGTATATTTATAGTCTATCATTAATGTACTCTACATTCTGTCTGGTTTATTTTCGATCAGGTCTTCTGAATATTGTAATCTGTTTCAATAAGTTATATTATTGTTATGATAATCTCATAATTTTATTGTAGTTTACTTTATATTTTTACATAATTGTAAAAAAACAAAACATAATTTTTGTTAATGGATGATTTATTATGACAAAAGCATTTTACGAAGACTCTGGTTATAAACTAATTTATATGAAATGTTACTGTGATAATATGGAAGTTATAAGTTGACAGTAAATACTTAATATTCATTTATAGTGTTGTACATTTTGGCCATTAACATTATTATTTTCATAAAACAGTATTTAAAACTGGGCTTGAGGGGTAGTATTCTCTTTAGTATGTCGACTTGAATTTCGAAATGATTCGATCCATTCGATTCATCATCTCTATAGATTCTTTTGAAGACAGACTTCGTTGTAGGGCTCCGTTTACTACAAAAATAAATAAATAAATAAAAACCTGTGTGTTACCATTATGTTATGAGGAAGTTGCAGAGGATTTGGTATATCTGTTTTTTGTATGTTTATATTTTTTAAAATAATTTAAAAAATTGAAATTAAAGTAGCAGTGTTCTTAGGCCTGCTTATGTTTTTCTGGCTTACTCGGACTTAATTTATCATTGAAAATATGAATTTTCGAAGATCTATTGAATAAATGTTAAATATATTTATGAATACATTTCTGCTTATATACTTTTGTATATGCTGTTTTCCCATATTGGGAAAATTTGGTAACAAATATTTTTGAAACAGGAGCATTTTTTTTATTACCTTCCTCGAGCAATATAAGATTGTTTAGTTTATGTTTAAACTATTGATTTGGCTTGTAACTATTGTTATTTCAAACATTTTTGTAAATACATATATTATTTATGAGTTACTGAAGAAAACCTTTATTGTTTCCTTTTGTTTGGTTTTTTCTGGGTAATACTCCAAATCCTAACTCCGCTCCCATTCATTCTCTCACCCACACCACACTAAAATGACTAATCAGCGATCCATACAGCTGCTAATTACTTTCAGTTTTTTTATAATATTACCTTCATGATATAGAATCTTACTTTAATATCAGTCCCACCATAATAAAACAAAAAATAATAATAAAATATATTTTTCATTGTTATCACTTGATGTGGGGAGTTACGGATTTTTTTTTTTTTTCAATTTCTGTATAAATCCCCTTTAAGTGAAAATTTCATATTTTAACAAAGTAAAGCAATCAGTTGACATCTGCATGATGGTATAGAAGAAGGATCAATCTAATTAGGGATTGATAAATTATTTGCCACTTCTATAATATTCATAGTTCACGTATTCTATATTTCATAAAATTATAGAATGGCAAATAATTTATCAATCCCTAATTAAAGTAAAGCAAGATTACGAGAAAAGAAAAAAATATTAAAAAGAATAGAGCGGTGATGAACAGTTGTTAATGTCGGAAGTGTCTATGCAGACTGATTATCAGCAGAAGCTTTGCTATTTTTGTTTGACCTGTAAGTTTTTAAAGATTGAAAGCGAAATATCACAAAACTAAAAGCAAAAACTGTGGGAATTGGATGCAATGGAAATGGTGGGGAAAAGACTATTTTTCCTATTATCCATAACTATATTGACAAGAAAGTTTCAATTTTGGTGTGTTGACGGCTAGGAAACAGGTAGGGTATTGACCTTTTTTTAAATAATTTTATTAGTGTTTTTAATTAATAACTGAAAAAAACTTAGTGAGTAATGAGAGTTCAGTTAGTAATACCATCATGGGTTGCTAACGGAATAACCTGCCAAAGGTAAGTGGTCAGCTGTCAATGATGGAGCTGATGAATTCCAATATGTGACATTCCTTTCTGATTATTTTTGTTTCAACTAACACAGTGCCCAATGGTTTGTCTAAATGAACCTGCTAAATATTACTCATTTATATGTTTTTGTTACTTGAAAACTTCAAATGTATTTCTCTGAATTATTTACTGTGAAATTCAGTTGAGTCAGAAGTCTGAACATTATTCAGCTCTGCTACTATAACAATACAACCATACTTTTTTATATGAACAATTTTTTTTTTGTGGTTCCTATTAGTTTCTATTTTCCCCCTTTTTTTTTTTAATTTATTATTAAGTGGAGTTCATTCCAGGACTTGTTTAGCATGAAGTTTGTATTAAAGTAAGGGTGCCCAACCTTTTTATAACGCCTGCCAAAACCTAGGGTTCCCCATGTTGAGGTCACATGTGCCACAACTGTACCTTCCTCCCTCCCCTATATCCGGTCCACCTCAATAATCATTTCTATATATGCAATATAGGTGCTTGTTTTTTTAATATTTTTCACCTTTTTTTAAGTTTTCAGAATATACCTGCATAATAAAAAAGTTAACTATTATTTATTCAATATAACTATATGTTAGGAGTAATCATGTACGACCTACTTGCTAATTGTTTATTTCCACTAACTTGAAGTAATTTCATCGTTTCAGAAAATTGATACTATTGAAAAATTAAGAATAAAAATTCTAATAAACTACACTTGGCCCACTGCGTGCCTTGGGTTGGGCACCCCTGTATTAGAGTTTAGTAGTAAACTCTGTAACGGAGAATACACATTAGGAAATACTAAATTAATTACTTCACAATAATAATTTATCAGGTTTATTTGGTCTTTCACCTGTGGATAAGTGTTCTTTTAATTAATAAATTAGAAGTGCCGTATTTCACTTCTATTACAATAATCCCTATAGCTAATAGGTTTATATAACCAATACCTAATAGTCTAGAGGCCCGTGACAAAAAAAAGGGTCTCATTTCATACAAAGGTTTGGGAATATAAAATCCCCATTTGGCATGTCCACAGGCCAAAACGCAGCGCATGACAATGCACGTCTGCCAACTTATAGTCGCTGGAATAAAAAATGGCGGCCCAAAAAACTTGGCATTTTAGGAGTATTTTTGGTTTTCACCTATAATCCCTAAACGGTGCATTCTATTGAAAAATTTATTGTATATTAAATTAAAGAACATCAAATTCTGCATCTAATGAGTTCCGAAACATCATAATATGTTTAAGTAGTGTGATCGAAAACCACGGTCAAACACGAGGATTTTGTCAGAAACAGAGTACTATATATGAGTCAGCAGTTTGGAAATGAGCACTATAAAAGAAAACCTAATAAAATAAAAGTTGCAGAGCAAAATTCTGTTTGAGCACAAAAAAAATTTAAATTCGGTCAATATATCTCTCGAAATTGACGATCTTCGGGAATTGGCATTTAACCGAGTTTGTTTTGCAAAAAATGGAGTAATTTTAATTTTCAGGTATGTAATATGTATTATTGTAAAATATCCAAGTTCTTGACCTCCTTCTTGTGCGTTTTTCTCCATATTGAAAACCGCTAAGAAGAAATTTTTTTTCAGTTTTTCCAAAATAACTCGCTTCCAGTTAAAGTAATTTAAGGTAAAAATCTGTCATCATCAATTTTAAAGAACGTTAAATTTCCTGCATGCTTGTATATAATATTTTTGAATATTCGAAATAGCTGCTGAGATACGGGGCCGTGAAAATCTGCAAAGATGTCCAAAAAGTTGTATATTAATATTATTTATTTCGAGCACACTTAAAACTACAAACAACCTAGATGTTAAAAAACTTTGTCTGCCGATATTAGGAAAGGAACATTGAGGAATATTGATGCCAATTTCGAGAGGAATATTGACCAAATTTAAATTTTTTAAAAATGGTAACCAAAAAAACTCGAAGTTTTGGGACTTTTTTTGTTTTTCTCCTTTACTTTCTAAACGGTGCACTCTATCGTTGCATTAAATTCCGATTCTAATGAGTACCACAACACAATAATTTGGTTGACTAGTGTGGTGTAAAACTAAGGTCGTAGACTCATATACTCTTAGTACTCTTATCTTATCTTAAATTATATTATATTAAATTATCTTTTTATAATTATATTAAATTAAATATCTTATCTCTTTTTATCTTAAATGCACTGGAAGCGAGTTATTTTGGAAAACTGAAAAAAGTTTCTTCTTAGCGGTTTTTCAAAATGGCGAAAAACGCATAAAAAGGAGGCGGTCGAAAACTTGTCTTTTACAAAAGGGACAATACATACAACATACCTGAAAGTTTGCAGACCAAACTGGACTAAAATATCATTTTCCGGAGATGGGGAGATGGCCAATTTCGAGAGGAGTACTTGACCAGATTTAAATTTTTTTGTGCTCATTGGACGCATAATTTGGTGCTCTATAACTTTTATTTGGTTGATTATTTATTATTTTTGCATCGTTTAGGAATTATAGCTGAAAAAACAACAAAAATAGTCCTAAAATGTTGTGTTTTGTTGACCGTCATTTTGTATTCCAGCGGCTATAAGTTGGCAGACATGCATTTTTCATGTTAAGCCTGTGGAAATGTTCATTTTATATGCCCAAACCTTTGTATTAAATGAATTATTTTTTTTGCCATGGGCTCCCCGACTATAATCTTGCAATAGGATACAATTTTAAAAGATAAGAAATTGGAGAAGTTAAATAATCAATGAGATAGTATAGTTGTAATGTTATTATTTATGGCATTGTGTGGTACTTCAGTTATGATCTACCAGTGTGAAATTTATTGTTGTGTCTAATTTTGTCATTTCTTACTTTGTTGGCGACATATGATTACTAATAGTTGTTCTGTTATCCTGTTGGTAAGTATGACAAATAATTCATCGTTTTCATACATTAAATAACTACTTTTACTAATGCAAATACCTTTTCATTTGTATAGTAAAACAATAGAAATTCAGGCTTCAAACATAACTATGGTCCGATCATTTATTTGGAGCATAGTTATTTTTTGGTATCTGCTTTTAGTTTTTTTACCCTCACATAATGTGAGCTTATCATCATCTACTGAAATTCTTTTAGCTGGATCAACATTATGCTTCTTTTTTCTCTTCTTCATCTCGAATTGTGGAATCTCTAGTGGTTATTTAGGGAGAATATTGGTCTTGGCTAGATACAAAAGTGAAAGCAGGATTCATATATGTATAATGTATGGCAAGATCTGAAAACGTTTAAAAGAGGCTGTTCCAATGAGACAATTTCCTTTTTTACTCTAAAGAGGACATTGAACTATTGCAAAGTAAGTCAGAAGAGAAAAGCTTTCCGAAAGGAGTACTCTGGCACTCACCCCAATTTGCTCGGCAGTCAAAAATCAGCTGATTATGTATCAAACAAATATTCTATTTCAAGTAAGATTACATTCATCTTAGTTTGTTTTCAGTTATTTTATGGGTTTTATTTTATTATTAGAGCTTATTTTATTGTAATAGTATTATGGTTCCGGAAATTCTGTTCAGATGAATGAATAAATATTTTTTATTATAGATACTTATTCTATCTATGCTTTATTTTAAAGATTTTTGTCTGTTTTGGTAAGGTTTGCTTTGCTTGGTAAAGATGTATTTAGTTGCAAAATTTTTTCCCAACTATGGTCTATCATTGGTTTATTAAAAGAAATTTAAGTCAGGCCGTTGTTGTGTGCTTGATAACATAACTGTCATCCAAAGTTTTCTAAAAAGATCAAATATATATACTACTTGTAGATTAAGGAAACTTTTAAAAATAAATTTACATCATTTCTTCATTTAATGAGAACAAATATAAATCTTTTGAAAAACTTTATTTTAAATGTAACAAAATATCTATGAATTTTGGATCTTATTTCTCTGGAATTGCAGTATTGGAAATGTGTGTGTATATTTTTTCTGGAGCTATAATTTTTATTTTATTACTGGTATAAATAGCACCAATGGAAAGTAATGGAATTCTATTAATAAGAATTGTTACTTACTAGCGCTACCATTAGGGAAAAAATTGAGGATCCTGCTTGATGTGCTTAAAATATTATGAAGATATTATGGTATAAATTAAAAAAAAATTTAATATTTATATTTAAGTTTATTATTATTAAAACATAAAATTTTATACATTCATTTGTATCATAACAATATCTACATTCATATACTTAAAAATACTAGAAGTAAGTACTTTTAAATTGTCCATTTTTTTTTAATTTTTTTTTTCAATATATTGAATGGACTATTAAGTATTAAACTAAAATTATACAATTGATCTGATTTTTGCTACTTTTTTTGTATTTTACCAATTTTTAGATCTGTTATATATATATATATATATATATATATATATGTATTATTCCAATTTCAGTATATCAAATAAACAATTAAGTTAATGTATAAAGTTGATACATGCTAGGAACTGCTAGAAAAAACACAGGTACATGCTCACCTGGAAGTACTTATTTTTAAAAAAATAATAAATATCTTAACAATTATTTTAATTATTTAAATAAATTGATCCTATATTATACATAAGTCTATTGAATGTTCACTGGTAGTGGTGGTAACGAATAACATAACATTATGTACTATACACTATATTACAATACTCACTGGTACATTTTTCTTTTTCTAATAGGTACATTAGATTTCCTATACAAATTATTAACTTTACTTACAATATGTTACATGTCATATTTCTCATTTCCTTATACTGATTTTAAACTTAATATTTAAAAAAACAAACATACATATTAATCAATGTGCTCAATAATAGTAAAGATGTTGAAGGCTTATTTACAAACATAAAATTAAGCTAAGCATTATTGTAAAATAAATATATTTTTAAAATATTAAAATTAATTATTTGGACAAATTACTTGCTACATATATATTTAAATCTACTTTGTAATTAAATTAAAAACCAACATAACCCAAAGCTACTAGGAACTTCTTTCAGCTTAAATCTTAATTTATCAAACTTGGTAAAATCGATTAATTTTTATTTGTTAAACGAAAAGAAAATTAAACTTTTACAGTAAGATATTAAATTTGCTGAAATTCATAAATAAATATTTTTTTCTGATATCAGCAAGATTCACTGGGAAAATAAATTTAGGTAAATTAGAACATAAAAGCAATATAAGAGTTGTAACTCTTAGAGAACTTCCATCCAAGAGGCCTATTGCAATGACTCCATCACCTGTATTGTCCTATTAAAGGCCTTGAACATGAAAAATTGTACAAATTTCTGTTTACTATACAAAATGATCTTTATTAGTACCAAGTATAAAATGGTTGTGGTCTTGGTTGAGAAAATGAAGAGCTGTAGCCAGAAGCACTAGTGGGGCTGAGCAGGGGCCCAGAGCTGTGATGCGGAGGAAGGGTTGACCAGCTGCTCTGGCCTCCCGGGCTGTTCAAAGGAACCATGTCTGCAGAGGTGGCAACGAGGGTGTCTCCACCAGTTCCTCCTGTAACAAATGTTTTACTTAAAATAGAATAGCAGCATAATTTATTCTGGAGCTCCAATTTTGCATCCAACATAATTTTGCTCCAAACGAAAACAATATCTGTCAATGTTCGGGATTGAGTTGCAGAATGAATATTTGAAAATTCATTAGGCATAGGCTTGACAATGAATCGGACAGACCGAAATTTAGCAATCTCTTAAAATTAATGATAAGCTTCTCTCACAGGGTTACTGTGGGCGAGAAAGAAAGAAAAAAAGTTTGTCATTTAATTTCTATGCCAATTCATAGACATAAAAGAATCATTTTAAAGATCCTATTACACACAATAAGAGAATTTTAATGAATATGAAGTCCCTAACCTGCTATTAATAGTTTTTATTTGATCAACGGTAAGTCTGCTTATTTTAGGATTTTGTTTTGCTTATTATCCGGATTATCAGGATTGCCTTTGGTCTCAGTTAGTCTGGATAAATGAGGTTTTATCTCTATTACTAAAATATTTGTCATTACTCAGAATTTTTTTTTTAAAAACTTGGATTAAGGATTATATAAAGTTGAATTAATAAAAAATATGTCCTTTTTACTTAAATAGGAATAAATTAAAAAGTTATTCCTTAGGTGAACTTCGGATTTTAAATTAATATTTTTTTGTTTAAATCATTGTTTTAACTGTATTTATTAACAAATTAGTATTTTTAAAGCACATAAGAAAAAAATCAACTTACCTGAATTAGTTCCCATTAAAGCTAAGCTAGTAGGAACTGGTGACAGCATGGATCCAGGACTAATAGGAATGGGATAAACATTGCTAGCAGTTGTTAAAAGTCCTGGAGAAACATTTCCAATATGTTGGCCACTTCCGCCTAATGGTTGCATCTGAAATTAATAATTAATTTGAAACATAATACATTTAAACAAAAGTAAAAAAAAAAAAAAAAGAAGAAATAGTTTATTTAGTTATCCTGAAAGAGGTCATTTTTAATTTAGATTCTTTTTTAAAGCTGTCAAATAGATTGTTTTTGTTTTCATTAATGATATGCATCTCTTTTTTGTTGTATTCTTAAGTTAACCAGTTCTTCTTTTAACTTATTCCCGAATTATTACTTAAAAGTGCTATTTTCTATAATCATTTTAATTAATGATTTTATGATATAATAATATTATGCTTTGATCTTATTTGAAAGTTATTTATTTGAGATGATAGGCAATGATTTTTTTTTTGTTTTGTTATTTTAAACTCCTACTCTGAAATAATATCTTTTCAAATGATTATTTCAAATAACAAAATTAGTATGTTTATTTAATGTTTAAAAAAAGAAGGAGGTATGAGTTTCAGGGAAATTGACATTATCTATAAACCAGATTATTATATAATTATTTGTATTTTAATTAAAGTTAGATTTTTAATACTCATCTTAGTCTATAAAAGAAATTATTTTAAATGAATGAGTTACCCGGTCAATCTGAATAAGTTAGACATTTTTAAATGATGTTTTATCATAAGTTAGAATTAAATAGAAATGATAGTGTAGTTAATAAGACATTGTAGTTGAAAGCAATCCATCGATATAATCAGGCTATCAATTATTGTACTCAAGTGCGATAATCAATATTGTATTAAGGCCAAATATGATTATTTCAGTGTTGTTATTTTGATAATAGAAGTAATTAGGAATTGTTGAGGATATCAGGAATGTATGATCTGAATGATTATATATTTCTATTTTATGGAAAGGAAATCTCAAAAAGTTACGAAAACTTACTTGGGTTGTCAGAAGTGTTGTTGATGTTGATGGTGGATATGGATAACCAGTTCCAGGACTACTGCCGCGGTCGGAACCACCTCCAGCATCCAATGAACTCATTACATGACCACCACTGCTATAGCCGCTGCTTGCTTCGGACACTGGTGAAAGGCGAATATTACATTAAGTAATTATGTAAAATGTATTGTCATTTTAGAATAGTATGTATATATATTTATTTTTTTAATTCAAAGAATTAGAACTTGTCTTTAGTATGTTTATCCTAAAATTTCAAAGTTTAACTGTTGATCTAATTTAAGCATATTATGAAAAATTCGTATATAATATTCTTTATGATTGATTATAATTTACTTACATTGAGGGGTATGACCAAACGTTGGTGGTTCTGGTTGTAGCATGTAAGTTGGAGGTGCTGAAGAGGCTGGTGGATAACTCATAGGAAGACCCATCCCTGCGTAGCCGGATCCAGTGTTGCTTGCAAGTTGTTTTCTCAGTCTGGCTCTTCGATTGCTGAACCACACCTAAATAAAGTAGGTATAAATTATTTTAATTCTTATTCTTATTATAATATTGAATATCTAAATAGACTGCTAAAAATACATAGCATAACTTTTTGTGAGTCTATTGAATGGTTTAAGCTTTAAAAGTATTAGTAAATATTGCGCTTCCTTAATAGCTACAAAATGCATTTTTTTCCTGATTACGAGTAAATTTGCTGTATATATTTAAATACCAGTATATACTAAAGGAATAGCGAGAATTAGTAGTTTGGATTTTTTTTATGGTTATTTAAAACTCCTACTTCTGTAGTTTAATATCACTATTAATTTTTAGTTTTAAAAAAACTAATAATAATACTTAGAATTAATCACAGATATACTCAAAATATTTTATTTTTATTCAGTTGAAAATGATTTTTCTCAAAAAAGTAAAACTATTGTTGAAATCTATTAGCAAAATTATTCACTTTATTGCCCTCTACAAGACCCTTTTAAAAAACTTTAAGTAATTATGATTTCTAAAGATTGTAAGTTAAGAGGTAAGAAAAATAAACAGTAGAATATAATAATTAATACTTTGGTCAACATTGGTAAACTAAAAAAAGTTACTTGTTGTAACAATATCTATGTTTTATTTTCACTCAAAAACCTCATAATGAATATAATGGATATTTTTTGTTTTCATTTTTTTTTTTAATTCTACTCCAGATATCCTGAATATGGTGGTTGATTACATAAAATTCACTTCATACTCATTTAAGCATTTAATGTAAATATTTATGTGAAAATGAATTATATTTTTAAGCATATAAAGAACTTTGCTGCTTTGAAAATGTGTTATCAAATTAAATTTGTTATTAATTTCAATTTTCTTGTCTACTCCAAAAAGAGAAGTCAAATATAATAACTGCATTTCTATAGAATTTGATGAAAATTTCTCAATTGCTTTTATTATAATCCATTGTTATTTGTGTTCGGAATATTTTCATTTAACGTAGCAAGACAAAATACTAGGACGATGATTATTAATTACAGGTATTTGTTGTTCAGGGCCAGTTTCTCATTAGATTGGATGCTCAGTAGTCTGGCAAAAAATACCTGAGCTCTTGGAAATAGATATTTCAATCTTTACGAATACCACGAGAAATGTGTTTTTATGTAAAGTTGAAAATCATATTAAAAACTGTTGGTAGTAGTGGCAAGATTGATTATGAAGACAAAAATATAAACTTTACTTTTAAAATTAACAAGGCATGACAATTAAATTTAGTAACGATTGTTAGCGACTGTCGTAGCTGCGGTATACATTTTTAGTAAAGAGGAAACCTTGAAAAGTTGCGTGCTTAACTACACAACTCCGAACACGTCTCGAATGTTTATTAACACAGCTTGGTAACTTGTTCGCCCCACTTCTCTTTGCCAGCGAGTAAACATCATTGTATCTCTTGGGTTTAAGCTCATCTCAGAATTTAATAATCGGCGGTAAAGGTTCTCTGGTTATTTTCTATTTTCGAGAAGTATAAGAAATTTACAGAATTGGAAGATATCGTTCGTATGGAAGAAGTACTACAATATGAAATTTTTTGTTCCTTTTTACTTGGAAAGCTTTTATTGACTTATATTTCTTTGTGAAAAATTACAGATTTTTAGTTTCAATATTTATCGCAATAAAAAATGATAGCTAGTTTTGCTACTATATGTTTACTATTCAAACATGACTACTTCCTTCAAAGTGTGATTAGAGAGTTACTTCATAAAGACTGTCTTGATAAAGAAAATAATAAATTACTTTTTATTTTTATAATATTATTCTTATACTAGTTAGGTGACAAAAGGCATACATTTATTCTTCTATATGATTATTTATGTTAAAAATATTATTTTTTACTTGAATACTTCCAATAAAATATTTTGAATTGATTTTTATTTCCAAAATCAATTTAATGTTTAGTAAAAGGGGTTAATTATTATTATTTTTAAATGGGCCATTCTCTAATTTAAGTGCTATTTCAGTCACAGAGATTTTTAAAAATGATCGACCATCTGAATGATTTTTTTTTCTGTTATTATCTCTCTCGAGGCCAACATTTCATTCTCAATATGAGATTCCAATAATTAATGGGCTAGTTATGAAATATATAATGGTAGTTTTTTCACCCCCTAGCCCTGTCAGAATCCTGAGGCTGTGACTTTACAAGTCAATGGCACCAGTTTCATTCGCTGTAAACCTAAACAAAGGTCTACCATTTTTTACGACATTCCTTCGAGTATTGGCATAAAACATAATTTGAATATTAGACGGAGCACACCAATCAACATACCATTTTTTGCCTCTATCACACAGTTTTTTGTCACTCCTTAGCCCGTTTATGAAATGCCCGCCAATATAACCTCACACAGAGGAATTTTGAGCTGAGGAAGTGATCAGACAATAACAATTAGGAAGCAGAAAACATGTGGCCTCCTTTGTCCCATTATCTCACCTCTTCAGCTACTTCCAGAATGTGAAAGTGAATCTGAAGTGTTTGAGTATTTGTATCGCTCCCTAGTACTCAAACAAATCAATACGGCAAAGACTCATGTTTTGCTTTTATAATATAGTTTCGCAGTACCTCATAATCTCTTTACATACATGCTTATCTTTGTTTTTGTGATGCTTCTCAGGCGTGCATAGAGGAAAAATTTCGATTTGTCACTCCCCAGCCTCAATGAAAATTCTTAGGAGGCTAGGGAGTGACGATGATAACAAGAGAGGGGCAAATGGTAAATTTTCTTTCAATATTCACTATTAAAATAACAAAAAAATATGTTTTCTTCCTCACTACCAAAGGTGACAAGCTTCGTATTTGAACAACAATAAAAAAAAATAATAAAAAGTATCCCAACAAAATCAAAATTTTCACGGGTGTTTTTCATTTCTGTACTGAGCCAAAGATATATTGACCACCCACTTTAAACCATATTAATAACCGACGTTTTGTAAACCATGTTCATGCTCCATATTTTGTACTCTTATTACATGGCTATGACATATAATAAGAGTAAAAATTGTTCATTTATTATTATTCACATTATGATTAGCATATTGTTGTTTATACTTAATTTTATTTTCATTATTTTTTTTAAATCTTACTGTTTGTTAACTTTTTTTACTATTACTGCTACTGTCATTGTTATTACATGTTGATGTCCTAAAACTTATACCGAAACGTCGGCATACATTACAGTAATTTTTTTCTTATTTATTCACCGCACCCCCAACTAAGATTCATCTACATGCTGAAATTTTGACTGATTCTGTACATTTCTACAGTTATTGTTAATCGCCGTTCAAGATGAATGGACATTGTAAGTTCTCATCTATGGAATCAAAATTACCTGTATCCTGGCTTCGGTGAGCTTGGTCCTCTGAGCCAACTCCTCCCTGGTGTATATATCGGGGTACTGGGTCCTCTCGAAGGCTCTCTCCAGTTCGTCCAGCTGCTGGGCTGTGAAGGTTGTTCTGCTACGCCGTTGTTTCCTCTTCAGGGTGATGCCCGGCTCTGAGTCGCAGTCGGAACCTTCGCTGCCTTTACCTATAAAACAGAGAAAAATGTTTTGGAGAAAATGATAGGCCGAAGATAAATTCATGACAACTGATTTGTATTAAAGAATAATTCTCTCGTTTGTGTGGTAACCGTCAGTGATATTGAATAAACTGCATTTTATAGTGTTGATATTTTTGCTTGGAAATTACTTAATGAATTTTCGAATTCATTTCGGGTAATATATGGGTAGGGGAACATTTTTTTGACAAATCCTTAAAAATAAAA
Source organism: Rhaphigaster nebulosa (assembly GCA_948150685.1). Lineage (NCBI taxonomy): Eukaryota > Metazoa > Arthropoda > Insecta > Hemiptera > Pentatomidae > Rhaphigaster > Rhaphigaster nebulosa. Next base: position 26,381,404 of record OX411311.1, read on the forward strand.
TTGGCAATATTTAAATACTTTCCTCGGCCATGAATAGTACCATATAGTGAAACCACGTAACTTCCAAATCACAACTTTTCAAAGAGATACTAAAAACCCTTAAAAATTAAATTTTCATCATATATAAATGTTTTTTTTTACTAGAGCAAGCGATAAACTATTGATTAGAAAAAAATTAATTGGTGTGCGCAGAATTAACGCAATAATAAAATGATTCTAAATAAAATCGTTTATGACTTAAAAGGTTTCACATTTCTGCCGGCAATATTTCTTATCGATTAAGTGTTTCATCTAATTTTTATTTTATTTTCTACCCTACTCTGCCTTTAAGGCTATACAGCTGTTTGCAGTAGTGGGGTGTTATGCATGCTGTATATATATATATATATGTATATGTATATGTATATATATATATATATATATATATATATATATATATATATATATATATAAATATATATATATATAAATATATATATATATATATATATATATATATATATATATATATATATATATATATATATATATATATATATATATGTTATGCATGCCTGTATATTTGATGCACTGCATGTTTACGTGAAGTCCTGAGGAAAAATATGATATATCTTGAGGAAAAAAAATGACTGAATCCATTTATTTTTATATTTTGTTTTTGCCAATTTTACCCTAACGCAATTAAACACAATTCAATAGGATAAAAAAAGAATACTTAGAGATAAGAGACGGCAACCTCAGAATGAAATTATAGAATTTTCTTTTTACTCAGGACACTCTGAAATTTACCCATAAAATAAGAGAGATCTCGAAAACTTTTTTTTTTACAAGGATTTTTCTATCTCAGGTTTTTAATGAAGTCAAATCAAGTCTTGATTCGTTTTTCTTCAAATTTTCATCTCATCTTTTTAAGTGTCGCCTGTTGCAACGTGAAATTCAATTAATTATTTTTTAAATATAATAATTATCCGTCACATTTTCATTCTTAAATCATTGTCTTTAAGGCAGTAATTTTACCGTTTCAAAGTAAGTTTGAACTTTCCCAACATACCTAGAGGTGTTTTTTTAAACAAAAAATCACCATCACATATAATAAGTTTCCGTAATATACAACAAACGTGGAACTGAGTTGTATATTTCTTTAAAAAAGGAAAATGCAATTTCCGGCAAATGTATTTATTTTTTATTTTACGAGAAAGGTTCAGTAAAAAATCTGACAAAAACAGTAATTCACTGGTGGATTCCAGTCGTAAATGGCCCACGTTCCTGGGTCAATCTGTTACTTTAATTAAAGTAACTACTAGCGGATTCGCTCTTTTTATCAACTCGTTTTATCTCGCTTCCTGTTTGTCTAATATTTTTCAACAGTAACAAAAAAATAATAATTATTTAATTAAACGCCTGTGATGGTTTGAAAGCTTTTTCTCAATATGATGTTTATTTATTTTATTTTTTCATATACAAACGTTTGATCATTTTGATAGGTATTCCAGTTAGTCCTTCTAGAAGGATTTTGAAAAGATATTTAAATCTAAATATAATCAATATATGGCTTGAATAAAATCAGAGGTTATGGAAAAAAAAAAAATCTAATTTTATTAGATTTCAATTAATTTTCATCTACTCCAGTTGATTAGTGTATAAAAAAAAAGAACAACTGTAATATTTTGGTACTATTTATGCAGTAATCTCTGAAATATCTGTTCAAATGCTTTCCCATATTTAATAAGAATAATAAATGATCGTTTTTTAAATAACGCCTTGGCTAGAAATCATCCGAAAAAACTGCTATAAAGTAAATATAGGTAAATAACTTGAGAAAGAACCTTTTAGTGCGCATGCGCCTAATAATAACTTTTTGTTATTTAAATCAAGATCAATTTGCGAATTAGTGCACGCGATGGAAAGAATGTAAAACAATTCAGAATGTAAAAAATTCAAGATAGTATATTTTAAAAGGTAACTGTCTGAAATTATGTAGAGGGAGGTTTTATTCTCCTAGAGCGTAAACTCTCGTCCGAAGCTCCGCCCACGAAGTTCTTCATTTAGTTGCTTGCCTATACATTGTTCATTTTCATACCAAAACAAATAAAATTGGATTACTCATTTAAAATAAAATTAGTTTTTCTTTTATTTAGGGGATCCTAAAATATAATTATGTAAAAAATCGAAAACATTTTTTACCGATTATCCTAATATCTCAACTAGATCGGGTTAGTACTTAGGGTTACTGGAGAATACTTAAGGTTAGGATAGAGATTGCGTAAATAAATAAATAATTAAAGATATGTATAAATGTAAATTATCATTAATTTATTGATATTTAGATGCGGAGGGATGGTCGTTATGACGGCATTAGGCGGCGGTCCCTTTGATCTTGGGCCCAGGGCAGCGCCTCATTTGTCTAGTCGGCACGCCCAGCCATCTCGCCTCATCCACCAGCTCAGTTTTACAGCTTGGTATTTTGTTTATTTTGGTTTGGAGTTCAATGTCTTAAGTTGTTTCAAAAAATAAAAATAAAAGTTATAATTCAGCGAGAGAAAAATAATACTTTTTACAATTTTCTGATTAACTACTTGAGCTAGAGGAAGTAAAACAATCGGTAGGGTTGGCGATCGTTCGGTAGCATTATCGGCAGTATCGATATTCGTCATTATCGATACTATAGATAGTCGTCGATATCGAAAAGTTTATCGAAAGTCGTCAGATAATCGAAAAGACATTGCTGACATCATACTTTTTCATAAAAATCTGATCACCCAAGAATTAAATAAATAATTTAATTAAAGAAAGAAGGCTGTTAAACTTGACAACTTATATAAGATTTGGCTTATTAAAGCTTCTTATACAAAACACAATATTCGAATCCAACTGTGATTTCGGGAATTTCAATGGTAAGTAGGAAATAGTAAATTAACCAATAAATAATTTTTTTGAGAATGTTTTCCTGTAAAGTTGCAACAAAAAAACATTACACAAATCTACTTCCACTTTTTTAGCTTCCATTTATTTTACTTTTTCTATACAGTCTCACATTGCGTCCCTAATCGAAAATAAGTACGAATGTACATTTTATTATAAATTATCAATTATGAATAGGCTGTATGTGGGGCATTTGTTCAAAAAAGAAAAAAATGAAATTCCAAATGCAGCCACTTGTGATTTATGCCGAAAGAACTTCAATACATCCTCTTACGGGATCATTGATAATAAACCATAAAAATGTTTATCGACCCACCATAGAGAAAATATATGCCTCCCTCATTCACTCTAAAATTAAATATTAGTAATATATCGGATCGATCACTATACAACACTTATTCGACAAAATATTGGAATTTCTAATTTTTAATAGTTTTTTTACAACAAACTTAGGGATGTCATAATGAACTTTTTCAGAAGGATGCATTACTATTTATAATAACTTAAATACATTATAAAGAAATAAGTAGGTAGTTCAAATAATTATATAAATTAAATGAGGAATCAAATATATGATCTAGATTATCACAAAAATCATCCATCTTTAATCGTAATTTAAATTACTGTTTGAATGCCTTATATGCCACTTTTTAAGTGGTAAAGAAAATTCAATAAATTTTCGATGACTGAATACAAAGAAGATACTTCGGATATATATATATATATATATATATATATATATATATATATATATATATATATATATATATATATATATATATATAATATAAACGTAAAAATACTGTTAGAATACGTGTTTCTTTTTTGGAAGATTATCGAACTAATTTTGCACAATTTGAAAATTGACAACACTCAAATAGAAGTATTGAATCTCTTATAACCAATACATTATAATTGGAATTAACACAATTATTGATGTATATTAATTACTTATGGCCTGATTCATGAACGACTAATGTCATGAATGAAAGCAAATAATTATTCTGCTTACACCCTATTGGAGGTAATGTATACTGTTAACTGCAGGTTGCCTAGTTGCAACAATAAGCCTATTAAATGGCTATTGCCAATTTGCTACGGTTTATTGTTTATTGCTGTATACTAGGAGACCGGACATAAGCCAGGGGTAATTTTTCATTGGTCTCGGTGATTTTTTTTTCCTGGCCAGTTGAGCAAATGATTGCTACAAACTGGCCTAACAGCCGAAATTTCTTGTAAAATATTATCTTGATTCTTCAGTAAAAGAATATATGTATATATGAGAAATGAAAATGAGTTTTGCCTGAATTATCTAAATTAAATAAATCCCTTTATAAAATATTAATGATTTTGATAGTTCGGCTTCTTCAACCTAAATCCATTATTAATTTTGACTCTGGTGAACTGTTAGATTTCGTGCCGCGACTCCAGGTGTGACTGAATTTCCACGGAAGAGGATTCGATTAGGACAGAAGTTGATGGATGCTGCGGACCACTGTTCCAGGTGCTTAGGTCCCTCCCCACAAATTGATTCCTGTTATTAAGCCTCGTTCTGGGCAATTATATCCACACCTACCCATGGACCGGAGTCCGTCGATGATTCACATTGGCAATTCCCATAACAGCTGGAGAGGAGAAGAAATTGGATCAAGCACACGTAGAAGACTATTTTATGTAGAAGAGTGTTGGAATAGAATTTTTATATGTTTAAAAAAAAACAAAAAAAACATTAGATAAAGGAGCTCTTCTACTATCTCATGTGACAACTAACCGCTCAAGTAGTTACTTCTGTAATATTATTATATTACCAAACACTGTCTTAAAATATAACAATTTTTATAGTAAAAGGAGTTATATTATAAAAATTAAAAATATTAAATCCTTCAATTTTTTTTTTCAATTAAAGAAATATATATATATATATATATATATATATATATATATATATATATATATATATATATATATATATATATATATATATATATGTGTGTGTGTGTGTGTGGTGTGTCCACTCAAACGGCTTTTCTTACCGCATTGGGTGCAATGTCCAATTCAAAAAATATTTTGCTGTTCCTCGCTGATATTAGTCTGATAAGTTTTTTTTTTTTTTTTTAAATAATGTTTAGCTTTGTAGACCATTTAATTATCTTTCAAATAAGCATCATGAATGTTCGAGGAGATGCATAGTTTGCGAGTTATCCGAAAAAGTTAAAAAAAAGTAGAGTTTCCATGGAAACATACACAATACTGCTTATCCTATACAGAAAAATTGTTATAAAGTTCAATACGCTTTATCTTTGCCAGTAATGGTCCGGTTTCGTTGGCTATTTTTTGTTTAGTAACAATTATAATTACTTTTAAAATCATTATTTATGTTACATAATTCACTATAAAACGTATACTTTTTGAATTATGCGCTAAATAAAATTATTTTACCAAGGAGAAGATTTTAGGAAAGTTTCATCAAATTCTTTACAGCCGTTTATTGCTACAGCCGCTATTGCGCACAGGGTACCCGATTTGGTATACAACCATTGGAAGAAAATATCGTACAAAAAAAAAAAATCTGTCTACCCGTTCCAGAAATAATCGTAACATACAGATACACAGAACTAGATAGGCTCAGAAGGCTCTAAGACGCATAGATTACATATAGAAAACAAAGTTTACGTATAGAGTTACGATTACAAAACCGTGCTTACTTAGGTGATGAAGAAAGTAAAAATACTTTAAACTTAGGAATAATTCAGGTGTTAATACAAAATTTTATAAAACCACCTGATACCGAATATTTCCTTCGATAATTCTAATATAAACCATAAAGAAGTTATAACAAGCGATCATTGCTGCCGATTAATGACTTTTGATAAAGTAATCACGGGCTTGGGAGATATTGTAATTAAAATAATCGAAACAGCATTACAAATACCTTAAATTTCATTATTTTAATTTATTCCGCGGCATTGTACCCCAGCTACAAGGCGAGGGGAGCTCTTTCAAAGCAGAGATATTAAAATATATTTTAATTTCGAATTGCTATAGATGAGACGATTCGTCAAAGGCGGCTCATATTCATGGCAACTCTGGAGGAAATTGAAAGTGTGATGAGTTTTCTCGCATCCTAGGATGGGAAAAGGTTAATCATTGCCTTGCCTCGTCCCTTTCGACATCTGTCCGTCGTTTCGATTCATTCCTGCATTGTTTCCATTCGATTCTTATCGAAACTGTCATTGACAGTCGATTAAATAAACAAATCGTCCTTGGCTAGGAGATATTGCCTCGAGGTTGCACACACCAAATCATTCTCGGCCTTCCATTGAAACCTAAATTGTATATCTATAACCTATATTGCTTTGTGGAGTTGAAAAAAATTCTAAAGTTAAATTTTCGTTATTTAACAATCGATATTTGAGAAATATTCCGAAGTTTATATTAAAAAGTTGTAACTAAATCTCCCCTCCCCTCCCCTCCTTATCTTCAGAGAGAAATTTAACTTAAGCGTTGCACTTATCCAGGAATACAATAAAAATTTGGAAAAATAAATTATATTTTTTTGAACATTTAAATCAATTTCCAAGGCTGTTTTTGGCGTATTTTTTTGACCCCATGAGTATTGTATTGAGATGAAAAAAACAACAAAAAAACATTGTTTTTAGTTTATTAATTACTTCTTTTTAATTGTTCATCTCACAGTATACAGTGTTTTCCTAAATGTCAATGACGTTGATTGTTACCGAGGTTAGGTATTCTTAATATTTTTTTTCGTGTAATTATGATAATTAAATATTGTTTTAATTGAAAAAAATCTCATATTGTAAAAGTAAATTATTACTCCTTTAATTATTTTTCTTGCGAAAAAGTTGATGTGGAAAATAAAAAGTGAAAAATAACGAAATTTAATCCACCGAGTTCACATTTTTTGGCGTAAAATTGTATTTTTGAAATTTTTAAAATTGTTTCGGGGAAATTCTGAATTTCTCTCACGGATTTGTCATTTTGTCCTGCATTGTGAAATGATTTAAACTTAATATTTGCTGTTGAGGCTGATATCACAGATTCATATCACACACAAGATATCACGACAAATGTTAAGTTTATTACACTCCCACTTATATTTTCATAGTAATAACTATTTTCAACTTTAGCGATATGAAATGATCATTTTGGAAAATGGCACATTATACGCGTTGTCGAATCCATTGCCGAATTACCTGGACAGAAGCTGACTGGGGCCGGCAGACCTCCCAAGATGTGCATTGATTGAGGGTTAGAGGGATCATTCTTTCTTTGATGATTCCTCTTATAAAGGAAATTTTAAAAATATTCACTCAATGGCTACTGGACTTATCGCTTTATAAATGGCTGTTTCATACGAACGTTGCCATCGAAATATGACCGTTAAGTACTGGAATGTACAACAATTGAGTTTTCCATCGAAAGTTAACATGTCCACTTCTGAAAAATAAAGAAACCAAAAATTATTCAGTTCATTTCAAATCTTAAATTGCCTTATCTCCATGGGATGTTCCTCTAATAATTTTGCAAAAGTGCATTTATTAACTTTTGATAGAAAACTCAGTTTGGAATTCATGCTTTATTTATGAAAGAAAATCGATCTCACACAATAATTCAGAACAGAAAGTTTCCATTATTTTGAATTGATTTATTTATGAATTTTGAATTTGACAATCAAAATGAATAAATTAATATTAATAAAACAAATTTAAAAAAAAATTAAAATTAAATACTATAAATATTTCAAGTACAGGTTAGCTCTTTAAGTTAAAGCAAGGAACTTTATTTAGCAGAAAAATATCATTGAAGAGATACAAGTTGTTTTCTCGATGAACTCGATTTGTTGTAAGTTTTGATTCTGTTATTACATACTGATATATTTTTATGGTGATTTTGTCTTTTAATTCAAGTTGATATAACTTTATAAGTAAATAACAGATTAACCTTTTATCAACAATTCCTTTTCTTAACACACTTCAGTCTGACACAAGCTAACTGTATTCCATTTTGTTTGTGCTTAATTTAAATTTTCTTTTATTAATCTTGATATATAGTAATTATATCTGTAATGACAAGATTTTTATTTGTTGGAAGAATTTATGTGTATCAATGAATCTGTATGGACATTTTATCAATTATTTTTCTTTTGGTCCTGTATCGGTTTTGGCCTGTTCATTAAGAGAATTTATTTCTTTACTTTGCCATACTACAATTGTATTTTTTATTTGTTGAAGATTTTCTTTATTTCTAATAAATATTTATTTACGTGTATGCATTTTTATGTGTTGTTGGCCAATGTAAACTTTCTTCTGTATTATAATGGTTATTCTTAGAGACCATCGTGCCACAGAATAATGTTTTTTTTTACTGAATTCTAAACAGGTATATTGTGAATACTTCATGAATCTTCGTTTAAAATTTAATTTCGGAAATTTTCATAGAAAATTTTGGTTAACGGACTAAAAAAAAAAAGATTCAAGGAATATCGAAACCTAAAATCCATAGAAAATCTTAATTTAAAGTTTAAACTATATTTTTAAAACTTTGGTTTTGTAGGTCAGAAAACCCACTGAGTATTTATTTTAAATCTATGCGCAGTTATTTTCAATACACTACAATATTTATATATTTTTTTTTAATAACCTATTCATAAACATATATGAAACATACAAATATCTTTAAAAACCTATGAAAAATGAACATCAAGCAAATTTATAAAAATATTATATGTAACTATTAATATAAACCTGTAGTTTTATATTTCTTCCACGAACTCTTTTATTTTAATTTCACTTTTAAGAGCTCTTTAATGGTAAGCTGCATCTTTTTTAATTCCCAACTTATGCAGTTTAAAGAAAGATTGTAGTGGTATAATCTAATTCTTTTTCGTCTTTGAATTTAATTTCATATATTCAAATACGTCTCAAAATTGTGCAGGTATCAAGAGAATTCTACACTTATTAATCTGAACGAGTAAAAAAGGGAAGAAAATTTACTATCGCTGTGTTTTTCTCTGTAACCTGTAGGCAATAGTTTACGAAGCTTTTTTTTTATGTCCTCATCAACATATTAAAATGAATGGTATCTGACAAATGCAAAATGTTAACTTTACAAAGTGGGACATTAAAAACCGTTATAACTTTTAATTATATAAATATACTTATAAAATACAAATATTATACCAACAATATTTTATTCTATATTATAATAATTTAGTACTTTGTTGTTCACAATTATGCCTTGGAACACTTTCACGGTGTCTTACCGTAATTCTACGACGCCCATTCATCGAGACAGTTGATTGAAGCAACAGCGCCGACCTTACGAACGTTATTGGTCATTTGAGCGTAGTTATTGTCTTTTAACGACTCCCTCAATACATAAAGGTTTTATTGTTATTAGACATATCGGCCAAGAAGGCTGGAGCAGGGCGGCTTGGGAACCGCCGAAGTGCTAGGGAACCCGCCCGCTGGAGGGACAGAACCTGAGAAAAAACATTACGAGTTCCTTATGGACCACTGATTCATTACGGCTTGGTCATTAGTTGGCCAACACTTCCACCGCCTCCTGTAATTATATGCATTCCCTAGTCTTCTTTCACCACGGCCATTCAGATCTTGGTATCAATAAATGTTTAACATTCGATGACGAATTCTTTTAGATTGGGACAAGAGAAGGAACAAAAATTTGATAAGTGTACATGGGATTATGGCAAAAAATATTTCAACATCTTGATTATAATAACCCAGTGACATAATTCTAGACACACTGTATAATCACTTATTCAACAATAAAAAAAAAAAATGTTTTTGTGATTCATGATATAAAACGAAAATTAAATCGGAAAATGTCTTGATCTGATAATTTTTTACAAATATACGTTAAAATAAACAAAAATGTTTTGATTTAGCTGCGAGAGAATTAGATACAAATATTTTGTTTATGTTAATTTTGTAACTTTTAATGATTATTCAATATTCGCTGTATAGTGATTAAATAAAGAGTTTATTTGAAGTAATTCAAAGTATTTTAAAATGCACATAGGAAAGAGATTTTCAGATGAGGAGCGACGGTTGCTTCGACTTCTCAATGAGGAAAAAATGGGCAGTCAAGAAATCACCCGACGCATAAAACGAAGTTTTTCATCGGTATCTAAGTTAATAAGACCAGATAAAGACTACGGAAGAGGATATAGATCTGGAATGCCGTCTTCTCTGACCAGAAGAGGCAAGGTGCACCTCCTGCGTGTTGCTTCTAACAGCTTTTCGACTGCAAAAACCATTGCAGAAAAGCCAAGTGTTGATGTTTCTGTGCGCACTGTTCAGAGAATCCTTAAAACAACAGAAAACATAGTCCGAAGAAAACTGAGAAGTAAACCAGCTCTGATACCCCACCACAAACTAGCCCGTGCCAAATTTTCAGAAACATACATTTTGAAAAATTGAGATTATTGGTAGAAAGTTATTTTTTCAGACGAAAAAAAATCGGTTTAGACAGCCCAGAAGGATACACAAATTTCTTTCAAAATTTAAGGAAAGTAGAGACATTTTGGTTACGTACAATGGGCGGTGGATCTTTAATGATTTGGGGATGTATAATTGTATAATAACAAAGGTAAAATTTCTTTCCTTCTAAAAAAAGTCAATTTGGAATATTATATAAAATTATTGGAAAAAGAAAAAACTAGCATCAGTGATTTATGTTAAGGGACTGCAATATTCCTGTAGGACAGCGCACCCATACACAGTGCAAAAGTAGTAAAAAATTGGTTTTCACAAAACAATATTGAAAAACTTGAATGGCCTGTTACACTCTAACCAAACCTCAACATTATAGAAAATGTCTGAGAAAAATTGTCAAGAATGGTACATCAATATTGTAAGCAACATAAGTCTTTCGAAGAACTTAAAATTGCTGTTAATTACAATTACAATACATTACACTACTTGGAATAATTTGCCTCAAGATTTTATTCAGAACTTGTACAAAATTATTCCTAAAAGATTTCTGGAAATAATAAAACTGAGTGGTAAGCCAACGAAATATTAATACTTTGTTTTTCATTGATTTTCACCCGAGTTTCTATAATTTTGTCGCAGGTAAAATCGTTTATTTTTAGTATTTTCATTATTTTTTCTATTATCGACTGAAACATAAACGTTTAACGAAGAAGAACTTTGATTTTAAGTGTTTTGAATTATGTGCATTATTCCAGTGTTTTATTATGTTTCATAATAAAGATTTGTTTTTCAAGCCATGTTAGATAACAAACCAAAACAATTAGGGGTATGTCTATTTTGTCACCGGTTGTAAAAACAAGCAATTGGAATTTACGTATTTTTATTTTACTATCCTTCATTTCCCATAAAATCCTTTTACAAGGATCTGCCAATCTGTTTAACCAACCGCCTTGATGATATTGCTGATTGGGCTACCGTGTAGAAAATATCACCAACCAATATTAATGCAATATCAAGCAAGCATATTTAATATAAATATAATCGAAATGCTAAATGCTAAACAGGCTACTATAGTGTTCATTCATTTACCCATTTAATTCTGTTTTTGGACAAATTATGAATTTAAAATATAGATGAGTAAGAATTATACTAACTTTAATTACTTCTAATAAATTCAATGTTTTTGATCGTATCTAGTATAGAAGTATAAAAGTTATATAAACCAAAAAAATTTAAGGTGGACCAGTAAATAATGATAATCGCTATAACAGGGAATGAGATAAGGTAAAGACAAAAAAATGAAAGGGGTATAGTAGATGAGAGACAACCAAGTAGGGAAAGAAGAAAGAAAAAAATTGAGAAAAATACTTTTCTATTATGGTTGTAAATCGTTAAAGCACTATTATACCTTACTGTGTGTTTCTTACACACAACCATCTACTTGGTTAAATCTACGGTCAACAATATCTCAATCTTCGGTTAACAACGCGTAGAAAATAATTGACTAAATTGGTTAATTCATTGCATATTTTAGAACTTTTAAAGTTATTTACTTTATGAAAGTTCGGTTTATCGTTGGCGATACTGATATTTTCATAAGCTTAGGTTACAGTTCACATACACTGTAATTTCAATTGCCCCCTAAACTACTAGGCAATCGCAAATAATAACCCAGCGCCTGGGGAATGCCGATAAGTATTAAAAGCCGAGAATAGCCGCATCCAATAGCACACGGATCATAAAGACGGGGCCTTCACGATCTGGAGGGAGGCGACAGGGAACGCAGGAGACAATTTCGTAAGGTAATAACCTCACTCACTCTAATGGACTTTACGCTATAAATAAACGAAATAGTGTCTCGGCAATAAATAGAGTTGTTCTCGCTGTACAAGCATCCATTGGGTTCCCTTCAAGCACTCCTCTAGTTATACTCTAAAAAGCATTTGGAGTACTTGTTACAACATCTTTGAAACATTAGAATCCTTCAAAGAAATAAGAATGTGGCCATGATCCTCTGACTAGATTGTTGCTTAATAAGATTTAATCTTTAAAGACTTCGTTACATGGCTTTTGTATCTAGGAATGGGGTAGCCTATTTTCCAAGACACTCGGGTACTAACTCGAGTTCGGCTGTGACAGATAATTTATTTATTCTGTTAAATATCAGTGCGTCGACTAAGGGATCATAAAATCTTCCTGGAGCCACCCAGCTTCCATAAAGTGGGTACCTTAACCTTGTATGGTTAAAAGACTGTACGTTCCTTACCAAATACAGATATTATTTCTTGTATTATATATCTGTTTTAAAACAGAGGGCTGCAGGAACATGTAAATATTTCTATAAATATGTTAAATAACTACTAACAAGGACTTATGCGGCTGAAAACAGAGGGAGGGCAATTTTATAAATTCAATTTCTTTCATGTAGAGGGGAAGGGAGTCCGTGGTGCCATGCAATAATTTAATATAACATTTAAAAGAACAAAATTCATTTTTAAGAAAATCAATTCTTAAACGATAATTTGCAAGGATTAGCTGTGAAATTTTAAATTATTTCCACGTTTGAAGGGGCGACAACTGTCCAAACTCCTCTCCTCCCCCTCCGGCAATTCTCATGACTTCTAAGTTAACTTAGATTACTGATTTATAATTTACTGATTAACTAATTACTAAGTTTGCTAACTATTATATTAGCTTAAATTACTAATGTTTTAAAATTTTTTTTTAATTAATGAAAGATTTATTTTGAATGCCACAACTTATTTTTTGATTCGTTTCAACTCATTGACCATGGCAAACTTAACAATAACCGTATTAAAATTTTATAATTAGTCATTTTCGAATAATATTCATTCATTATATGTTGATGTTATCTATTTACCGTTGATGAATCTCTTTTTCACTGTTTCCAGTAATATATATATATATATATATATATATATATATATATATATATATATATATATATATATATATATATATATTAAAACTATTATTAAACAAAAAAATTATAATCCTAAAAATGTGCAGCGAATCTGAAGGTTAAAAATTCAAAATAGTAATTCCGATTCAATGTAAGACGTAAAATAAATTTTTTGAAATTATTTTTGAACTTTGTTAAGCTACTAGCCCTCATGATTGTTTTTTTTTTTTACCTGATTCTATTCACAGACAATAAAACTGCGCTGACAGCCGACAATAAGTCGAATAGTTCACCGGTAATGGCAACACTTCAGCTTACGTCACCTACAACAACAACAAAATGCAGCCGCGATGCAGAGAAAGCTGAACATCATTAGAGATCTCTTTGTAGGACCGGCAACAAAAGGTTTGTTGCGGGGTTTGTTGGCGCCACTTACACCTGAGCAGCTCATTTGTCAAGAAGGTAGCGAAAGAGAACAGAGCCGACAAAAGGTAGCATTGTTTCAAACAGCAGGCCCGCCTTATCATAATGGTAGTGGAAAAAGTTTTAAGACTTCTTGTTCCTCCGAGGAGCATGAAGAAGCAGGTGTTGAAGTTCGAGAACAAAACTGCTGTTCTATTCAATTTTATGATTGTCAATATTCGGTATAATCTGAACTAGTAGGTAGGCTGGGTGTTCAAAGCGTTTTGTGGTTTTATAAAAATAGAAAAGAAAAATATATTAAAAAAAACAGTATTTTATGTAAGATCCGTGTGGATGTAATGCTGGTTGTTTTTGTCATTAATAGTTGGGAAAAAATAATTTCAGCAAGTTGTCTAAAGTCTTTTTAGAGTTAAAACTTCCTTATTTAATACCCAAACGTTTTCCGCATAACTGCTTTTATATACTGCTTATTATAAATCTGATCGTATGCAAGACGTGTTCCTCTAGACCGGTAACCAGAGTATATGACTAGCCCAGTTACAAACACGACCAGATCCATTTTTATCGCAAAATGCGTTAGACCTTGTTTTCGTAGGGTGGTTTCAGTGCAATACTAAAGCTCTTTCATTACTTAAATAGCCAGACACGCGTTACAAATGCTTTTAAAAACGTCACTTCTAAGTGATATTCTGTAGCATATATCGGTTTTTGTGTGCTCCTGAAAAATTTTACAAACTGGAGGTGGACGTGTTTGTAACTGAGCTATGACAGTAAATATCAGAACACTTGCTAATGGCCGTTATGTTGAAAACATTGTGTATAAAATGTTTCACTGTGAGGTGAATAGAAAATATGATACAAGTATATTTTACAAATTAATAATCCTACAAAAACAAGTTTTCGAGATTCCACGTTATTAATTATGTGTTATGATTCCTTGAATCATAAACCGTTATTAAAAGATAAAAGATTTCGCTTTAGAAATATGAGACGGTTAATTCTTATGACAAAATCGAATTTGGTTTATTAGTTTGAATAATGAATCTCTGTTATTGACCAAGAAAAAAATAATTATAACCTGTTTTGGAATCCATATAAATGACTGTTTGGAAATAATAAACAATAGTGAAATAATTTGCCGTGTTTTTGTTTTTTTTATTCCAAAATTCACTAAATTTAATTCGATAAAGATTCTTGATTTTTAATAATTATGTTGGAAGAGAGGAGTATAAAAATCAAATGATCGTTATTAAATTTTTCTGCAGAATTCATTAGTGTTTAAATGATTTGTTTACAAGTTTTGCTACTTCATTGCTGCTTAGCCCCGATACTGATATACAAAGTGGACCGAAAAATATTTGAAAAAATAAACATAGCAATATAGTAAAATTTAGGCATTGAAGGATCCTCAACAATCACATATCAGTTAAAAAAAACAAAAAAAAAACGATTTTCTTGTGCTTTAGTTATTAGGATCCGCTATAATGTATTTAATATAACAAGGTATATTATTTTTATATAAGTATATATGAAGATCCTTGTATATAACGTAAATAAAACTATTTTTAAAATATTTTCTTAGAGAGCCGATAGTATCATAAGACTGATGGGAGTTTGACGTAACCAGACTGGGACCTACCAATCCAGTCGGCAAAAAAAACTAATAACACTTTTACAGCCGCTTCACATTTTTAAACACGTTTTTTTTTCTTTTCTTTTTTCCTTTATTTTTGTTGGAGGAAACAATTGCAGACAGAAGCTCTAAAAACAAAGACACAACTACTTTTTTTACTGGGTATATTTCATAGGCATATTTTTTACCCATCTTGCCATGAGTTCTGTCCGGTATTAATGCAGAGTTTCTTCTGAACTTAAACCAAGACAATCCTTAGTGGTTTTTTCCTTGAATGGGAGGGGTGAAATGATAGCAAACTGTTATACACTATAAACTAGCGTACTTTCCTCCAGAGATCTTCCATGAAAAAAAATGAAATCGGACAGAGGCTGTGTCTACTACATACTCGCGAGGTTCTAAAGGTGTAGAATTACTTAGAGTACTTATTTGGGGGGAGGGAGGAAGAATCATGCAACAGCTGAAATCTGAATATGTCACATGCTTTAATTAAGGGAACGAGCTTGAGCGGTGACGTCAACTCTCACTCAAAATTGGCCAGCTTTACTCGCTTTCTGTATTTTCACCTTGAGTCAAAATCCAAAAATTCTTTTTGCAATCTCTAATGGACCATTTTCTCTGTTAAATTATACCAATTTTTGATTTCTATCACTTATAGAAGCGGATTTATGAACCTTAAAAAATGACATCAAAAGCGTATCAAAATTTGTCTGACCAAATACAGGTACAGGAACGTAATTCTACGTTAAATACTTAAGTTGCTCGACGTAGGTGACACATTTATCTCCAAGATAACATGAATATTACGAATCTATTGTGTCTCTGGAGACTAGTCAACGTGTTTTCTCCTAAGTACTGTTATATAAGCTGTTCCGATATGTCTGCATCTGCTATATCCGTTGACAACTTCAATGTTGTCCTCTTCTTCCTGATCTGATTGTTGAACTGTCCTGCCATTCATACGCCGTACATATTTCGGAAAACATATCTGACAGAATAGGTATTTCCATCCATGTGATTCTTTAGTGATCAGTCGGTTTTATAACCTATTATGTGGCAGAGAGAGCCGTATTAATAAAAAAAATCATGATCAAAGAAACGCACCGATCCTGGCACACCAAGAGGAATGATTCATGAATGTATTAAAAACATATATATTAAAAATAAATATTTCTTGTATGAAATACATTTTTTAATTTTTGTCTATCATATAACCAAATAATGCAAGTGCATGTATGCATTTAATGATTAATTTTTTACTATAAACGACAATAAACCCATATATAGCTATTACAGCCGACCAAAATAGCGTATTCAGATGTAAAAAGAGCGCCTGTTAGATAAATACAAGAACCGTTTGTAGGATGCGGGAACATCATGGAGAGAGAGATTATTACGTGGGAGGCTGGAGCAGTTGATGGCCACTATTAGGCCTCTAAGTGAAAACGTATCTCCTCTCTCGCTCCAAGTCTAATCTCGGTATAATTGCACTTGGCAGTAAATAAAAAATAAATTTAAATCGAATTTGCTACTCGAAAAATCTCCAAAAAGCAATCGATTTTGTATCATTGCTTCATTGGTGCTTTACTTGTTGGTATATTGAATTTTACTGTTTTATAGCATTCTTTAAGGAGCAGGGTGGCCAAGATACTCCTAACTGTCGTGCAAAGAGTCGATTCAACTTGATAAAAGATTATTTTCTGTTCTATCAGCCTAGGATCCACTTTGGAGACCTTAGACTCTTCTGGATTATATCGAACCTCTATAAACTGCATATAGAGTATTCCACCAAATCCTTTTCTTGGTTTCGGAGAATAACCTGGTGATTGAGCTCGAATCCTGATTACATCAGCTCCTTATACATCCGTTGGTAAAGAATCATTATGTCCTTTCCTATACAAAGGCTATGGGAAGTGGTAAGTGTATTATTTCTTTTTTTTTTCTTCTTTTTTTATATATCGCTGATATTAATTTATTATTTATTTGATAATTGCATCTACGCCTAAATGGTCATTGGTAAAAATAGAATTTACATTCCATTATAATATGAACTTGATTTTTTTTTCAAAAACGCTAACAAATTCTCTACCGAACCTTCAACGTCTCTAGAATACCTTCTAGACTGATTTTCATTCTCATTCCTACGGATAAAATAAAATAAATAAATAAAATATATATTTTAGTTTAGAAAAAACCGCGAAATATTATAAAGTTCATTAACACGTCAAAACAAACAACTGCAAAAGTTGCTGAGGTTTTACTCAAATTATCGTTATATGGTGGATTGTACATTGCCCGTACATTCGCTCTGAATATTTGTTCTTTTGACTGTTTTCAATGAACGTATACGCGATACGACAAATTCAGAATGAATTGTTTAAAAATTATTTTTTGGAATAAGGTGGTTCTGAAACGTGGAACTAGCAGACCTCTTAAAAATCAAGACCATACTTTTTCAATCTTGTGTAGAGAAAGCAAAATTTGATACGAGAGTAAAAATGGATCATACCGATACCCCAATGCAATAATTCAAAGCCCGTTTTTCAAAGTTTTAGGAAGCTATAAAAAAAAAGTTTCATGTTTACAAGCTACAAAATGTTTTGATATCAATTATTTTCAACTATTTTTGTGAAGATGTTATTGGCTTTTCAGGTGCTAATGGACCAATAAGTGGACTTGCAACATTATGGGTTAAAAGTCACAAGCAATAAAATGATATAAAAATGTCAAAATTGACTTTTGGACATTAGGGGATTGATAAATCATTTAAAGTTAACTTTCTCAATTTTTATCATTTTACGGACATAACGAATCTCTGTATTATTACGTGTCCAGCGAGCTGAGGAGGAAAGAAAGTCGTTCTTCCAGTGTTGAAATAAATTTAGAGCTCGGCTGGACCGAACCCTGAGTAACCGACCCGTACTGCACCACCCGAGATGCCCTGGTCGTTAAAGGACGAGTGCAATTTGCAAAATGGTCAATTAAAGTAGACGGTGAGGCTATGGAAATGGCCTCGCAATCAAGGAACACCTGAGAGAGCCGAGTAATTAAAGTCATGTAAAAGTAATTGATATTAAATGAAAAGCAACGCACCTCAGCTGAAAAAGCCGACGCTGAATGAGGCCGCTGTTTGAGTTGCCCGCCGTCGTAAAGCCGCTCGTATCCCGGAGTCCCCGCTGCTACCGGTATATTACTAAAATTATATCCAATTGTAATTGTTTCATATCATTCATAATTACTGCTCCACTCTTTCATAATACGGATTTCTCTTTTAGAGAGGTCAAGTTAGGACATGGTGACCGTGTTTCTCGGGACGCTCCGGCGTCGATTCGATTCTCACTTCGAGAGTTAATATTTCCTTGCGGAACGAAAGTTGCCCACTTTCCCACACTCGCCAGAATTAATTAATAACCTTCTAGATTACAAATTTGTCATAATCGGAGTAAGGATAATGAATATTATACAAATATCCTAATAATTAAAATTATTAGTGTATTCTTTCGTGGTATGGGGGTCGATAAAAGATCAGCTTGGATACAATACCGATTACCTTGAATTGTTTATGTTTAATCCAATCAAAGCTATTTAAAACTGTAGTTATATAATTTTTAAATATTCATAAATAGTCGATTGATTAGATTCACTCACAATATTCATCATTAGTACTAAAAGTGAATAGAGTTTCAGAATGAATTATACAGAAAATGAAACGATTGCCGCAGTAAATTAGTTTAAATTTAGAAAAAAAATTCGTTATCATTATTACGCATTTAATGTTTATTGAGATTAAATTGAATAATACATAAGATTAAAACATTATAAGCCAATTTTTTATAATTATAGTTAGAATATTTAACAATAAATATACGATTGTCATTCATTAAAAGCGATATTTACTTTCATTTGTGCTTATTGTAATATAATTATTTTTTTAATGCTTATTTTATCAGTCTTTATTTTATTCATTATTCTTTATCAGTGATCTTTGGCTAAATTCGCTGAAGACGCACTTTCCTTCACATCCCATACAAAACCATTGATTTTTTTTTTGCCCTTAGGTAGAAAATAAAAATGAACGACATGGTGAGTGTCTTTATTTTAACACTCAATCTTTAATTTTGTCCTCTGGTACCACTTTTAGTAAAAGACCAAAATTAGTAGAATTTTTATATGGATTTTCTTCAGAATGGAACGTCCGATTTCCAATCTACAAAGAGCATTTATTTTGTTTTTTACAATGATATCCACGCTAATTGGGTTATAAGGGGGTCATCTTAGTTAATTAATTAAGAAACTAAAGTGTGAAAACGTCTTTTGGTTTTTTTATAATCTGGGTTATAGCCACTTGCAAAAACTTTCACTGAAAGCAATAACATATTCTGTGTAATCATTGTATGTATAGAGAGATCGTAAAGTGAAAAATACGGTGTTTATGAACCATTTAGCGTGAATTTAATGAGGATCTTGACAACTCCGTTTACAAATTGGAAATTTATGGTTCTGTTCATTTAAAATTGGCTCTAAAGTGTAGCGATATTTATTTAAAAAATCTTACTAAAATTCGGTACATTTAACCTCTATTATGCACGAATTCCTACATCGCAGGAAGTGCGTATACGGAAGTCTCAAGCTCAGAAGTTCGCTTCCTCTGAATAACTACTTAAGACTTAATGAATTTATAAAGCTGGAGTACCTCAGGGTTGTTTGTTAGGAACAGTACTACTTACTTTCAGACATACCCAAACTTGACAAGACTTTATTGATTATAATTTAAAATAATACAGTACTCATTCACTTACCATCTAAAGGAAAGGGAGTTAGGAAAAGGAAATAGTATTTAACTTTTTTTGGCTTCGGCCGCCATTATAATATTACTTATAGGGGTGTCCCGCTGGTAATAAGGGCGATATTACGACCTATTTATAGAACGGGGGAGGTAATTGGCCACAGGTTTCGTCGAGAGCAACCAATGGGAACTGTTTTTACTAGGCGTTTTGTCAAAGGGGAAGGGGGTGTATCTAACAGCCACACAAATAGAGATACTGTCCAAACAGTCCGCCGGAAGCCACTGCCTTTAGTTTTAGTCAACTTTTTAGGCTCCACTTCCGCCGGTGAGGCTCAGAACCTTCGACAAAAACCCGCCGACTCATATCGTCCGGAAAATCCACAACAGTCTGCCGGCTTTTTTTTTGTTGTTGATGAGGGAGGGCGCCCCTGAAGGGGTAACTTAAATTTAAATCTGTGAGTATAAAAAGGTGTCCTGGCCATTAGCTTATTTTTGTTACAAACGGTAAAATTTTTGAAATTATAATATCAGGGTTTGCAACGACTGACAAAAACCATTGCTTTTGGCCAACAATATGATGCCAATGGTAAGTTAGTTTTACCTGTTTTGTCCCTGCGATTGACAAAACATTAATTTATTATATAACAAATATTATAGAATAAACTTTACTAGTCTTAATTTGAAATACTCTAATAATTTTAAGTTTCAGTCTCTAGATTTATGCAATGTTTCGAAGTTCAACAACCATTAATCATTTTATTTTCTCGCAATTTTTAATTAAAATAAATATCTGACGTGTCTACTCACACTACTTTCCTTACCATTTTGGTTGCAAACGTCCAATAAAAAAAAGTTTGCTGTATCTTCAATAATACTGGCTACTTTATTTTAAAAGATTTCTTTTTACTTTAGCTTTGTGGAAAATTTAATTAGCTTTCAAATTGACAACTGGAATGGAGTGGAAAATGTATAGTTTTCGGATTATTTGAAATACTAATAAAAAGTGTACGAGTTTCCATGGGAGCCTGCGCAAAATACTGTTTTAGAAAAATGGTTACAAAGTTTAATACATATCTTTGCTAATGCTGGTCCGATTTAGACTTTTTTTATTTTTTATTTTGTAGCGAATTCAATTACTTATCATTCAATTACTCAAGTAATTATGTAGGTTTTTTCATAAAATGTTATACATTTCGAGTAATATGCAAATAAACCTTTATTTTTTTAATTTTTTTTTTCTTTCGGAGATGTACTACATACGAAAAATAAAAGGGCCAGATTTTACGAAAGTTTCATCAAAATCGTTAGAGTCGTTTTGACGCTAGAGTCAATAGAAAAATACGTTTTTTGGCTATCGCGGACAGCGTGCTGGATTTGGTACAAAGGAAAACAACAAAATTGACCCGATTGAGAAAATCGTGTCACCAACAGACCAAAGATCGAAAATTGTTGGACTCGGGGGTCTATGAAACGCATAGATCCATTGAAAACTGCACATCGAGATTTTGGCCTAATTACAATTATTGAGCGGTTTGGTGAAAGAAGGGGCAATAAAATTGAGCTTACCCCTCCCCTGCTCCTCCTCTGGCTAAAATCCTGGTTCCAGCAATAATCTTTTGTAAATAAATTTTTTATTTTTTTTATTTGTAATACATTAAAATATAAATAATTTCTAGTACGTGGCAAAAATGACACCCATATAAAATTACAGCCATATACCCATTGTAAAACTCAAATATATTTTATAAATAAATAAATATAAAATAGAGTTAAAATCAAAAGCAATATCGGAAATATTTGGCATCCAATAATGCAATGAACCAAAAATTGAAATGGCATTTATTGAAATGGTGGTAAGTACTAGACTGTTTTAAATAAATTTGTAAAAAAAAAAAAAAATTATACTGCAGCTAACACTTTATAAAAACTTTCTAGACAACCAACATTCATGTTTTTGTTTTAATTTTCTTATTTATATTATATATTACTTACATTATGCATCCTCTTCTACATTATGAATACTTTTCTCCCCGAATTCAAAGGACACAACCGTGGTTTCGTAGCTAATAGCTATGATAAATGGTCCAGCGATTTAGAAATTTTCTGTTTGAAAAAGTTTCGTGAGACCGCCGGGGAACAGAAAAGCTCCTGTATAGCGAAATAGTCGGCCTGGGAGCCAGCACCGCTCTGGGATCCATTTTCCTCGCCTTCTTTTTATTAGGAAACCAAGAAGAGTCTAGAAACGCCGAGTCATTGCAGGAAATTGTTCCAGCCTGGAGTCTGGAAGAATGGCGGCTCTCCGGCGGAACAAGTCGGGATAATCATTTGTAACTTTTAAAAGATGATAAAGTATCGGTTGACGAAAATAATTATAACATATATATAGTGAAAACGTTACATAACTGATCTACAAATATTTAAATATTAAATTAAAATAATTATAACCTTATGATATTGAAAATGATCTCATTTCATCGAATTCAGTTTAAAAGTTAAACAAATATTCGTTTTGAAACGATTTTCGCTTCAAAACCTAAAAAAAAGTTTTAGAAAGAAATATATTTTCTGTAATTATAAAAAAAACTATCACAAACATAAGAGCATTAAAAATTTAAAGTCTACCGCTGAGAATTGAATGAGCTTAGATTTCAGCTACAGAATTTATGGCCTCCCATTTTTTTTCTTTAATTTAATTATAGGAGTTAAGTAAAAGCCATACTCGAAAGTATTTGTTCTTCTTATTAACTTTGTCTATTTGTGCAAGTAAAATCGTAAAGCATCTATAAAATATTTATAATATTAAATTACTTTATTGGTTTTTAGAATATAATTTACAAACAATATAGTCTATCAATATTTTAGTAGGTATACTTTTTCTCAATACAGGTATAATTCTTCAGAGTTATAATTGTTCTGCCAATAAAATCTAGCAATTCCATTTCGTAATTCAATAATTTTATTTTTACTTTTAATTTTAGAATTATATATTAATAGTTTTTACAAGCTTGTTATTTTTACAAGCTTTTTTCTGACAACTATCACAAACGGAAGAAAACGAGACTCAGGAAAAAAAAGTTTCTATTTTTTTTTTCGAAGTTTACGAATCCAAAATTCAGTTCTGAATTAATTTGTTTAATTCCGCATAATATTTAATGCAACTTCAAAAACTTTATATAGAAGAGAAAACCAATGTATGCAAAACCTGATTTCGGTCGTTGATATGAATGTTAACTGAATTATAAAATAGTTTGATAAATACAAAAAAAACAAAAACAAAAAATTGAGACAGTGAAGTAAGAAACTTGGAAATATATATTGTTCTAAGAACTAAACGATAAACTATTTTTTAAGTAGTAAAAAGATTTTTTATTGTGATAATAATTTTAAGATATGATTTTCGGGGATCGGTTAAAGGGAATATTACTTTTCATTTTGTAGTTGTAGATTTTTTTAGGATTAAAAAAGAAATACCATCGTTTATGAAGCAGCATGTCATAATCCATGCTGCTTTAATGGCGGATTATGTCATGTGACATAACAACTTGAGTTATGTTAAGGCAAAGCAAGAACCATAGTTATTTTATGTTAAGGCATTGCTAACGCAATACCTAGGTTCCAGTCGTGAAACTAAATTAATATTATTAATTCATACAGACATATTTATGCCTAGGTTACGGATTTTCATGTAAAATAAAAAGCTAAATATGAACAAATACGGTTCGGAGGTAAAAGTAATCAACTGAATTTTTTGGAAAATGAAAAGTTGTTGCCATTTACCTATGCTTGAGCTAAATTTACGCTTCATTATTGACAAAATTGTAAAATTATCAATAATCAACTAATAATTATTAACAATTATTTATAATTTCACAATTTTATCAATAATGAAGCATAAATTTGGTTCTGTCAGGTAAATACCAACAAACTTTCATTTTCACAAAAATGCAGTTGATCACTTTTACCACCAAACCGACGATATATAATTATATTCTCTCAAATATTTGAAATATTTAAGAATAGAAATCCTGAAAGTTGATGAAAATTTAAAAAAAGATACGAATATTTAAGGTAAAAATCATAAACTTACAAACAAATTAACATTTAAAATTGTGTAATAATTTAAGGGACCGGATATATACTGAGAAATAAAACGCAAAATAAGCACACATGTACATATTTATTTTTGGATAAATTAATGTGAACGTAGAAAAAATAATTAATAAAATATGAATTTCTTCACGTTCTTTTTCTTTTTCTTATGTAAGGTTGTTGAAATGTGTTGCGCTGCCTCAAATCGCTAAACTTGTTGCAACCTTTTTCCACAGCTGTCACAAAACAAAACGTTACCGTTTCCCTTAAAAGTTTCAATGGGAAATTCGCAAATGTATTTCGACACATAGGGTTTTAGAGATTGATTTGTTTTTGGCATTATAGCTGATTAAATAAAATAAGTTCACTAAGACGTCTTAAGTGAGGATATGAATGATTTATAATTATTAGCAGGGACTTGCGCATAATTTTTTTCGGGTGGGGGGATTTAAATTATCTAAATGTCTATAATCGCCAAATGGGGAGTCAATTTTAAGGATAAGCATGAAAATTCATATTCATGTTATAAATTACGTATAATACAAAATTTATTATTTTTCGTATAATATCCCCCGATCTCCCCTGTTTCTGACCTGCCACTGATTGTTACATTCTTGGGCATTAATAGCATTGTTGGTCGCCTTAGTGTCCTACAACTTTGAGGAAAAATTAATAAGATATCAATAAGGAATTGTAACTTTTATTAACCATTAGCAATATACGATCATCATTATGATATGATAGGATCATCATATCCTTGAGTAATTACACGGTCAATCATTATATGCAAAATTTAAATGATACTAATTAAGACTCAGCACTTTACGTTATACTGGACATGCTCTACCTCTGGAATAATTTTTTTTTTATTTATTTTTTTTTAACAAAAATCATTTAAACGGTCGCTTATGATCGAGAACTCGTTTTAATCGCAATCTATAATTGCGCCAGTAATAGTTTCAGATTGAAGTTTTCAAAGCGCGACACAAGATCCATCCAGACGTAATTTCTGAATGTCCTTTTTTACCCTCGGGTGTTTGTACCGCGAATGTAAAAATATTAATTACTCCAAGAGATACTTTGTTTTTGCCGGGTCTCACATCGCAAGTAATAAATAAAATAATTAAAACGCCAGCCAAAAGATTTCTTTGTACTTACCGTCCAGTTTTTTGTCTCCGTCTTCACCGTCATTCCCCCGGAGCAGTCGGGAAATAGCGCTCACGGAAGGGGCGTTACCTCGGTCACAGAGTCCTTCCTTTATCAGCCTGTCAATCAAAGAAATTAATTAATTATTAATCATTAAGATTATAAAAATAAATTGAAAATAAAATAAAATAGGTAACAATAAACAAGCTCGCGAAATGGAATCATTTCACTCATCCCCTATTGAAATATATTTTTATTCATTAGCAAAAAATTAACATTAAAAAAATATCTATATTATTCCATAAAAGATATTTGTGTAATAGATTATAAATTAAAAAATATACCTATTAATATTCAGAGATTGAACTAGGGGGGAAGGGCATATACCTTAAATAGTGTTATCCTAAAATAGTGTTATAAAACTTTTGACTTTATTGGAGGAGGAGGAGGGGAGGAGAGGTGGCAAAATGAAGCTTGCTCCCCCAGGTAAATATTCTAGTTCCGACCCAGCTTACATATGTTTATAATATGAAAAATACAGAATATATTACAATGGTACGGAAGCATCTAATTAATAATTTAGAAAATTATTTTATACCTATTTAGAAATCGGGAAGTAGAAAAACAATTATAAATAATCGAATTAATATTCTTCTGAGAGAATTAAAAATATTTATTAATTGATAAAGCAGAAATTTTTACTCCCAATTCTTTCTTTTTCATTTTACTTTGGTTTTGATGCTAAAATGCCTCGCAAACAGACAACAGCCATTATCTATAATTAAAAGTAATAATATTTTATCGCAATTTATTTTGCATTATTTATATCTTCGCTAATAATCGAAAATTTATATCATTTACATACGTTAATCGAAAGTAATGAAAAAATAATTTTATTTTTTTAAATTTTTGTTAAAACATTAACTTATTCCACAAATGCAATATTACTTAATAATTGTTATTGCTTATTATTAGCGAACATCTAAATATTGTTGAATTAATAAATTTATATTAATGCTATTAATTATAAATAATGATTTGCTGATAAGTAAATTCAGTATCGAAACGTCACAGCGAAATTAAAAATAAAGAATTGGTAGAAAAAAAAATGCTGTACTATTAATATAATATAAAACAATTCATTATAAGAAATGGAAACGTTTAATTGGCTTAATGATTCAATTATAATTAAATATGAAACTTTTGTGAGGGATATTTTGGAAAAAAAATGTTGGTTGCAGGTTATAGTTCAGTTATTACACTTTTATATGCAGATTATATCGAGTTTACAAAAAAAAAAAAAAAAAAAAAATCGTAAAACAGACACATGCCCATAATATTAATTTTAGTATTTTTCTAAATCATCAGTGAAGATGTAATAGTGCTATAAAACATTAATTATTCGATATCTAATCAATAAAAAAAAAGTTCACCACAGACTATTATTGGAAGAGCTCATTACATTTTATGCACCATTTCTATAGTATTATTTTCTTCCTTGCAATGAAATATTATATGATCACTCAATCGAACTCGTTACTAATGTTCGCTATAATAACGATTTTCCCATTTATCTTGATTAAGTTTCTTGTTACTAGTTGTGTTTTTTAAAGAAATAAAATTAAATATTTCGTTATCTAAAATATAGTTCGGTTATTTAGTTTATATTCGGTATTAAGAGACACAAAATTATTTTTTGAAAAATTGAACACCAATGAGAAGAAATTAAAAAAATAATAATATTCTTTTTGAATATTTAGCACACCTACGATTCTTTCAATAGTAAGACAAATATTAAATATTAAATTAAAATTATATAAAATACTAAAATTTTGATACATTTTTTATTTTTATAATTAATTTTTTATTTTTTTAATTTATAATTAGAATGAATGTTTATGCGATTGCATATTTAGTTTTTCGTACTGAAATAGTGCTTTTAGGCGCAAATAATAATTGTTTTACCCGCCTGTATATAAATGGATACATTTTAATACCTACTGTGATAAAAATATTTGTCTCTTTAATTACCAAAAACTATTTTATTTGTATTTCAATGAAAATAAATTGATCACAAAATTCTTTTATCAACTCATAAAAATATTAATGTATTGAATATTATAATTAATTTTACAAAAAAGGGATTACGTAGTTTAATTTTCTTTCTTTGAAATAATTTTTTTAAGAATGTTTTTTTCTCCATTGGTTATCATAAACAAAAAAATTGTTATAGCTCATTTTTATTTATTTTTGTAATAATTATTTTGTTTAAAAAAAGTAAGTAAAATATATGTATTTTAACAACTCATTATTTCTGATAGGTATTATAACAAACAATGTTTTATTTTATTGATTTTTCTGTTTGGAATTTTTAATTAAGTATAATACAAACAAAAAAAAATTGCATATTTGGGTTTTTTTTGTTGTTTTTTTGCAGCAAACATTTTTTACTGGATATTGTAGGGTTTTTTCCCTGTTCAAATATTTATTCTTCGTTTAAAATCCTGCATTCGAAATTTTATTTGTAATTTATTGGTCACAAAATAGATTTTATGCTATTTAAATATTTATATATGCATACGTATTGAGTATAATCCATGCTTTGAAATATAATATAAGAATGTTTGGAATGTTGTAGATCTATTTGTAACAGTTTGCTGTGGTGATTATATGGTTCCTGTAAGACACTCCACCATCAAAGACGGCCGGCACTTAAGCTGGTTAAGAGTTGAATTATTTTCAATTTAGTTTGCTACTAGCTTCATCTACTTTTTCTAGTCTTTCTTGTCTTTGTTGCTTAATAAATATTAGTTTTAGTTTTATCTTTTTCTCTAGTCATCGCGTCGAGTTTCCAACCTTTATTGAGGAAGTCGGATGAAGTGAAATGCATTCGGTTTATTTAAAACTTTGAAAAAATAGATTATAGTAAATTAATAACCATTCTTATAAGATTAATGCAAAATAAAGAAAGCAATAAGTTATTTATTTATTGAAATCAATATTTTTTAATTCCATAGCAGATTATGCTTAAAACAAAGATTTTTAATATTATTTTATGATACTCTTGTGTAATTAGATACTTCAAAAATTTTACTTTAAATTCTGAAATTTATATTTAAATTTATATATATTTAATATGGTTTATAATTATATATATTCTATAATTTTTTCATTCTCATTATGTGTAATTAATATTCAACCAAATTAATGGGCAGTATCTTTAGGTAATTGTTATTGATTTAAGTCAATTTATTTTCTAATATCAATTGATTCAGTAGATGTTAGTTTTACATTAAATTCAGCCATTTTCTTTAATATCATTTTTAAAAAATCATAGAATAATTCATTACCAACCTATTATCAAAAGATATAAATAAAATATAATTGAAACAATAATTCGAATTATGAGAACACTATATAACCCTCATCATAAATAAAATGAATTTAATAAGACAAATTAGAATTTTTATATATAATTTATTGTGGTTACATTGTGATGAAGATAAACATGTTATAAATGTGTTATACCATATTTATACCCAAAAAGGCAGATAATTTTACGTATACTTTTTGATTGCCTGATTTATTACGGTTTTCACAATCAACTTTAAAATTAATGTGGCTTTAATTATGATCAAACATATAATAAATTAATTCACAACGATATACTACTAAGCTCAAATTATTAGCATTGATTAATGATATTTATCTGAAAATAAAGATTTTTTGATTATACAATGTTTTTTTTTTAAGTTTTTAGTTACTAGTTTTGGCATATTTAAATAATTTTTAAAAGTTATCTTTAAATTACAAATTAGTGTTTCTATTTTTTATATTTTAATTTTTACATTATTGCTTGTTAGTGATTCCTTTAGTTCAGATATAGTGTCGGAGAAATAATATATTATTGGAAGTTAATGTATCATTATTTGGGCGAATTTATGCTCAATCTGTAGAACACCATAACCATAGAAATATTGCAAAAGATGAAAATAAAATATATATGAATCTTTAATTCATATTGCAAAAATGCATACATAAATAAAATTATATATTTTATAGCATTAAATACATTTAAGATTATGATCGAGAATTAAAGAAAGAAAATGAGTCCGTGAATGACATGTTATGGGCACTTTTGTTATAATTCTACAATGTGAATACTTTTAGTAAGATTTTATAAAATAATCACTATTATGCAGTAAAACAATAAATTTTTTTTTTTTTAACTTTATTTTTAAATTCACACCTGTCTGTCTATGAGACAACCAGTGAATGTGCTGGCTAAGAACATGTAAACGTGGCATGGAAGGCACGAAAATTTAATTTCGTGAATAAAAATAAAACGAAAAAAATAATTAGAAATTTATATTTAATGATGTAACATAAAAATAAAAATAGATTTCCGAGACTTTAAGTGCAAATAGCCGTTTTCATATTCTAAAACCTAATGTTTTGTTCCATTTGGTTATAATTAATAGGAATTATTTACAATTTTATATATGTATTTAAAACTTTGATTGAAAAAATAATCAAACTTATTTCTATGTGAATATATTATATACTAGCCGGATTTCGGAGGGATTCTGCGTTGCTTCTCCGTTGTCCCCAACAATAGACCAGGGTTCTTTACTCTTCTCAAAGCTAGAACCGACAAGTTAAACAGTTACACAAAGGACTATTCTGGCCTAAGTTGGGGACAATTTTAAATCGAGATTAAGTTAATTAAAGTTAAAACTTAAATTATATATGTTTTTAGAATGGCAAAATAGTTACAGGTTTTTTTTTTCTCCCATAACTTTCTTTAATTTTCTTTTTCTTAAAATGGTTGATAAATATGTTAAGAAATAAATTAGGGCAGAATAATCGATCAGATATACATAAAATGATTTATTAATGTTAAATAACAAGTAAAAATAAATAATATTAATTTTTATTCAAAAATAACTTTATTGAGATCCACAGATCCACAGGAATCTATAGAACAAGTATGCATAATCCAAAAAAAAAAAAAAAATGATGGAGCAGCCTGGCTAATGATACCAAAGATTTACAAGGTTTTTAAAATCAACCGAAAAAAAAATTTTTAGCTCATCTATTCCAAAATACTCCAACTTTTACAAGAATATAATCAGATCTGTTTGAACATACAAAGCTGAACTTAGAGAAGAAACCATCAAATTCTTTCTGTATCCTCACAATCCAAAATCCTTCATAAAATCCTCAATGCTTTAAATTATTTTAGAAATAAAATTGCCTTTAAAGGCCTTATCTTGGATGTTTTTACACTTTTACAATCCCACCAATTAGTTGCTTAGCTTCTAATTTGTTTCCAACGATCCTCCGAATCGTCTAAATAGAAGATGGACCCGGTATGTTGAAGTTAAATGCCATGGAAATACTCCCAGTGGGTTGTTTCTCCTTTAGTCATTCAAGTGCCGAATTCATCTTATTCAGCGATAAATAAATATTTATTTATTTAGTTTTGACAACACATTTGATTTTTTTTATAAGATCCACTTTGAAAATATTGCTAACTGTATTTATTTCGGGTTTTTATCTTGTTTGAACAATTGGTGCAAATCATTTTTCCAGGAAAGAAATGTTTCGGTTCAACGCTTCAAAGAAATGAATCGTCAGGGCAACCATCCAAAATCATCTGATTATTATTTGTTTATTTTTTTTTTCAAAATAATCTAGTTAGAAAGCATTCCTTTTTTTTTCTATTAAGGCTGCAACTTTCTCTAGAGCCTTGGGTATCTCCTTGATCCGAGACGAATGGTTTAATATAAATTTATAAGCTCGTGGAAGACAGAGACGTTTGATTAGAACAGCAAAGTATTTTAGTATCGAATCTCATATTATTTCCACCACTATGTACAGTCAACCGTATGTATTTATAATACTATATCTTATCAACCCGGTCTACAACTAAAATAGTTGTAAATAAAGTATAATAGTAATAATGTATGTTTTTTGTTGGTGTTTAATGTCCTTTCCTACTCCTAATAAGGCATAGTATTAGTATATATAAATTAATAAAAATAATAGTATTCGATTGGTTTACAATTCCGCCTTGGACCTAAATATATTGGAAGAAGAGTGCTGCAATTAAATTTTTTTCTTTTTTATTGCACGCAACACGTCCATTTTGTAGCTTGTATATTTCATAGAGAAAAATGTCTGTTTGTTTCAATAATTACCACAATAAAAAGTCATTCTTAATTGAGCAATTATAAGTTAACTAATCAAACATAATGATGGCTTCTTTCAAACTGTTGAGAGTAACTTTATAAAAACTTTCTTGAAAAAGATAATTATAAATTATTTTTAATGTTGTAATAATATAATTTTTATACTAGTTAGATGACCAAAAAGTATATATTAATATTGTGCTTTTGTTTCAATAATTGAAAACCACAATTTATGTTAAAAACATTAATTTGCACTTTTAAACATTAAATAAAATATTTTGGGTTGGTTTTTATTTTCAAATTCAATTTATTTCTTAATAATTTCTTCTTCAAAAATTCAAGTTTCTCCAGGGTTTTTTTAAAATTAAAAACTGCCACAATTCGATGCACGATTAAATGATCAAAAAATGTATTTTTTTAAACAAAAACGGTAAGCAGTATTGACTAAGAAAATTATGTTTTATTAGTGAATTGATGAACAGCAATAAACCTAAATAGGCCAACTTCTTCGGTGAAATTCCCATTTTTCGTATTTTGCCACTCTTCTTCCAAATGAAGGATATACAGAAGTTGAGAGAAAGGATAATCTTACATATGGTGGAGGAGAATTCCAATTTAAATAAAAGAATTATTATATTAATTTAATCTCCTGTTTTTGTTATTTCTTGTAAAGCTATAAGCATATGAATAACAAAAAGACTACATCAAATAAACGCTGGTGAAACAGAAAGTTCCAGTTCCTTCTTTGCAATGGCCACCCTAGCTTTCTTTTTACGTTTTCAAAATCTTATATATTTTTTTCGGAGAATATTCCCACAGAATGCTTTTTCATCATTTTTTCCCAGCGATTTCCCGGAGGAAACTCTAGACTGTTAATCTTATTATTCGAGAGGAAAAGGATATTCGCCCTACCCCCACTCTTGGCTGTTCTGTAAGAAGGAACGAAAAAACAAAAAAAAAAACAAGCCGCTTTCACTCTAGTACCTAAATTCGGCGGCTGGGTAGAGCCCGTGACGTTTCGGATAGCATTGTCTTCGCCATCCCGAATAAAAACCAAGAACAATGGAGGAAGGATTCGGATGATAATGGAGGAGTTTTTGTAAGTTGTATAACAAGTTGCCAACATGTCTAGTGTGGGTGGTGCGGCGTCATGGGAACCGGGGGTGAGGTGAGCAAAGCCTTCATGCTTTCCAGCTTTAACTTCTTTCAGTTGTTATGTAAGATTTTCTTTAAATGCTGCAGGCAAATATATATGTTTGCAATTATGAAATATTATTTTTATTTTTAAAAAAATATCAGTTTACTTTTTTCTTCTTTGCTAGCATAAGAAGAAATAACTAATTGCTTTAGTAGATGGCAAATTTTAATATGATAAAAAACTGATTAAGTTTTATAATTAATATGATAAAAACCGCTCTTATAAATAAGTTCTTCGTAAGAAATCATTATGGCAATCTAAGACAGGATGTATATGAGTCATTAACATATAAACTGTCACTTTGGCTGTCCGGAATAAAGATTCTGGAAGATCTACATTTTTCATTTTTTGGTTTACTTTTTTTTTTAAACAGTTCGTCTCAAACCAGAGTACATGCTGAGCTATGTGTAAAAACATTGAAAAAAAAAAAAAAAAAATCTTGTGAAAAGATCGCTAAATATTTTAAATCAAAAAAGTATATTTTGATTATAAAGGGTTCATCACATAACGGCAACAAGCCCTACAATGTAAGAACGCAAAAAAAAAAGAAAAAAAAAGTTTTTAGTATGATACTCTTGTGATTTATAAGGTTTTTAAAAATATTTTTTATAGTTCCTAGAAAATCAAAAAGTCGTAAACCAAACCAGATTTTGCGCTTTGTCTACCACTTATATTAGTCCCAACGACAGTTTCTATGAACATAATTATTTCTTTTTTTAAGATTTCGAATGTGACAGTTTATTAGAGAAGGACCCACAGGATTAATTAGCCAAAATAAGGCAGAGCTCTGATTTTAAGGCGCCAAAAGGCCAGTAAAGCCAACATAAATCTGTTAAGATAAGTATCACATTGAAATAAATAAATTACAATAATAAACTGATTATCTATTTCAAATTAAAGAAATAAATATGAAATAAGTTATTCCACAAAATAATTATAAGTATAATGATGTGACAGTTTGTAACAATGTTTTTTGGAGGTCGGTTGTCGTAATGAAAAAATACAATAGATTACAAGGAAGGTACCGAAATTAGGTTACAGCATCTACCTTTTACATCACTGAATCTGATTAAATTACCTGCTAAAAAACCGTTATATAAATACCTTATTAGAATTCGCTAAAAGAATATACATTAATATCAAATAAATTAAATTAAATTAGATCTTTTAAACGTTTAACAAAATACTTAATTGATATGAATTATCTTAAGTAAAAAAAAAATTAGAAAACAATATGAAAATCAAGTTTTTTTTTTTTTATGAATGACTTTTTTAGTGATTATGCTTAACTAATTATTATTATTATTATTGAAACTCTATACAATCGGCTTAAAACAATTTTAAAAAATCTGTTATTGTTGAAAAAAACAAAACAAAAAAAACTATTCATCAATGACTGTTAATAGTTACAAGTTGATTTTCTTCCCAAAAGTAAAGGTTATTTTGATTTTTCATTGAAAATTTGGAACTTATTGGTTGGACTGTTTTGCCATTTATGATCCCATAAATATAAAATATATATATTTATCCTAATTTACATTTAAAGGATAAATAAATAAATATAATTTATTTTTAATAAGGAATAATATGGTCCCTCAAAACTAGTCTGAAAAAATATACCGTTCAATTATAAATTGCTGAAATTTTGGAGTTTTTTGTAAGCGTTACCTGTTATCTTTTATAATAGAATTGTGGATGGCCCAAAAATGTGTTTAAAATGTCTCCGTTTAACGTGGAATAAGGTTCCTCCATCTGGGACGTTAAGACAGAAAAAATTTAAGACGCTTTTGGTGCCAATTTTAACATCTCATAGCTCCACTACTATAAATGCTAAAAATCGAGAATTGGTATGATTTAACAACAAAAAATACGCCATTAAAGATTGTAAAAGAATTTTTGAATTTGGACTTAAGGCCGATGTACAGTAAGTTTAACCAATTTTGAGTGTTGAGTTAATGACGTCACCGCTCACAATAATATAATTTGCATCGTATGGCTCGATCTTAAATTCATGAAATTGTTATTTAGTAATTGTATTGGGTTGTCCGGAAAATAATGCAGGGTTTCATGTTTTCTTTATATTAACCATACATATGACAAACTGTATACGTTTGAGGGATTATTCTTTCGTTTGGGTGTCTACACTTATTAATCCTCTTCCAAACAAAAATGTTTTTTATCTTCTGTAGCATTTCACTAGTTGGAAAAAAATTCAGTCTTTACTAAGATGTCAAAACGTGATTTTCTCAAAATTTCGTTTTACTAGTTTAAAATTCGATCGGAACGTGGTTTAAACGGCCAGAAACATTAATGAAGTCAGGAGCGATGGCAGTGTGAGTTAGTGCACCGTTCAACGATGTTTTAAAAATTTTCGAGAGGGAGACTTCAGCCTTGAAGACAAATATGGTCGTAGAAGGATTTCTTTTCTTGATGACGATGTTCTGCGATCTTTGGTCGAAGAAACAACTGTTCGAGAACTGCAGAGAAACTTTCAGTTAGCAAATCGAGCATCGCTGATCACCTCAACGCAATCGGAAAGGTAAAAAAGCTTGAAACTTGGGTTCCTCATGCATTAAACGACCACCAAAAAAATCTTTGTTATGAACTTTGCGCTCCACTTCTTAACCGAAGAACTCTCCAAACCTCTCGCCGATAGACTACTATTTTTTTAAACATCTGGGCCGATTATTTAAAGGTGAAAATTTTATCGATCTAAATTCGTTAGAAAATGCATTTTCAGAATCTGTTAATAATAATGATTCAAAATTTTATTTAGAGAGAACGGAAAAGTTACCAACACGTCGCGACGCGTCGGCAGAAATGCATGAAGAGTAATGGAGCGTATTTTGATTAATAAAAATAGTTTCGTATCATTTATTTTATTTTAAAACCATAAACCTCCTTCAATTTCCGGATAACCCAATATGAAATTCTTTGTAATTCTCATTGCTTACACTCTAAATAATTCTACGCCTCCAAAACCCTTCGGGTGCGTGGTAGGCACAGCCTCTGTCCAATTTTTATTTTTTTATACTACTTTTTTTTATACTACTTTTTTTATACTATTTAAAATAATAGTTATTTTCAACCGCGTGGTATGAGAATAATTTAGTTAGGCATATTGCAACATGGAAGAAGTGTAGCTACTGCGTTGAAAAATATATATTTCATTCTTCAAACAAAACAAGAGACAAAATTTTTTAGTATAATATGATTGGAAAATAAAAAAAACGAAGCCTCAAGTACCTAAAATACGGTTAAATAACCAACCAATCAACTTTTGAAATGTCTAGGGGTGATAAACTTTTTATGGTTTACACTTATGTGACTTTATCTTTTTCTATCCTAATGATGCCTGAATTGGCAAAACGTTGGCTAATTACTTATTTACTGTTTATAATCTTCCAACAGTATTCCATGTTATTGTTATAGAAACGGAAAAAAAAAAAAAAAAAAAAAACGTGGTATAGTTTTTATTTGGCAATAAGTGACCTAAGTTTACCCTACCATAAATTATTTTTTCGTTGGTAAGTCTGTTAGACAAGTGCAGGACCGCTTGTTTGGATGCGTTAATGGCAAGTAAAGCAAATCATTTTCTTCAAAAATAAATTGAATAAAGTCATTTTTTCATTGTATTCCAATATTAAAACTGGGGATACATATGGTAAGCTGTGAATCGACGAAGATATAAGCGTCGGAATACAAAAGGTCCCACTTGCCATGCAACTTTGAAAGGAATCCTGGAACGGTACAGAGAGGACAATGTAGTCGGGGTTCACTGGACTGCCCGCCCGGCCTACGGTCTTTTTTTTTAGCTGCCTCCGCCATCGGTCCAAAATAGAAGAAATTTTGTCACCACGCAAACAGGAAAAAAAAAACGCTACTTTTTTTCCTAGTGTTCATAATAGAAAAAATTCCACCTCGTGAGAGACACGAAAGTATTATACGTCGATTATGAACTTCTAGTTATATAGGCACGACATATTATTTAGGTCTTTTAGTGCCAACGACGATATGTCGTTGTTCGTAACATTTGGGAAAAGAGCCAATGACAAATGAAATATTATATTTTGTCATTATGTTATATTATTATTATATTATATATATATATATATATATATATATATATATATATATATATATATATATATATATATATATATATAAAATACATGAACTTTATCTCAAAATAAATTCAAAATAAAATTCGGTAGACACTAAAAGGGCTAAGGATATCTTCATTAAAGAAATCAAATCAAAATCATACTGAAAATTTTAAATTTCAATTTTTACATCTTCTAATTCAAATTATATTCTAAATTTTTTCACCATTCGTTTGGAAATCTTATATCTCTTTTCTTAAAAAATGACTTCTAAGCCAATATTTTGTTAACCATTACCTACATGGCTTTCAAAACTATAATTATTTGATTTTTTGAAATTGTTAGATTTTAAATATAATATTTTGTATACATTAATATGCAAGAGCAAATGATTTTTTTCTGTTATTTTTGAGACTTTTGGCTTCTTTTTGGATTTTTCCATTTATGCCCTATCACGTATATATAACGTTTCATCCTAAGCTTCAAAATATAAATTAAAAGGTGTGATTTCTTACCATAATACAGACCTAATATTGGTCTACGGTATTTACCGTTTAATAGATAAATACTATATTTTGAATTTTTATTACAAAAATTATTTATTTTATTATTTTTTTTAATTTAAAGAAATCATTTTTCGTTGGTAGAAGGGCAATGAAACGCTGGGTGCATACACATGTTATGAAGTCCAGAATTGCGACTGTATATTTGGAGAAGTTGTGTATCATGCAAGAATTAATAAAATTCACAAGGAAATAAAGACAATATTAGAGTCACCCGACTTTAAGCATTACCCGGTGCTTATTATTTGCTTATCATCTACATAAAAATAATAAGTTGACGTCCGCATCAACTTATTATTTTTATGTTAAAAAATCAATAAAAAAAAAAAAAAATTACTCAAATCTCGTTTATTGTCACGAAGAGAATTACAAGAGTATTGCCTTACAAGATTATTATCTTGTAATATAATACATTATGGTTAACATATATAATAAGAATCTTACGAGACTATTATTATGTAAGACTTCCCAGTGTTCTTAACGGATGCAAATTGCTTATTTTATTAAAAGCAAGATCTTCGAAAATAAAGTATTGAGCAGAAGATTTTGTTCGAAGAAAGATGAATCCACTGGATAATTTATGAGCGATAATGCGGACCATGCACCCTGTAACTACAATCAAATAACATCACGATATTTGAAGTGTAAGTTGTTAGGATTAATAATGAAGGAACCTCTAAAATGATAATTCGGTTGACCTAGCGTATTTGGATTTTTGATATGGTTCCGTGAACGGAAGTTAGCAGTTATTATTTTTGGGTATCGGCATCGAAATTTTGGTATACTATATCATACATCGATATTTCACTTTAGTAATATAGCTATTAAAAGGAATGAAGGAAAAGTCCTTCTGCAGAGCTGACAGCCTGTTTAGTAGAAATCGGTGACTCTAAATCAAAAATATGTCCAAGCTAACATATTACTTCTTGGCAGGTCCCTACCTGGGTCACCCTTAATAAACTCATTGCCGGGTTGCCCCCAAAGGAACTGTAAATCACGTTTTGCCTCTAAGGTAAATATTTGCAGTAGTTTGGCCCCTACTTGACTTAGTTGCTCTTCGAGGCTTGAAACAGTCATCAAACAACAATTTGCAAAGCGATTTGTTCGGTTAGCAATCAGATCTCTCATCAACAAAATAAAATTGGTATATTTTACATATGAAAATCATTAACTATCTTTGAACCCCTTATTGTATAACTCTTTAGTTTTCAACCTTTTGGTGATAAAACCAAATATGTCTTCTGACATTGTTTGGGTTTAGAGATTTTTAAAAAATGTTCAAATTAGTTGACGATATATCAGAACTGCTATATTGAAATCAAAATATTCCTATTTCATATTCCCTACTGCCCACATCTCAGGTGGGGGGCATTTGTTTCCTCGTAAATATTTGTGTTCTTGATGACTCTGGACCACATAATTGGTATTGAGAGCGAGATCAGCATGGAACATGGATTTGCAAAGAATGGATGAGGCACTTATAATTCATACAATGCGCCGTGTTTTGGCCATGCGTCACGGTTTGGCCATCCCTGATCTGGACTTTCCGGGGCCCTTGGCGAAATGATATTGCGGGACCCCCCTTCGTTAGGACGGAGGATTGTCTGGAGGTTTAGGAGGTATGGAATACCCTCCAAGAGCAAGGGGAATCTGAGGGCTCCCTAGAACTCTGAATTCATCTATGAGGGATTAGTCTTTTATTTAATTTGTCTTTGGCGCGGGACTTCCGAGAGCACGGATTTCTGGGCGACCGGAGGAATAATTTAGGAGCTGTAAACTTTGAAACTCGATTTTCTCGAAATGCATTATGGGTGACTCTTACCCTTAATCCCGTGGACACTTCAAATGTCATGTAATAAATAATTATTTATTTAAACTTAAGTTGTTTTTTAAAATTTAAATCATAATTCACATTTGCCAAGAAGAATAGAGACGATCAGTAATATTTTGACGAAATAATGACATGTGAGTGTCACGAGGAAGGACAGTACCTAGCAGAACCGCTTTCAGACTTCATTCTCGGTACCGCAATTTCATGGAATGAGATATCTCATCCATCTCCTTTTCATTCACTTCTTCGCATTAAAGTAGTCGCATACGTAATAACTAAGTTTGAAATTTAATGGTAAGCTGCATTGATTCAACAAAGTGCTATGTAAACAGGGTAAGCAAATTTGGATCTGTAATTTTATTGGTGTACCACGTTTCTAAAACAAAATATTATTAAAAAATCAATAATGCATAAAGTACTTTTTTTGATTCATTGGACTCTTAAGTATGCAGATTCAGTAAATTTGAGCTCAGATTCAGTGAATTTGAGCTCTCTAAGCTTAATAAAATAAAATATTGTCTCGATGTTGTGATAACATGGGAAAAATATGCCAGAAAAAAAGTAATAAGACAGTGTTGCTTGTGCCAAGAATTTAACCATGTCGCGCGAAACTGTTATAAAAGACCAAAATGTTTAAGAAATATTTATTCGAACAATTACTGTAATTTATATTTACTTACATATAAATACCATTTGCACAATAAGAAGTCTATTTACGAAACTTATTCAGGGACAGAACTTGGATTTTTGCCAGTAAGCTTAATTTTGCCGCCCTATCTTTCAGTCTCCCACCTCAATAAAAGCCAACAATAGGAAAAATATTTCTAAATAAATATAATTATATGATATCATTAACTCATTTTCTTGACTGAATTAAGGTCAAAATAACCGAAAAGTAGAAGAGAATATTATTTACTTAACCTAAACATAAAATTTTGTTCGAAATTTGCCGTTCTCTAAATTCTGCCGCCCGGGGCAAGTTCCCACTTTTCCCTCCTCTCTCCCTCCCCCTCCGGCTGATCAGATCCTGAGCTTATTTTTCATGCATTAAACAACGGAGACTAAAATATCGACTCGGACTATTAACGTGAAGAGAGGCGGAAGAGGACGGTCCCGACAGGAATCGGCGTGGATGATACGCGTGGCCAATGAGTATATTTTCGTAACGACTATTCCAAGAGCAGTGAACTACCCGGGCCTAAGGAGCTACAACAAACGCATAACAAATCCTAAACAAACAGGAGGCACTAACAAGCTCTTGACAGATGAGTCTGTCGTGATCAAAGATGCCGTACGGGACACGGACAGATGTCAACTTGCTACCTGGTGCTTCGGTTCTTCTGTTTTTGAATGGCTTTTTTTCTACTTCAGCTTTAGGTGTTTTCTAATAATTTGTCAAATCCGGTTCCTAAACGCGTTTTCTTAGGGCTGAGCCCTATTCCCTTAAGTGGTGGGTATACTTACACTAGATTTACGAACGAAATTTCATACTTAAGAAAAATAATAATATTCAAAATTACCTAATTAAAAAATAATGAGGATATTCAAAATCTATAAAATTCAACCTAACAATTAAAAAAGAAAATATTCAGTTTTATTTATTTAGTACAAATAAAATTTGAATCTGTCAAATTGACGGTTTTAAGTTAATGAAAAAACATACAAACTGGTTATGGTTTTCGAGAGAGCATCAATTAATTTTTTTTTTTTATACTGATAATTTTCCACATATAACTTGTAAAATGATAAGTTAATAGTGAAATCTTATAACTTCTGATCATAATTTCAATATTACTATAAATTTAATGTTAATCATATTTTTAGCACCTCCCTTCATTTTCCGCGGGAGATAACCTGTTTGTTGAACGATACGATATTGCGGGACCCCCTTGACAGGGAGGGGAAGGTTGGTACAGGCAATGGTAATGGAGGAACGAGACCACCAACTGGACTTATGGAATACTTGCCAAGTGGAAGACCCTCCATCGGAATAATTAAAATTGTTGAGGCAACTGGCAGGAAGCATTTTATGCGATTGAAGCGTTTTAAATTTGATCTCCAATGTTTACGTTCAAATACAATTCTAGTTCAAATTTTCTGTTCATAGTGTGGAGCCCTGGAATCAGAGAATCGGGTGTTAGGGTTTGCCATGTAAACTGAATATTCTTCTGTATTTTATAATTCTATTATTTAATTTTTGTATATGGCGCTGGACTTCGCGGACTATCTTGAGTATGACTATAAATTTGTCTATAATGTATGTCATTTCTTCAAACTTTCAAGGGCGGGGGCCCTGGGCGGTCGCCCTCCCCCTCCCTTTCATCCTCCTCTGTTCCCGCTACTAATAGTGAAAACCACATTTTTAAAGTAATAATTAATATTTTTCTCACAATTTAGTGGAAAAAAACTCGAATAACATGAATCCTAATCTCTTCATGTGCCCCTGTTGGTTCTCACGAGATGTCGCTAAAGTTCTTAACTATTCAGTTACATCGCCCGCGGCACCCTTGTTAAAACACTTCATTCGTGAAATTTATTCCGACTTTAATTAAAATTTTTCATATTTAATTATCATTCTTCTTTTAAACGAAATAAGATAGAAGAAATTCTATTTCCTGGGAGAATTCTCCTCTCGGTCTGTACTCGGTAATAGAGAGCAGCGACCGTCAGTGTGTAAAATCATAATATAATAATAATATTAATAATAATAATAATAACGATATAGCTATCGTAAGTGCCTGTGAATAATTGGCAATGGTTTGAGCGGTGTGATATTCAATTACAGCCCCTTCCGTTCAAACCGTTTTACGATCCCTTTTAGAGGTTTTCAGTTATCTATAATATCTGCCTAGGGTTTATTGCTTCACAGTAATTACAGTCCCATTAATAAAACCCGAATTGGCCATATTATTAAATTATTACATTACGAAGATTTCTTTTAAAGTTGCATCTATTTTTACTATTGTGAGGTTTTGATCTCTTGCTATGAATGGGTCCATCTTCTAATATTCATGATCTCCATTTCTGTCAATTTATTGAAATTCATTTAAGTTTTAATAAATTTGCCAATTTTTTGAAAGACAGCAGCATTGCTGACTTATTTTAAACGTTTTAAAGATATTCTGAAGGAAGATGGAACTTAGCTAATTTAAGTTTAGATGGAATTTAAATTAATTCCAATTCTAGCCTATTTCTCGTTTCATAAAACTATTTTAATTTGAGATTTCTGGTTATGCTTATTCCCTGTTACAGTTTGATAAATTTGAAAATCAAAACAACTTAATACAATTATTATTTTAAAAAAATTATTTTAAATCATGGCCAAACGATTTCATAATCAATCATAGACATCACATTATAGTCTAATTTAGAAATTGTATTGGAACAGTTAAATGATTAAAATGTTGGAATACGATTTCTGAACTGTTGGGCTTGAGTTCAATTGGTTATTTTATTAATCGTAAAAATTAATAGATTATGTCTATTTAAATTTTTATTCATCTTGTTTCATATTATATTATACTTTTATATGTTGTATTTATAAAAGCAACATAAAGTATCAAACATAGTGGTTTATGCTTGGTACGTATTAATTAACTTAATATTAAAAGCATTAAGTTTTATACTTTTTACGTCACCTCTAACAATAAATAATCTTCAACATTTAAAATTCTAATTCTTCCATTATTCCCTTATGTATTATTATATTACCCATTATCACCAATATATTATTTTTGTATTAATTTATCATTATTTATAGATATATTCCTTACGCTGAATGGCGGTAGAGAAGGTGGATTACGAAGAACATATACCTATATATATTTTCCAATTCTGAGTGATTTTAAATATAAAAATAATATTTTTTTATTGTCGTTCATTTCATTAACTTTATTTTGTAGATAACGAAATCGTTTCCTTATGGTATTAACGCTAATGTTGATTTTTTTTTCTATCTTTAATTTTTGTTTATTACCTCTCCCGTAGATTCCATAAATTGTTGAAAACAACAGTAAATTTAAAATAATGCTGACATAATATTGAGATATTTATTTGGTCATTTAAGCAAAAATCTGGATTGGATTTGAAGGATTTTATTATTTCAAGTGCTTCATATATATTTAATTTGAGACTGTTTTCAACGTGATGTATAAATTTAACTCCTGAGTCTTTGATGAATTTATGATTATTTTCATTTAAATGAATTGCAAAATTTGAATTATCTGTCTTATTATTATATGCACATATATGCTCCTTTAATCTCTGATTTAGCGATCTTCCAGTTTTTCCCGTGTATTTGGCTGCACAATTATTACAATTTAGTTCGTATACTCCGCTTTGATTGTGCAGCCGAATACACGGGAAAGTCAACCATTTTAGTTTCTTAATTGAACGTATGGTTCAAATACTTTTTCCTGCGTATTCATAACTCTGTTTGTTATTATACCTTATATATATATATATATATATATATATATATATATATATATATATATATATATATATATATAGATAGATAGATATACCTATATATATATTTCCCAATTCTGAGTGATTTTAAATATCAAGATAATATTTTTTTATTGTCGTTTCATTAACTTTATTTTGTAGATAACAAAATCGTTTACTTATGGTATTAACGCTAATGCTGATTTTTGTTTCTATTTTTAATTTTTGTTTATTACGCCTCCCGTAGATTCTATAAATTGTTGAAAACAACGGTAAATTTAAAATAATGCTGACATAATTAGTTATAATTACTTAATATATTAAATTATTTCTTTTATATATATATATATATTGTTAGCA
The DNA here is from genome assembly GCA_948150685.1 of Rhaphigaster nebulosa. Taxonomy (NCBI): domain Eukaryota; kingdom Metazoa; phylum Arthropoda; class Insecta; order Hemiptera; family Pentatomidae; genus Rhaphigaster; species Rhaphigaster nebulosa. Next base: position 26,425,502 of record OX411311.1, read on the forward strand.
TCCATTTTTTTTCCATAACCAGAAAAAATAGAATATACAATTAATAAGTATTAGTTAGTAAGTACAGAATTAGACACACTAGAAAACCTTTATTTGAAAACTAGTAGGGGCAAAGATGATTTCAAGTATGCTGGTCAAGGGTATGTATAAAATTTAAAAAAACCTCATTAACTTTTTTTTTTGTATGAACACTAATTTTTTATTCAAATGATTACTTAATTGCACTCATAAGTAGTTCACTTTGGAATTATGTAATATACTACGCGGAATTGCGTAACCCGAATAACTGGACTTTAATTCTAATATAAAAATAGTAATTTTTAAAAGAAAATTAATTTAATTTAATAAAAACTGATAATGATTTTTAAAATGTAATTATTTCCTGAATCATTAATACTTATTTAACCATTAGGTATATTTCTGATGTGAATTCTGGTTTATTGATGAAAAATATTTGACTTTGAATTGAAAATTAAGGATATAATATATACATATTATGTATAAAGTTAAATAGTCATGTTAAAGAGTAGAGTTTAACGAGTGGGCTTCCAGTTACAACCTCCTATTTTTTTCTCCGGGTTTGTAGGCTATTCACTCGTTTGAAAGGCTAGAACCATGAGGGCTGGCAAACTTCATAAATATAATTTATTATCTGTCAATAATTTAAAAATATGTTCTTATTATGACTTGAAAAATGGGGGTAGGGACCCAGCATGGTAACATGTTCCTAAAGCTCTAAAGTTTTATGCGAGTATACAGATAAAAAAAAAAAATCTAATGATGGTGTAAATGAAGAAGTCATGGAAAAAAAAATTCCTTGCAGTATGTATTACTTAGTTTGGTATAATATCGAGATATTTTCCATATGCAATTATTAACAGGAATGGGTTTATTTAATTTAGTTAATCTTTCTTTAAAAAAAAATATTGAAATGTATACATATTCAAAAATTATTTAAATAAATTTAAAAAAAAGAAACAAAGAAGGAATTATTTAAATAAGAATAAAGGTATCAAGAAGAAATTGTCTTTAAATTGATAGAATTTTGTCGTGCCGATGACAATACTGAACAACTATTATGGCTATAATTAGTACCAATTATCAAATTCAAATTTAAATTTTATGTCATTTCATTAAACTTTATGACAAAATCTAACAAATTGAAGTATCATAAATTAATAATGGTTTTTATATTCTTCTTTGACTTTTAAACACCTCAGAAATTCTTGTTTCGTTTTAAAATGTTTTTTCTGTTATAGTTTTAATCAAATATTCTTATTGACTATATGTGTTATCATAATTTTCATAGTTAGATGATAAGTTATAAATAAATATATTAATAATTCAACTCTAAATACAATAAACAATTTAATCATTATACGAATTTTTTTATTGATAATATTTAACAGTAATAGTTTATCATTGTTATTATAATTAGAAATTCTATAAAATAATTTAAAAATACTAAGTCTGGAAAGCAAGGCTAGCCGATTTTTTAATTCAATGATTTTGTAAAATATGTTATTATTATTTCCTTCAATCGTAAAATTTAAAGCTAAAATTTCAACTCTATGTTTAAAATTCTTGGTATATAAAGGTTAAAAAAAATTAATCGTCTTTCATTCTGCACGATTTTGTTTCAAATATTTTATCAGATAATGTAAACATTTTTTATGTTTTAGAAGAAGTTTGGAATTCTATAAAATAATTTTTAAAATATTTAAAAATACTTAGACTGGAAAGTAAGGCTACCTGATTTTTTAATTCAGTGATTTTATAAATTATGTAATATGCCATGTTATTATATTCTTTAATGGTCAAATTCAAAGTTAAAATATCAATTCTTGGTTTTAAAATTCTAAATATATGGAGGTTAAAAAAAAAAATAAATAAGAAAATCTTAAAAATCATCAAGTGATTTTTTTCTTATGCCTTTGTGTTATTTATGGAACAAAATGTATAGTTTAAATACATAAAATGACCAATAAAACCTTTCAATAATCAAGTGATAATACTTGTGGCAATGTGTATGTGAGTGTCTGTGTTTTATATAACCAATATATAAAAAAAAGTAAACAAAAAATAATAATATTCTATCTTATTATATTTATTAAATTTAGTTTGTAAGTGATTTTCAATGTACGCAAGATTTTTGTTGTTGTTGTAAGACTGAGTAAATAATCGTTACTGTAAATTTAAAAAATATAAAATCTACCATTTCTAAAGTGAATTGTAAACAATTCGATGGAAATCTAGTCAATTATTGATATGAGAATAGAATAAGAAAGTTAAGCATGTTTATGTTATAAAAACGTGTCCTATTGTAGTTCTTACACAAAAAGATAACGTAGCGGAGATAGCACAATAATTTGTACTTAAAATGGTAAAGAATTCTCTTCTGAAATTATGCTAAATATTTAACTATTCTTGTTGGAATATTGGACGAAAATAGTTTGAATTTAACCAGCACGTTAAATATAAGAATAAAAAATAATTAGGAAGGATATGGTCCGGGTGACGGTCAAGAATAAAATAAAATAGTTTATTTAATGCCGACGTTTCGACCTACATTGTAGGTCTTCATAAGGGCTCTACAATCTATGAGGGATGGGATAAGACTCAATCTTATTCAAAAGTCTTCACGGTCAACTATAAAAAAAAAAAGAAAAAAATATCCTTTTAAGATATTATTATTCAGAAGAGATAATTGATATATAAATAGAAAATTTATACTAGAAAATTAATTGGCGTTATTTCAATTGGGATTGTTTAGTGTTGCCATTATTTTTTAAGTAGTATTTTATAGGTCTGATTAGAAAAAAATCACTTAGTACTTTATCTTGTGTAATCCTTCTATTGGAAATCATTACTGTTTTAATTTTTTTGGTCTCTTTCGAAAATCAAGAATTATGCTATTTTCATTTTAAATGTAATGCGAATTTCTGTATAAAGTTATGTAAGAGTAATTTATAAATCAAAATTAAGTAACATATCAAGTAATTTAATTCATATAAAAAAATTCTCAAATAAATGTGCACACTTCAAATAACTTAATATAAGGAACATAACAAAATAGGAATACAAACATTTTTAGAAATCATAGGAAAATTTTGTATAGTAAATAAGAGTTATACTGAAGTTCATTTGTAGTTTTATTTGAATAAAAAAAGTTGGCATTAATGAAGTGGAAATAGTTTTATAATTATTCGGTTTCAATTTAAGCATTTCGTAGCTCAAAAATAATTTAACTTTATTTTTTTAGGCAGAACACACGTTGCCAACCTAACCTTTGCCTAAACGACGAACTTCCGTGTTATGTTTCACTCGCCTGACATTTCCAAATTTTCATTTGGAACAGTGCTATATTATCACGTCACGTTAATCTTATGCTGGAGAGTGAATAACATGGTGAGTGCATGAGTAACATTTCATTTTACAAATTATATGTTATTTATTACACCAGAGGAGTCTATCTTAAGTACGACCTATTTAAATCGCTTAAATGATGTAATATTTAATCGTATAATGTTTTACATCATAAAACATGTAACTTATGATTTAAATATTTTGATGTATGATGTTATGAAAGACATAATTCTTCATACGCTATGTTACCTGTAACGACGGTGTTAACAATAATGACGTCCAAAAACAAAAATAACTTTGGTAATCAATAGTCTACCATAATTATTTTTTTATATATGTTATTTTAAAGAAGGTTAGATAACGATGGATGTTTGAATTTAGTATCTATATTTATAAAAATTCGGCGTGCGCATGTTTATGATAGCAAAATTCGAAAAGTAGTAAATCGATTTTATGCAGTTTTCGTTATCATTTAGAGAATTTCTTCAGGAAGGTTTATATGCATTAAGTTTGAAATGCTTCCCCTTGAGGGAAGAAATGGGGGAAAACTATTAAAAAATAGGTAATTGTATAATCGCTGTCATGACAACTTCATACATGTGGAAGCAATTTCACAACAAAAACATTTAACAATTTTAATTATTGTGTGAAAGCGTCATTTGTTAATAAAATCGGAGATTAAAGGAAAAAAAAGTGTAAAAACGTGAAGCTTTATTGCCATTTTGACAATTTTTTTATCATTTTGATCCTGTTTCTATTCTGGTAACCCCTCCTAAGAGTTCTAATAATTGAAGCTTAGAAATGCAAAAGAGTCTAAGGCTTTAAGTGCCATTAGAAAATGCTTTCAGAATTCAAATTTCAACTTGAAAAATATTAAGGAAATATGACAATTAAAAAAACACATTTTTTTCTGATAACCTATGGTTGTATAAGAAATAAAATCACATTTATAACAGTATAGGTTTACAATAAACAAAATGATTTTTTCGTTTGTAAAAATCATCTTTTTTCTTCTTTTCCTATCATTCCAAATAGTGAAGGCGAAGAAAGTCAGGGTATTGAATTGAATGTGTTTCCTCGGTGATTCTAGAATAATTTTATTTACTTTCCCATTCATTTCATATAACAATAAGTATGGTGAAATGTCCAATATATAATTATTGCGTTAAAAAAAAAAAAAAAAAATCAAAGTTATACTTGACTCTTTTTTTTAAAGTTGTATGTAAAAGTTTTATACAAAGTTTACAGTATGATGATGAATGATTATTATGAATGATGATTAGGAATGATTAGAACAATAGTTCTGTCTTCTGTTACTCACATTGTCTTTTAAAAGTTAAACATAAAAAAATTCGAAATTTAGGAGAGTATTTAACTCGCAATTCTTTTCATGGGCAACGCCTTGAATATACCCGTGTGGGTATAGCTAGTAATTTATAATACCGCTTCTTTAAATTTATCATCAATTTTCGATCAAAAAATGGCTGCAGGAGGTACTTATATAGTGGTTTTTATATTCAAAACACATTTTATTACTTTAACAAAATATCCTGTAATTTACATTTATTGCATCCCTTTGGTTGTTCGTGTTTTTGTCGGATCGAACTAAACGAAATTTAGCTTTACAAATGTCTGAATGAATATCAACTTATTAATTTAAATTATAATCAATCACTTACTATTATTGATAAAAAAAAGGGTTCTGATGAAGATTAGGATACATTTTGGAGAAGGTTAATGAAAAAGAGTAAAATAGTTTTAGATATTATTTTGTGATGATTATGCTCTGTAAATAACTTGATATGAATAAATCAAATTTTACTATCCAACAAAATATCAATGTATGTTTTATTTTTTGTTAATTTTACCGTTTTTAAAAATGTTCGACTTTCTGCACATAAATATAATGACATTAAATCATTTAGCGTGAGATTTAATTTTTATATATTATTCGGTGCAAAATTTTTATTTTAAGAGTTTCGATAATTCAGTAACTTTAAAATATTTTGTATCAGAATAAAAACAATTAATTTTTTTTTTGTTATATGAATTCAACAACTAACGTCTATTAGCTATTTATACAATTTTTAAAATTCTTCTATTGCGTTATTGTCAGCTAATTTTCTAAAATAAGAAAAAACTATAAAAAATAGAGTTGTGACAATTTTCTAATTTATGGGAGCAATTAATAAACACTTTACCCATGTTTACGTTTTATTGGTGAGTAATGAAACACGTCAAGTATTAAATGACAATATTCAACTTGGATCTTAGTAATGTATTAAAATAATCTCTATCAATTAAAAATATTATTGAAATAAGAAAATGAGTGTATTGTTTTTTGGTCTTATGTATTTGGTCTTATGTAATAATGTATTCGTAAATTCTAATTAATTACCTATTCACAAAACTTTTCTGATGATGTTTTTCATTTTTGATAATTACTAAACTGAAAATGAGATAATAGCCCCGAAAGATTATTTATGAAGTAACGATAAACAATATTGAGAGAACAAGTTATGAAATAATTGATGATTTGTTATAATTTTAGTTTCTTCTCTGGGTTATCATATTAGTTTGTGTTTTTCCATGTGGTATATATATATGTATCTTCTTTCTGATATTTCGTCCTCAACTACCGGCTTCTTCAGAGAGACTGATTAGCAGTCTTTCTGAAGAAGTCCTCTGGAAAGTGAGAACGAAATCTCAAGAAGATAAACATACCCCCTCTGGAGGAGAAACAAACAAACAGAATAACTGATACTATTTTTTTGTTTAAAAAAAATAATTCCCGCATGTGCTAACTTAAAATTATTATTCTACACTATGATAACTGTATATGAATATATTTATATCAATATTAAATTATGTAATATTTACCTGTCCCTGATCTCCCACGAGAAGATTCCAGGATTCTCTCCCTTGTACTCCTCAATCCTCCGCTCGACGTCGGGAGTGGCAACCCTGGGCTTGCTACCCCCGATGACCCCCGGCCTGATGCTGCCTGTCTCCTGGTACCTGTTGAGTATCTTGGACACGCAGCCGTGGCTCACCCTCAGCTGTCTGGAGATGACGCAGGGTCGTACACCAGCGGCCGCCATCTCGACGATCTTCAGCCTGATGTGGTTCGGAAGAGGCCGGCCGTTGATGAAGACACCTCCGAGTTGGTTCACCCGGCCCTGCCCTGTAGAGCAGACGTCTGCGCGGGCATACCCCGCCTCTCAGAAACTTGTCTTACCGTTAACCAATACATGCTTACATGCAAAGTATATTTACATACTTATTACATATACCTGGGAATTATTCATGCCAACAAATATTTTGAATTTTAATTTATATAAATACCTAAAAAGAAACCTGTATATTTAAACCTAACTTTCCAGAGAAGGAAAAATCCATAGATATTCACGTATAGAGTGAATCGAGATTCACGTATATCATTCTTAAACATTTATGCCACTGCAACTGCCTAGTGGGTGGGTTTTCTTCCGTTTTATTTACCGTGGGGTAAATATCACAAGTCGGATGAAACAAAAAAAAAATTCAGAAAACATTAAATATTTATAATAAACAAAAAGAATATTGTACTAGATTGTGGTAATTTAAATATTTTTTCAGAACATTATTTAAGAAGTTTTGATCCCTTAAAATTATAGTAATATTCCTGACAAAATAATATATTTGTAGTTTTAGGTACAACTTACTAATATATATGACTGCTAATTATCAGTTAATCAAGAAATCTCATCTCTTTTTTTCACAAGATGAAAGACCAATAAAATCAATTCGATATTACATTATTATTCACAAACTATAATTATTAAAAATAGATTTTTTTCTTGCGTTCCTGGTAAGCTGTAATTATTTTTTAAATCAATGTTGATTTTAATTATTTTCAGAGTGTTATTTTTAAACGGTTCAAAAATAAAATAAATTAATAAAAAAGGCAATTCATATTTATTCAATTACTTTTTAAATAGAATGTTTTTTTAATCAATAAAACAATTGTTTTCTGGTTTAATATCAGAAAAATATAGTTATAATGCCAATATCGGATTTACGATTTTGCGTCTTGATAACATTCATTGCATTACCAATATGTATCATGTATTGACAAAGTGAATATAAAAAAGGATGTTATGGGGCTTGTGTTTAAAGGAAAAAATAGTAATGCTATTATGTAATTAAACTTACGACTATTTGTATTTGCAAATATATCGTTAAAGGATTTATTGTTATCAATTAATTACCAAATATGTGTTTACTGTCTATAGTTCTTAAATTAAAAAAAAAAGAAGATATATTTTGCATATATCCCATGAGGATACAATCATATTTCTTTAAAATTTCCTAGTAGAAATATTCATCAATTAAAATATGACGTTTAGCTGTTAAATCTAAAAGCAAGTTTTGGCAATAGTTGACAAAATTTAAAGCCCAAAATTATGGCTATAGATAGATTAATCGATAAATAATTAATGTAAGTAAAACATATTCCTAAATTCAATTACTTCATTAATTAAACATTATTGATTCATCCAGGAAACAACATTAATTGAAGGGCTAATTATTCCTTGAAGTTTTTTGTCATTTATTTAAGGATTCGAAAATGTACTTGGCAGACAGAAATAAAGGAATGGTTTTAATGAGAGAACAAAAACAAATATGATAACTGGATTATTTGGTTTTATTACATCAAAAAAAATATATTTCTTTTTAGAATTTTCAGTGTCTTAAAAAATAATATTTTGAAACATTAACAAAAATAATTCCCAGATATAAAAAAAATAAAGCTTTTACTAGCACTACAGATGGATACAATTATGAAACTACAGTTTGTGGTTACAGACAATTTATTTCGTGCAGTATTAAATTTTCAATCTTATTATCAGAAAGTCGGCTTTTGATCTAGTAATTGTTGTCAAATAATTGTGTGTAATAATATAATTTATTATTTTTTGATTCACGATTTGTTTTATGAAACTGAATAGAAAAAGGAAGATTTCAAAGAAATTATTAAGTAATTTAAATTAAGATATTATAAAAGAAAATATACAATTGGTATCTTCAGATATATTTCAACATCACAATAATTAATATTTAATTAGGTATATATACGTATCTTTTTTGAAGTCGAAAAACAAGTAGGTGATAAAGTTATTTATTTGATAATGAGTTGCAAGTTTTGCATATGCTGTAGTGGAGGAGTAAGTGAATTGAATGGAAAGCTTGTTGGATGTTCTTATGCTTAACTCTGTTCTATTTGTTTATGTTGAAAACATGACATAAGTAGGTTAGTTAAATAAATTTAGTTAAAAGGCTGTAGATGTTGAGACAACCAAAAGGCATTCCATGCATTCTATGTAGTTTTACTACTCAATTTTAGTGTGTTATCTTCTACGCATGCTCATTACGGGATATTGTCATTGTTTTTCATTGTTTTTTCCTGAGTAGCTCATCATAATAACAATTTGAAATAAGGCAAATAAATAAATTTGGGTATGCACAGATTTATACAGCGTTTTTAGAATATACTAAATTACTATATAATAAACGAACTTACCCATTGTTTTGTCAAGTAACAAATTGTGCATGGCTGCTGTGAGTGTCATTTCCGAGTCTTTTCCCTCAGTGAAAACAACAAACAACAACAACAACAACTAGGTAACACTTAACAGAGGTCACACATTGGTCTCACTCGGGCGGTCTACTATTTGGCTGTCTCACCTTGAAAAGGGTATCCACTGAAGCAGGGTCGCATCATGTCGTAGTTGGTCACTGTCATCTTGTACTGGCTGTCGTGCTCTATGGTGGAGGATCTCCTGGCTCTGGTGGTGTCTAAACGAGGAGCATGAACCTAACAACAGCTGGTCACTGACTGGTCTGTGGCTGGAGTAGGCGGCTCTGGGGACGGGTGGTGGGGGAGGGGCGCGTATCCACCAATAGGATTCGCCCGATCGGTCATTGGCTCCCCACCACCGCCCCTACGCCCCCGCCCATTCAACAACAATTTGACTAATAAAGGAAGTTGCCTATTTCACCACCTCTACATCTTTCCGACTTATCTACTCTCCCTTCCTTTAATGCCTCTCTTTAGTATGCGTTTTGAATGTTTACAAGTTAATTTGATTTATTTTTATAAAATAATTAATCAGATTTATCATTTAATAATTACATTACCATTACACATCCAGAATCTTTCATTCATTAACTTCCGTAAGTTAGAGGAAATATTATTTAAAAAAATGTTTTTGAGATATAGAGGTTTTTAGAAAGGTTTTAGGGCTTTGATTTCAAAACAGAATTTTTAAAACATGTGGTGTTTCGTTTATCAAAGACCTTTCATTTGCCTAAAAATAAGAAACAAAAAAAAATACTCTGGGCAATATTTATTGTTTTACAATAACTTGAGTTAAATACAACTGATCTTAAGCGACTATCATAGTTTTTGTATGTAATTGTTACATATAATTATGCACAGCACACAATTATTTTTTATGGTTTTAGCTATATGTCTGCTTAATTTAAAAAGAATAACTTTTTTTTGTGTGTGAGTTGTGTCATCCATACTTACTTAAACTCCAACTTAAAAAATTTCTCAAGTTTTACATTTCACGTTTGTAAACCTTTAATTTGTCATAGAGTACAATACCATCCGTTTTTTTTTTTAATTACTGAAAAAAATTACGGCTTTAAGGCTTTGCGACAAAAATTGTCTTAAAAAAGTACAACAAAAACTACTGAAATTAATTTCATCAAAAATTTGTTAGATCATTTTTAATAATATAGATCAAAACCACAAAATGTTTGGAGAAAATGTACATGTGGATAAATACTTACTAATACTATTTTACTATAATAGTTTTGGATTATTAATTGTATCATGAAATTTTTTTAATAGTATGCATTGGTGTTTTCAAATGTTTTAATAATACCTGTAGGCTAAAATTTAAATAAATATTCGTTGTGGCAGGCAACACATTGTTAAATAAACACATATGACATGGACCTTTTTTTTTTTACTGTCTAAATAAAAAAACATCACAAATAAAAGCATTCAGTACATATAAAATATGCATTTGAAAACAATCAGAAACAAGTCATAAGTTAATGAAACCTACAGGATGTTAGGAATCGAAATCGAGAAAATGGAAGTTGAACATCAAAATCATGTTTAACATTCTTCTGCCATGCCTAACATTCTTTTAGGGACTTCGTCATGGAGAAGGCCTCATCCCACTCAAAAAATTACTGAGCTTTAAAGTCTATACCAATAACTTTTTTTTTTTTAAATTAAGAAAATGGGATTTTATCGATGCAATACTGTACTGAACAGAAAAAAAAATATTGGCTTCAAGTGTCAACATTCGTAGAAAGTACCTAAGTGCCAAGTTCGAACCCAAAAGAGTTGGGAACATTAAAATATTTGATAAAGCATTTATATTATATGATATTATTGCCTCGACAGACTCATGAAGCAGTCCTTGGCTTGCACAACCACTCTACCCCAATCCTCCCGATCGCCAGCTTTAGTGATGGAGATACCGCTTATTCTCATATCCTCGAAGATGCCATCCTTCCATCTAGCTCTTGGTCTTCCACTTGGTTTATACCTTATAGGATTTATATTCTTTAGGCTTTCCTTGATACAGCTTTTTTGATGTCCTCTCCTCATTCTTCCTATACACGTATATATGCGTCGACCCTTTATGCGTTGCACTCTGACGAGACTTGATATCTGTAGGTATCCATATAAATCATTAAGTTCATTATTATCATAGTGCGCAACTTTCTCGATCCGGATCTTATATTTAGCGATAACACTTTTTTCGAATCTTAGTATGTGTTTAATAACATAGTGTGGCAACGGTCTGATTCTTTAAACATTTTCTGTTTTTTTATGATCAGCTGTTAGTAATTTACCTTTTTCTGAGCTATTTTCATGTAAGGTTGCTGTCTCTGGTTGGTCTGTGGATGTGAGATGTGCCGCATTTTCTTCTTTATATATATGTTTATTTTTTTCACTCTCCTTTCGTGAAGATGCCTGAATTGGCGAAATATTACCAGGTTAGTTGTTTTCTGTTATTTTTGAGACCCTAAGCTACTTGCTTGGTAGTTTCCATTTATATTATAACAATTATTTCTAAATAATTTTTCAAGAGGTTCTTAAGTAACACAATTTTCGATCTAGTTTATATGTCCCCATCCGCTATCTAGAATATCTCTTGAAGTTTTTAAAAAGCTTTTCTCGAATGTAAATACATTCTAAATTGTGAGAAGAATCTATAATTTAACATTATAGCCAATAAGTGACGTGACCTGTCCTTGCTTCACCAATCAGTCTTAAGTTTTTTCATTTCCAAATGGATCAGTAATTTAATATTTATGTTAGTTATCTACTTACGTTATTATGCTGAAAAGAGATCAAATAAAAATAACAAACAGTTGGCAAGAAACTGCATGACTCAGTCTTCTTTCATCCCAAACCATCCCGCATTAGGAGCGGAGGAACATTCCTTCAGAATGAGTTAAAGTGGGGCAATGACCGCAGATTTAAATTGGCTGACGAGTGCCAAGGAGTATTTGAATCTGAAAACACCAGAGCTGTCCTCAGAAATACAGTTCCACAAAAGTTATAGAAGAGATGAAAGTTAAAAGAAATGAGTACAAAATTTAAAAAAAAAATAATGAAGAAGTCTATACAAATAATATATAATATGCATTATCCATACCTATTAAGTAGAAGGAAAAGATCAGACATCTGTGACAATAACCTTTTGCAAGACATTAAAGATTAAATAGAAAATAATCACTTAGGAACACGTTGTTAAACCCAATTGTACCTCACCAATATACGGCACTAATAAAAAAGACACATGTTATACTACATCAGTTTCAGTTCAAATATTTCGTACCGTCGCACGTAGGAAACGGACACAAGTCCAAATCTTAATGTTTGTGGAAAACTCCATTAGGCCCATCGATCCTCATGCTTGATAACCGGTTCATCAAACTGTAATCGAATTACTTTCCCCCACTTTTCTTACTTCTGGCAAAGTCAATCGGAACTCAGACATTGTCAGAATTTAATGTCTCATAGCTATCAGTGGCTTCATACGTGCAAGTTGTTTCTAATCCTAAATGGTGTGAAGACTGTTTGGGTAGGAAATTCTTTTAGTTTTAAGTATATTTTGTAAATATAGTTAAATTGTTTACTTAGTCGTAAAAATAAAAAAAAATACTGAAACCCTCTTCCCCACGACCAACCAAAATGTTGTGAGGAATTAATATTTTTCAAAACTAATTAATTAAATCATTATTGGCTAAGTTTTGAAGGCTTTAGCACGTGTTATGGGCTTTTAGCCACGAATTCGGGGTTCCGGGGAACAAATATAAATATAAAAAGTATTTGCTACCAGTTTTTGATAATATAGTCTTATTTCATGTACGTAAAAAATTAACAAGTGTTTTTAAACAAATAGAAAGCACCATTTTATATTTAGAATATTTGGAAGTTAAAAATTGGATTAAAGAGATATCAATTTCTGGCTAGTTGAGTTTAGAAATTTCTCACGAAATGGAAAGAATACATAACTATTAAATAATTTAAAGAAAAAATAGTACTTAAGGTTCAGATAACTTTTTACCTGGAAAATAAATGATTCCAAATCATACGACTACATACATAAGTTTGGTTATTCTTTAATGGTCTATAGAAGTAACTGAATTATTTTGTTAAAAACATGTTGTTAGGTAACTATTATAAAAATAGTACGGTAGCAAAAAGCCGTTTGAAATGCTTTTTTAAAAATATGTTTTTTTTTTCTGATGTCTGACTGCGTGATGTAATCTTTTAAGTGACTAACATGGAAAAAACATATAAGAAACTGTTCGTCCATTCCGATTGCTTCGTTATTAACAAGCACTACTTACCAATACTATTGTTCTAACGCTACTAAATTACAAAAAAAAAATCTTTAAGAGAAATTGTTTAAATTATCCTTTTTTGTTATTTATTTATCTTAAAATGTCCCGTAAATTCCAGACTTGTACCGAAATAGACACAGTTCCTCGATAAACTCCAAATCCACACGAGACTTCAGAGTTTGCTCCCCATAAATTTTAGAATTAAATGGCTACTGTTGCTTTTTAGGTTATCTTAACAGTACACAGAATTTTTTTTCGGAGGGAGATTTAAATTTTTTTCCGGGGGTTTTAACATGAAGAAGACAAATAATCAACTAAATTTACATATTTGCCAAATTTCGTGTAAGATTTAAGGATAAGCATGAAAATCGGATCAAAAACTATCGTCAAAATTACCAAAAATATTACTCAAAACATAAATCTTGTGTTGGTGAGTATGAAAATTAAATTTTTCTAGAGGGGGATATATCCCTCTGTTTCCCCTCTCCCTATTTTATTTTTGTTTTTATAATCATTTAAATTATAACTTCATATTTTAAAATTATATTATAAAAATGTTCATTTTAGTTTTAAACTTCTCAAAAATTGTGTTTTTTTTTTGTTTTTTTATCATTTGGTACCCTTTTCCTCAAATCCAGTTGTTCTATCACCTTTCAGCCCAGAATTAAAAAACAAACAAGAAAAAAAATCAAATGTTATTAGGCGATTTTACGGGCTAGAACATAAATTTAAAATAGTTAACGTTTCGCGGCACCTTCTTCATCTTTAGAACAATTTTTAAATCTACATTTTTATTACTAGTAAATTCCAGAGTCAAGAGTTAATAAAAATCAAGGAGTACATCCATTAGCCCTGAATTTTCACAGTCGGAATTAAATAGTGATAAATAACAGTGTCAGAGTAATGGTGTGAAAATGACAGTAATCGTGATATTTTTTCGAAATTACGATTCTGTGCTCTAAGGACCCTGTAGAAGACCTGTAGAAGGACCCTCGAGAAGTGTAAATTATGTAGATCCGAAACAATCTTTACTACAGCAGCCTAAAATACAACCTAGATAAAGTAGAAATTCGAATTGGGTTACGAATGGAGCCATAAGCCTTTCAGTAAGGGGCTTCCGATTGCGAGTAATTTTTATGCAATTTAGTTGTTTTTCTTCTCCAATCCATATTTTGCTTTTACTTTCCCATAATCTAAGGCGGTAGTTCAGGTGACAGGCTTTTTCTGACACACCTTAAGACGTTTATGTAACAACTATTTACCTGTCATCGAATATGATCGTGGGATTTACGAGTCCAGAGTAGCAAAACCATAGTAACAATAAGAAACAACAAATTCAAGCAATATGTTAGTATAGATATTAATAATTATTGAAGAGACTTGGTATTATAAAATAATTATTAATAACCTTATTTTACATTTACACTGGCCATAATTTAAAACAATATCAGTCACTGGAGAAATAAGTTATTTTAAATGATATAATCCAAAATTTAAAAAGTTTTTTCTTTTTTTATAGTGTAATGCCTATGAAGGGCTTGGTGCAAGAATTAGATAAGCCATAATTTTGAAGTTGATGAGTATTTTTATACAAAACGCTACATTGCTTCTCTCTATAGCTCTTTATTATGTTAGGTTGTGTACATGATATAATAGGTTTATTTATTTATACAGTCATCCCACTGTATCTAAATTATGAAACCATGATACGTTCCCCTATTAAGTGCAATGCTGTACCTAGTAAGTGGTCAGTAATTTTGGGAAAACACAACTGCAGCTAGGTCGGGTTTTTTGGAAAACATTTTCACAAACTTCAATTTCACTTGATTAAAAGGACCGAAGTTGTATCACAGCTACTATAGCTTGTAAGAACATGATATGCTCCTTAATCATTTGATTTTTAACAGAGTGCGTTGGAAACTACCTTGCTGGATGAACATCGTTGCTCCTTGGTTTCATAAAGTAGACGTTTTATCGTTGCAGACTTTTATTGTATGAAAATAACCGACAAATCAATGTCTTGATGGTTGATGTAAGAATATGATAAGCATAAAATGTAGGAAATTTGGTCTCCTTTAGTTTTGTATAAAATAGTCATGTCGGAGAAACAATAATTTCCGAGATATAAGCAAAGAAACAAAAAAAAGTGCCAATATTTGGCGGAGATATTGATTGCTCCCTATGCTGACAATACAAAAATTTTAACTATACATCACGATCCCACACTGGCCTCAATGACTTTACAAAATTAATTACTACATATACAAACATGGTAATGGCTTTGGAAAATGAGATTAAATCACAACATGTAATGTTATCACTTCAACGTGACACCTTCAATAACCAAGAGGAGGCACCTGAAATCAACAACCAAATTCCTCAGATGAACACAGTAAATTGGACATACATTCAGCTTAAGAATGACTCGGAGCTCTCATGCCAAAATGAAATGAAAGACTCAAAACAAACAACTGAAATTACTACATTGTTCTTTTCTCAACAAAATTATGTAAATTATAAAACTCTACATACCAATATGCACCAACCAACTATCGACCATCCCAAACATACTCTTCATCTCCGCTTTCAAAACAGATTTCATTTTCGTACCAACTGACTAATAAAATATATGAATATAGCTGACCTCGATTATTTGGAAGCGACTAAAAAGGAGCTTTATGAGAGATCTCATTCCGTGGTTTGAGTCAAATCCAAGAAGAAGTGCTGCTAAATACCTACTTTCCTTCTCCATGTCTGGCATGCCATAACTTTTATATTACACCTAATTTGCTGATTGCTTCTATTATCTCTGAGATTTGAAGTTTAAAAAAATAAAAAATGAAATAAAAATTCTCAGAATTAAAAAACGTGAAAAAACTTTCATCTTCATATTTTATTAGATACCTATCATTGAAGAACGAAAAGTATATTTTTAACTTCAATTGTTCATATTGAAATTTTAGAATTAAATTTGCTACTCTAGATTTTTACATAATCTTCAAAATTGGTATTTAAAGATCTTTTATACATTCTGAAACATGATGTGTGATCGTAGTTACGATCATAAATACATATATGGCGCTGCAATTCATTGTTGAATCAAGGCCCTCTCCAAAAGTTTCCGCCACTCATCCCTATTCTGTGCAGCAGTCATCCAGTCCGGTATTCCAAGAATATTACCGGAATCTACATGGGCGCTATCCAGCCATCTCGTTTTGGGTGGTCCCACTCTTCTAGCTTGATTAAGGTTTCCATGGTTAATGTTTTGGGATTTCGTTCTCATCCATCCTGGCATGGTGTCCGCTGATCTGAGCCTCTTCACACTGATCCATTTAACAACGTTTGAGTTCTTGAAAAATGCGTAGATTTCCCGATTTTTTCTTCTTCTCCAGACATTACCTTCCCATATCGGACCAAAAATTCTTTTCAGTAACATCCTTTCAAAATTCAGCAGCCTTATTCAACGCCCAACCTTCAGATCCATTGGAGGAACGCGAGGACCGGGCGAACAAGGACTTTTAAAGCCTCAATTTGGAATCATTGGTAATAAACCTACTTTTATATTGCATGGCGAGGCCAAAATAGCACATGTTTGTTGATAGAAACTGACGTTTATATCTTGAGATACAGCTATATCCGAATTCATCTCCGACCTCAAATACACACCCTCTCAAACTTGTGTGTCCCAATCTCAATATTCTCTGGTCCAGCCTGCATATGTTTAGTTATTGTTTCATTGACAAGTCCAAACTTCTTAGCTGTCTTTTCTAGTTGAAGAAATGAAGTTACGATCCTAAGTAAGCCTAATGATAGTTCAAATTAATGTTTACGTTTTTTTCCGCTTTCAAATCACTATCAAAGGTTTTGGTGCCACTACTTCAGACACCTCTCATTTAAAAGAAAAAATTAAGTCAACATGGTTGTTGATGATTCGGAGGTTTCGCCATACCTGCGTTTCAGAGTAGGGCACTAACCGCATAAGTTCTTGAAGCTGGCTATGGTACCTTCTACCAAATTTCCCACTGCTGCCAATACTTGACTGGTGTCATTTGAATACAAACTTTGGCTATGCTAAATAAAAAAGAAGTAACAATAAAGACGAGAGACAATCGGACGGGCAGTGGCATTTCTAATCGCGCTACCGTAGTGAGTAAATTGTTTTACGACCGTCCGTTCCCATGGGTGCCTCAATAGGAGTTTTCCGGCGAGGACGACAGACCGTAAATCTGGAAGGGCCCCAGTAGCCTGTCGTCAGTTTGTTCTAAACACTCCCTGGCCGTGACAAAAAGCCTAACAGTGCCCTGCCACTCATAGAGGTCTCACTTTACGATCCAAAGAGAATCGCACATCTTAAATGTTCCATTAGTCTTGTCCATGGCTGGCCCTATTGTTCCACCGAGCAACCACTTCGGGGAAACCAAATGTTCCTTCACAACAGTTCCAGGAGTCAACAGGAGTCCAACAAGACAATACAGAACTGTCATTATAATTCAAAAATTGATTATTTGTTTTTTAAGTCAAATCTTTTTTTTTTACGTCAAATCTTTTTTTTTTACGTCAAATCTACCAATTAATAAGGAGTGTGAACCATCAGTGATCATGAACCTGAATGTTTACATTATTTTTGATATTCCGTTTTGATGATTTATTTTTTGATATTATAGACGTGTATATTTACTTATATACAATTGTTAAAGAGTTTTCAACCACTCCGATCATTGTTGCTCTGTGCTAGAATATACACAAGATTCTATTGAATTGCAATAATAATTAAAGAATAAAAAAAATTAATTACCTACAAATTCAATATTATAAAACTTCTACCGTGTGCAAAAATTACTATTATTTTTTAAAATTAAATGAACTAAAAACAAATTAATGAAAATTATATGCGTTGATAAGTCGAATTTAAAAAAAAGTAGAAAAATAAATTCCCAATAATTAATCAAAATAAAGTAGAAATAATATAAATTCTGATGATTTACCAAGTACACTAAATTGTTTTTTTTTAAGATTACGAAGTATACAAAAAACGCATACACACACACACACACGTATATATATATATATATATATATATATATATATATATATATATATATATATATATATGTATATATCATAAATTAATTCTCTTTCACTGTATTTATTTTCAGTTTATCAATATTGGAAGTTTATTTTACCTTAAAGGTTTAAAAGTTATGTCATTATTATTTATTATAATTTCATTTTTTTTCTTATTTGTTTAATTATGCTATTATTTACTCAATATCATATTCTTTTTTGCTCTACTCTAAGGTTCTAAAGCTCTACTGATTTTACATATTATATAATGTGTATATACGTAATATTATTAGAAAGATATATGTCCCGGAATAAATAAAGAATTTATTATTATTATTATAATATAAATTAATGATAAAATTTTCAAAAGTCTAGTGAAATATAAATTAATGATACCATTTTCAAAATTCTAGTGAATAAAATATATATATAAAAATGTATATAAATAAATAATAGAATAAAATGTATGAATATTAAAAAAAATTTAATATTCTATTATATTATATTTTAATATAATTAATAAATTTTACAGAAAATTGTACTAATATTTTGATTTGTTTGTTATTTTTGGATGATTTTTTTTTTAAATTTAATTTTGGTTGGTGTTTTATGAAGTAATTTCCATCTTCTAATTTTTGGGTTTATTTATAAACGTTTATCACATATTGTTTTACATATTTTTCGACGTTTGGTGGAAATCTCCATCTTTATGCATAACACTCTTATGCATTATTCCATAATATCATAATTTTCATTTCTCCCTTCTTATTTGTCATTTCTTAATATCCATAAATTTTATTTCGTATTCCTTATATTAGTCACTTTATTATCATTATATTATAATGCATAAGAGAGTTGTCCTGAAGATGGGAAAATTCCATGAAACGTCGAAAAGTATTTCTAAAAAATATGTGATAAAAGTTTTTAAATAAAATAGACAATTAGAGGAAGAAAATTACTTCATAAAATACTACCCAAAGCTAAAGAGTATTTTACTTTTTTTCAATAATAAGATTAACTTTCGAATTCAATTTTGATCATTTTGAAATGTAAGATATTTACTATAATGTTTTGTTGTTTGTTTATCTTGATGATGATAAAAGATTTCGAAAGATCGGTTTAATTGAATAAATACGTTATTATTATAAAAATAAAGAAATATTTAATAGAAGTTTTTGTTATTCACAAAAAACATTTTAATCTATTGATGTTAAACTTCCGTAAGTATGTGAAATTTAAATAATAATTTATAATAATATTATTTAAATATTTACTTTATATACAAGTTTGTAGAGCTTTACAATCAGTGGTTTCATTTTCGCTCCGTGCTAGAAATTACGAAAGAATCTAATATAATATAATATTTTTATTATATGATATAATATAATATACAATTACAAAATAAGAAAATAATAAATGAATTTAATTACAAAAATATAATAAATAATAATAATAAAAAATAGATTAAAATCAAATAATTCTGAATTTATCGATAAAAATAATTTCATAATTGATTAATTATTTAATTGTAATTTTTTGTTTCATACGATTTACTTTATAATACAAATTTTATCATTTTGGAATAAAATCTTCATAAAAATTAAATATTAGTTGAGAAATGTAGTTCTTGGTAGTCCTTTACCATAACTCTAAGAATAGAATATTTATGGTTGTGTAATTTTTTTAAATTATTTTTATATTCCTGTCTTATTAAAGTAACAACATGAATTTTTATATCGAATTCAGTGCAATAGGTTCGAGTAACAATACTTTTTTATATTATATTTTTATTATAAAAGCAAATTTTATAGATTTGTTGAAACAAGTCTATAAAATTGTCCATTGAAAGAGCTTAAGCCTTGTGTTCATTGTCGCTCTTAACACACTAGACCTTCCGTAATGTACGGTTCTGTGGTAACCAGAAGTCATAGGAAAAGACATGATTATTGGACGACAAGCAGAGTTATCAGAGAGCTGAGAGAGATGAGTGGAGGCGTAGGAGGTTTTGTAACGATGAGTTTTCCAGGACGGTGGGATCGACCGCTTTCACTCGGCTGTTGGCCAACCATCTCCCGGTGAAAACTTGGGAAACACCGTCATGCACCGCTCAACACATTTAAATATTCCTGAAGGAGTTGCTGTAGTTTCTTTAAAAACGAAAGGAAATTTGTCTGCTATAATAATAACATTTGGAAAGTTAAATATTACAGAATAATATGTCTAAACAGCTGTATTGCCTAAAAGGCAGAGTAGGGCGGGAAAAAATTATTTCAACTAACGTGGATGTAATTATTGAAAGATGTTAAATTGTGATAATTTTACCATAAACAAATTGTTAAACTATTTCTTGCGAAACATGATATTTCTCTTCTGAACTTCAGGTCGTAAAATACAAGTATAGATGTTACATACGTGCAGTGTTTTCCTTTTTTTGTTGCGGGGAGGAAAACCTCAAATTGACGGGGGATTTAAGCTTTTTTTTTTAATAAGCAATCAACCAATTAGATTTTTTTAAACTGCAGCAGTTAACCATTTATAGTTTATTACGTCATCTTTACATTACTAAGGGACACCAAGATTTTTAAAAATTGCCAATTGGTTCGTTGTGCCCGTGAGGACTTGGTTGAATTGACATCACTTTTCAATAAAAACATATGATTTTGGATTAAACTGTTTTTAATTGTTACCAATTGAGTTATTTATGGTTCTGGCGTGTTTAGATACTAAACAAAAATGAATCTTTTGCAATTATCTACTACATTCCAGAGCGAAGAAAGTATTTCAAATAAATACATTCAATGTTTTTCATTCAGTTTCAGTTTTATTTGTTATTGGTGGAAAACATGTACATATTTATTTCTTTATTTGAAAATGAGGTTATTACTACATAGCGATAGTATTAACAAGTATAGTATGTAAACAGTGACAAAGAAATCATAAGTTTTTATTGAAAAGTGATTTGCGGTAGCGAAGTAAATAAGACCCCTAACTTATTACTAGACAGGAATAATATTAATAGGCTTATTGTGGCTGCTCTATTATTATTGTGATTGTAGTCCATGCAATGGATAAATGAAGAGTCCATGGAATAACGAGTGAATAACACTTATTACATTTCGAGAAAACCAACTTTTGATGTATGGAGCTTCCCCTATCATCCGGGCATGGGTATTCTTCAAACGCTACTAACAAGCCCACCATCGAAATTTCTGGCTGTTTCTTTTTACCTATCTTATTTTACAGAACGATATGAACATTTATATCTACTTTTTTATATCTACATTATATTTCTTATAACATTTATATCTACTTAAAAAATGTGCATTTACCTTTTTTTCTGTAGACTCTTCAAATACAATACCTTTTATTTTATAATCTTTGTGTTTTATTTTAGCTATACAAGCTCTTATTCCATATTAAAAAACAACTACTAATATTTATCATTTTTAAAATGATAACTACTTATTTAAAAGTAGTTTCATTTTAGGGGGAAATTATCATGTTTTAGGAAGACAATATTAAATTTTAGAGGGAATTCAACTGAGTTTAGGAGAAAGAATTAGCCTAACCCTGGCAACCCTGCATATGGGCTTCCTTAAGTGTGCTTCAGTAAAGTGTTCATTCATTTAATTTTTAAAAAAATCGGATTGCTCTTTTATAGTGGTATACTTATTTTTGAGAAGAAGCGGTGACAAAACATGAAATCGAGAATTGTAATAATTTTCCAAATCGCGAATCAAGTTAATCTTTTCAAATACTTCGAAGGTATATCAGATTACTTTTTTCGAAAAATTAATGTGATTATTAGATCCACAAAACATTGTAAACGATAAAGAATTTAATTAAAATCATGAAAAAATATTTTTTTTTTTAATAGCTCAGCAATTGTTCAGTTCTCGGTGAGTTCCATTTAAAAATACTACAAGTATTTGATATGATTTATTCATCGAATTTAAAATTGTTTTGACCTCTAGATTTATTTACGACTTGATATCTTTTCCATAAAATAATTTTATTCGATAACATTTTTAATTAAGAATAAACAACAAATAAATAAATAATATAAAAACAGATTTGCAGAGGTATACATTCATTGGTAATGTTTGTTGGGGTTTAACATTCTTATGGCGTCGAATGTCGCACACAGGTGAAATTCCCCGAAATCGTGGTCAATAATCGGAAACACCAACTTGGATATTAGGACTAAAAGTCATTATAGTATAATTATCAAGTTACCTGGGCATTATAAAGTGTTCACCTTTTTTTCCTTCTCTTGTTTCTCTGTAAGATATTTTAGTTCAAAGTTTACCTTCACTGAGAACTTTTCGATTGAAGCGGTTAAAAGCATACGTGTTTTTTAAGTTCCGTTTTTGATTAAGTTTTTGTGAAAAATTAAAGAGAGTGAGTGCCATGGAGCCTATAGTTGGGGGTAAGTAGAGTCTT
Source organism: Rhaphigaster nebulosa (assembly GCA_948150685.1). Taxonomy (NCBI): domain Eukaryota; kingdom Metazoa; phylum Arthropoda; class Insecta; order Hemiptera; family Pentatomidae; genus Rhaphigaster; species Rhaphigaster nebulosa. Next base: position 26,448,302 of record OX411311.1, read on the forward strand.
ATAATTTTTATTTTATACATATATTTGTAGAACCTCTGGTATAGCATTTTTTTAAAAATTGTATAGTAAAGGTACTGATGAAAATAACAACTTTTCGTTTTTCCTTGGCCAAAAAGTAAATTTCTTCGCGTTTCTCCGCGACGGGCTTAGCTTCTCACTTTTATTTGACAAATGCTTGGTAAGATTCAGTTTTTACTTGCTGCGATAATTTGCGATCTTCCTAGAAATAATTTTTTTTTAAAAGTTGTTATATAGTTCAGATATCATATCTTATTTCATGATTCCAATTGGACAGTTCGGTGAGGAAGCTCAGGAATCGCGAAATAAAGATATCAAAAGATATAGGGAATTTCACTCGAGAAAATTTTCGAGAAAGCAAATCATGGAGGATATGTTTCATAATTTTTTGGTGTCTTCTGACCCATTGGTATCTGGCTTGAAAACATTACCTGCCAAAAAAATGAAACAATATCCTTCAGAGGTTTTGGCATTTTTCGAAAAACCATTGCTCTCTGCTGAAAAGGAATGATAAGTATTGTGGATAATGATGATGATGATTATTAGTTATGCATATTAATTAAATAAATCTACAGGTATAGCTGATAATGTATAATGAATAATTAATATTACTGTGTCTTAAATATAATTTCACTTTAACTTGTTTAATTTGTTTATTTTCAATAACCTTCTTGACTACCTGCTTAAAATATTATCACTTCAATAAAAGGAAGAAAATTTACAACATTTTTTACAGATTTTTTATACATGACTGGAACAAATATTTAAAATAGTCATAACATAATTTTAATGTTTGTTAAAGGTAATAGGTTGCAGCTCGGGTAAGAAAATAAATAAAACTTGTATTTTAAAGATTATTCTTCTATCTAATGAAATTCAGTTACGCCCGATTTATGAACGACATCGCATATGTTATGAAGAAGGATGGGATGGAGCATGGGGGGGGGGGGGAGGGAGGGGGAGAAGCAAAAGTGTTTTACTTCCTTTTTTTGGTTAAATATATTCAAATTAGTTTATATTTAGGTCTTATAATTATTCGATAGTCCACCTGTGTGCGTCGGCTGGAAGGACGGGTTATCCTGGAGCAGTGCTCCTTAAACCTATGCAATCCGAGGACTTACTCTTGAACAAAATTTTTTTTCCGGACCTTCATCGCAACCCTTTATTTCGTTCCTGAAACATAATTTCTGGCTCAATAATCTCAGATATTATATTATAATAAATATTGGTAAATTTATTATTCATTCTACTTATACATAATTAACCTATTTGTAAAATTGTGGACATTGGCATACTGTAAAGTTATAGAATCTGTAAGTGAAGAAAGACTTGAAAATGGACAATATGAGTCCGAAACCTCGATGAAGAACTAATCAATAAATAAAAAAGATGCGGAAGCATAATGGTTTCAATGATAATTTTCGACATTGAGGTTCATTATTGGACTATCGAACGTGTTAATTATGAAAATACTATAGATTTAAAGATAGCAAGCTCATTTATTGATTTATCTTAACATTTCGGAAACCTCGATATTGAGGTCTATTGCTAGGTTATTAAGCGTGCTAATTATGAAAATAATATCGATTTTAAGATCACACGCTCACCTATTGATTTATTTAAATATTTCGGATAATCTTGATTAGGATTTATCGAATATTCTTGATTATTGGGTTATCGAAGGTATTTATTACGAAAATAGGTACTATATTAGATTTATTTTAAGTTGTATTAAGTAATATTAATAGTAAATCTAAATGCGTATGCGCGGTTCAAAAATTCTGTAATAAATTCACGTTTTTAAAAATCTAATAAACGATATCTGTACCGAAGAATTCTTTAAAAGTAATAATTAATCGAATTGCTAGGAAACGTATTTTTTTTCGGTAAATATTGATGTAAAAACCTGACATTTCTTCTCAAAGAAATATAGGTTACTAAAAGATTTTTAAGCTAAAATAGCAAAAAAAGTTTTAGTATATTGGCACTCTTCTTCCAAATGCAATTGTACTCTGAGCAGAAAGAATGGCAGAATCTATGCGATTCGTTGACTAAATAGTTATGAAAACTATCCACCAATCTCTAATATTTGGTGATTAAGAAGATATTTTGATTCTTGTTTGGTTGTTAATTATAGTGTCTTGACTGGCAACTCCTTTTTTAAAGTTCCCTTTATGCAAACAGAAGCCTTACAGAATATCGCAATACCGCCTTTCGCAAAAGATCAAAGTTTGCCGACAAAGACTCGCTGACTACGCTTCCAGCAAGTTCCGACCGCGTTGTTTTATTTTCCGTTCTGCAGTTTGTTTACAAGTGTCCGATGGGGAAGGGGACTTCTTCAGGACAGTCTGCGTCCGCCAAGGTTCCAGGACAACAGGGTAAGTACGAGCCCTTGAAGATTCATTGTAATGTTAATCATGGTTAATTTTTTTTAATTACCATATATTTCTATTTATAGTTATTATTTTTTTTTTTTTTTTACAAAACCCCTGCTGAACATAACATAAATAGTAGTAACTATGTACAATATTTGCTTACAAGTACTTGATTTGTTAGAAGTCTGTGCTTTTAACGGGCCCATATGCTTTGAGTTTCGAGACAATCTGAAATTTTCGAGACAGTCCTGATTTTTTAAGCCTTGTCCCGAATATCTTTGAGGGCCATTCGGAATGGACATTTTACCGATTTTTAGAATTGGCCAAGATTATTCATTCAAATTTTCACCGAATAATGTATCCTTATAAACAACAATTGTATTTCTTCTTTATATTATAAATCACCCTTCATTATTACACTCCACCAGGTTAGGTATTTGGTATGGTCGGGGAGTAGGGGTAACATTCAAAAGCATTCCAAATTTCGGTCAGAAAAATATGGTCACCTTAGACTTGTACAACCTACGAAGTGTCGAGCCCAACAACGTGAATACAGGTTCTAACAGTATTTGTTTGCAAGAACAGGGTCTACGAAATAATGAATAAATAATTCTACGTACGATAATAATAGCTGAATTGTACAAACATTTTCTAAAAGTGAATCCCAAGCCTTAGCTCATAAGTTCTGGTTTTTATAATTTTTACTTTTTAATTTCCCATAGTTCAGATAGGCTACGATATTTCTCAATAAATGAGCTCCACAGCTTTGGTTTCTGCCATTTTATGCAGATATTATAATAGAAAAAAAAACTGATTTCTCTTTAGATGTTGTACAACATACTCGGACCAACCAGGTTATATAACATTAAAATCACGCCCAAAAATATCTTCTTATTCGTTTTGTTTTAGTACGACCAAGTTGTACAATTAATCAACGTGTATGGGACTATTTTAGAGTTTAATGTTTGTTAAAAGGCTGGGGTAAGTAATCATTCTATTTACCTATTATGGATTGAATTTATTTTTGTTAATGTGAATGATTTAGTTCAATATTACACTCAATATTTGTAGCAAAATTTTTGGCTAATAACTGATTTAGTTGGATTTGTGTCTAAAATTTATTTATTCACACGATTATGGTTTGTCGAATCGTGCTTTAAAATTAATTATTTTTACGTGATTTCGTTTGCATTTATACGCTCACATATTTTTGAAGTTTTCATTTCAATTCGCCTATCTTGTTAAATCTTGTAGTTAAACAGAAAACGAATCATGTATTGATTCCGAAAAAAACAAAAAAAAAACATCCGATTTCTTTTAACCAGCAGTTGCTGTACTTTTGCCATGGCGCATCAAATATATTTTTAAAAAAGGAAATACGTTCGGTCAAAAAGATTTACTTGAAAAAGGGAAGAGATGCCAAGAAGATCCGAGGATGAAAAAAAAAATCGATAGCGTGCCACACATTTCTTTCTCCACTTCTTAACAGTGGCTGACCTGATCAGCTGAAAAGGGAGCATAGAAAATCCGTAGCTTGGATATTGGATCTAGGATTAAGCTTGCTGCGCACAATAGCCCATATTTTATTATTTTCTAGGATTTATAAATCGAAAATTAATATTTTTTATTCAGATTAGACGCTTTTAAAACTTCTTATATATTTTTTTTAATTTATTCAGAACGCATTATCACTGATAATTAGTTGCAATATTTAATTAATATTACATTCCATCTTTTTTTACATATCTATTTCGTTATTAAATTTTCCTTGCCAAGTCCTCTCACACATATTCTTCTAGTAAACCCTTTCAATACTTTCTTGGTTTACAAATGGTATTCTACAATACCTCACCATGTTTCCGTAACCTTCAAGACCTCATTATTTCCATATAAAATTCTCTTCCGCCCTTGTTTAAAGCCACACCTAGAACACACCTAGCGACTATATATAGAATAGTCGCCTATCATTGGTGTCACATACGTGCACGAGGAGGCCCCTCACCTCCGATTCATTAGAGGAATCCTGAATAGGAAAGATGAGCACAGGTTTGTGAATAGTTGACCCACCTTCAAATATCACAGGTAGAATAAGGTAGTGTACGTATTTCTGAGTCATAATTTAATTGCATGATGTTATAATGTTACTAATTTTATGTTTTTCTTTTGTTTGAGGGATCCGAAAAAAAAAAATAAAAAAAAAAATGGTGTCATAATATCGCGATACTGTTGTCCCATGCCCACTGCCATTTAGTAAGTTGCAACAAGCTGAACTTGTCACAACAAATTGCTTTATTGCTTTAATATTACTTTGATTGTTAATAATTTAATGATATTGATACAAAAAAAAAGCAAATATAAACGGTACTGGAAGAGAAATTTATCTTCGGGGGACATTGCACTACGCTATTATTCTTTTGGAAAAATTTAATTTAGAAGATATTTTTAATTTTTTAAGGATTGGCTCTATCTTTGAATAACAATTGTATATAAAAATGACGGTAATAAGAGATTGGACAAATAATTAATTTAGTGTATGCGTTATATAAGAACACGATAAAAAAAAAAGACAATTGAACAAGAATGAAAAAAGAATGTCAATATTCACTCTACAAAAGTAGTATTGCAGTGAGAAGATGGTTTGAAAATGGGAAACTAAGTCCAAAATAGGTTGGAATGAAGCTTGATGGGATATATATATATAATATTAGAATTTAAAACGGCACTGTAGGAGAAATTTATTTTGGGGAGGTATATCCTTCGGCATTAGAGATATTATATTTTATGTTTTCCAACAATTCTCTACTCTAATAATTCTACCATACATTTCAGGTTTCATAAGGCTACATTAAATGCGACTGCACGATTAAAAAAAGTATGAGATTTCCTGTTTTAGTATTTTTCATTAATCATTTTCAGTTTATAAAAAAAATATCCGGCCGCGCAACTTTTCCTACAGCTTTGGGTTCTATAAAACTATATATATGTATATATATATATATATATATATATATATATATATATATATATATATATATATTATGTTTAGCTTTGTAGGACCATTTATTTATGTGTCAAATGAGCGTCAGGCAATATCCAGGAGATGTAATACTTTCGAAAAACTAAAAAAAAAAAGTATCTAGGTCCATTGAAAAATTAGAAGAATAGGTAAGTAGGTAAGTTATGGCTCCACTGGTTCAAGAGTTAATCGTGGACGGACAGACCAATTGCTGAAAATGCCTTTTTTTGGACTCAGGGTGTTCTGAAACTCATAGATTCTCAGAAAAAAGTAAAAAACCGCTTCACTCGTACATTACATTCAGGTGATGAGTATCATTTTTTTTTATTATCTTATGTTCATTTCGATTTTCGACTCAATGACAAATACAAAAATATTTTCGTTGAATCAAATATCTCAATTCTCAGTACCCCAATGTTTACTGTCATACAAATGTCATACAAATGATTGGTATTTATGGATCACTCATGATTTTCCAGATTTTTTTTGGGAAGGGTTCATCTACTCGATTTTCTTGAGCTTTTTCTGTGAATCACCCATCTGGTGAAAATTGCACATCGAAAAGTTGACCCGATTACAATACCTTACTTACCTAGGTCGAGAGAACGTGACGGCCGAGTACGTTGGGTCGAGCGTCCCAAAGTGCCCGGGTCGGAACGTTGTGGTTTCGATTCCCACCTGGTTCAGTTAATATTTATTTCGTGGCGATCCTGCGAAATGAATCTTGAAACTCCCGCTCAAGTACGCGGGGGTGACGTAAAAGTAGCCGTCAGGGGTTGGCAAAAAGGACCACACGGCCCACTTGCCGGACTAGTTCCTCCCACCAATACCAGTACCATTACCTAGGTCATTTGGAAAGTAAAAAGATATTGTTTATTCTAAATATTTAAAACCTTTAAAAAAATAACATCTAATTTTAAAAAACACAAAAAAATGTTGTTAATATGAACTTTGGTACTGTTCCCCTTTGAAAATAAATAAATAATTGAACCGCGTTTATGGTAATCACTGTCAACCATCTCTTTCTAAGAACTAAAACACTCTGTTAAATATACTGTCAGCTATCATATAAATTATAAAATCAGATTGATTTTTCTAAGCAGCTAACGAGCTGAATGGGAATATTGAGGCCACAATCCTGCGTAACATGTTAACTATTAACTACAGAATACTATTTCAAGAGCTGGTAATACGGATCGGAGCGGACCTAGCAGCAACAAATAAAAATTCATTAATAAATAAATGAAAATATTTCACACTAATTTACAAGGAACGATATAACGAGATATCGGAATCGAGAATTAAATAACATTATAATCGATTGAACGTATAATTAAAAAGTAATGGGATTAAAGTTGAGGTACTCTTAGAATGTGAAAGCATTTAGATTACAATGAATGTCAAACTCACGAAGGGTATAATTAAAATTACAATTAATCGCAAGGATTCATTTTAATCTTCGATTAAGAAAACCTTTTAACTCGAGCCGAAAGCATGTGACTTGAATTCTAAAACAGTTATTTTTCCCGCCTTCTTTTAAAAACGTATACAGGAATCACAGGTTTGCTGTAATATTGAAAGGATTTAATACAAAGGAAATTATTATTTTCCCAGATATTTACTTTTTCTATCAGGAAATCTTAGAACCTGCCAAATTTTTCACACTTAGCAACGCTGACTCGAAACCAAGCTTGTCCGCAGGACAAAAAATGTACTCCAGGACATCCCAGCGCTTCACTCAACCGCATCAGTAGTAATGGAAGCCAGTGGATACTGAGTAGGGGACTATAGACGAAGACACTCAGGATTTGAATGGAGAAGCTGGATATTGAAAGAACTCCAATATATATATATATATATATATATATTTACAGTATGTCTCATGGCCACCGCCGTTAAAGTGGATAGGAATGGTGCTTTATGATTAGGATGATGAAATTACGAATATTTGGATGGAATAAGTTCTAAAACATGTGGGACATTGAGGACCTGATGTGGAGTATTGTTTGTCACATAGTATGGAGCAAGGAATGTTGTTCGAAGGACTTCGGACTAATAACATTGGATTTGGCTGATGTTCGAAATTTAGCTGTCCACCGCAGTTGAAGCCCATAGGTCCGAATAGACTTGACACTTATCTTCTAAATTAGTTGGTTTAAAGGTGAGACTATCTGTTTAGTGATCTATATAGTTAGTCTTATCATCGGTGAAGCATTTAATTGTGCTAAATGGTCAGGAATATGAGCTAGCCGGCTCATAAACTAATTTAGTTGTAGTTGTAGTCCTTACAACGGCGTGACTTTACGAAGGAGGCATAAGCACTAGTAGGTAGGCAGGGGGCGGGGGAGGGTAAAATATAGGATGCTTATTTTGTATTTTTTGCTCAATAGTTTTTTTTTCTTTTTTCATGAAATTTATTTTGAATCGGATTTTCTTAAGTTTTTGGATTAAAAAAAACGATTATACCAACGATTATTCGATAAAATAAAAGCGGTTATCGGTCATAACCGACCGGTTATTGACATCCCTAGTGTACCCTAATTATAAATATGTATGTATGATTCGAACTTCCGCAGAAAGCAGGCAAAAAGAGTGTTGTGAATTATTGTTATTGTTAATAAAAATTAGTTCAAGCCCTACTAGGGGTATTTATGAATACTTTATACAAGCAATTATTATTAAATTATACTGAAATCATTATTTAATTTTGTAGTAATTGAGTTGTGTTAAAAAATAAACTCTTATTATTATAATGTAGCAGGAGGATTTGTTTTCAAGATATCTAAATTGATATATTAGTATTATTGACAAAAATGATGAACATGGAATATTGAGTAGGAAGAAGCCGGCTGTATAAATTTGTCCCGGGTCCGGACCTAGCTAACGGTGGTCCTGATTATGAGTAAGGTTCTGATAGAATAAGAAAACATTGGATGGAATAAGGTTGATAACATATATGATATTGAGATCATGATGTTGGTTATCACTCGTTACGTAGTATAATGCTTCATACGACATATCTAACATTACTGCCATGATTAGTTTCATACATCTTTATCTGGTATGCAACTAGTTTAAGACAACAACAATCACTTAAGTGATAATCTTCTCTAATGATAGTCTTCCTTATCGGCTACACGCGACATCACGAGATACATGCGCAAGATAAGGTAAAATTGACCTTTGGGTTTCCATTTAAGACACCATGTAGGGACCCACATCAAAAATAGATTATCTTAAGAATTCTCAGGGAGAAGTATCCGTCTATGCCACATTAAACAACGTCTTTTAAATATGGCATGATTGCTTCCGGGAGTCGGATTGATAGAAGTCCCAAACATTGATACACATACAGATGAGATGAAAGGTAAAAGTAAGACCCTCACGAAATGGTGTGATTGCGAGAGATGCAGGAAGTGGTAACAGATAGGAGAGGCGCTGCCAAAACACTGAACCTTTTGGATGTTGTACAACTTCCCGATACTGTTCTCAGCTAATGATGACATATAAATGGGGCTGTGGCAACTGATGGTAAGGCACAGCTTTCTAGTAGTTGAGCCATTGTACCGAGGCAGGGGAAGTGCAATGGAGGGGAGGACAATGGACAGCCAGCAGACGGCGTGGCGCTCATGTAACACCGCACAATGGACTGTCGTAACAACATGGCCGCCATCCCACCTCTCCTCCGAGTCTCGCTCCCACGTCCTTTTATTGACCAAATCTCAGATAAATTTCACAACTATTATTGCAACTCGGCATCTTGTTTTTAGTCTCGGAATTCACATGTTCTTATCCTATCTCCTCTCTCTTTTTTTTTTTTAGGTCCTCTGATACCACAGTTACGCCAAAAGTTTGTAATAGGTAATATAAAAGTCTTGAATGTATTATTGTCTTTGAAATGACGCATATTAAATTATTTGTATAATTTATTTTATTATTTATTTCGTCTCCATCCCTAAGGGTAATTGGCATAATAAGTTACAATTATTAAACCCTACTATCAAATTTCGATTTTAGATAATCCAAAAGTTGTCTTATTGTATCTTCATCATCCTGGTGGGTTTCCGTCATTGTTGTACCAAAACAGCACCATCTCCCCTTGGAACTATCCCAATATTTAGAACCAAATAGGCGTAACCAAGAAAGCCAAAACCTACTGAAAGTTGTAATGTGTCAATAGATACTCACAAATCCATCATGAATTTATTCGCAAAACCCATTATACCCAATGACAAAGCTCATTATGACCGATCAAAAGGCTCTGATGTACTTTAAAAAGATATATCATATAAAAAAATCTAGAGAAGAAATGGAATCAATTGAACATTTTACCTGATAAATATTCCTACAACCAAATAAACATCCCAATCTCAATAATACCCGATACAAAACACACAAAAATCGCCAGTGGCGAATCTAGACCTTGTGGGGTCTTGGACGATACGATATTGCCAGGCCTCTCTAGTTTGCTAGGTTTGGAGGGTACTGGCACTGGTACTGGTAATGGTGAGGGGAACGAGTCCGGCAAGTGGGCATATAGAATACATTCCAAGTGGAAGAGGAGGTCCGGAAATAATTTGAAAGTTCTGAGACTAATTATTTAAGTAGTATTGTCATGAGAGAAAATGACAGCATATTATACTGCTAAAGTGTTTTAAATTTACTTTCGAAACTGTATTAATTTTTTTATAATTTTGTATTTTAGTTCCAATTTTTTTTTTTTTTTTTTTTTTTTTGTTTAAAAGCAAATTTGTATAGATCAAATTTTATTTTGGTATAGTGTGGTGCACGATCTAACAGTGAGGTGTTAGGCTCTACCATGCAAACTTATCCCATTTGTTTTAGACCTTATTTTATCCAAATTTTCCAAATTTTGCAAAACCTCACTCACCACCCAGACGTACAATCCTCCTCGTAGGTTGAAACGGTAGTTGCCCCGAGATCTGTTGTAAATATGCATATTGGAATCCTAGCAATGGCCAATTTCTCCACTCAAGTGTCTGCGGCTATAGCACCCTCGCTCAGTCTCCACTGGCTTTCAATGGCAATGACGTGAATGAGTAAGAAGCGCGTTTATTTATTATTTATTAATTAAGTTTATTTTGCTGTTATTAATTTTCTTTTTTATATTCTGTAAATATGGTGTGAATGAACGTTTTGATCTCTATTACCGTTGTTCTTGCTGAAATAGAATATAAATTGAATACAAAAAAAAATATATATAAACTGCATGCACAACATATCTTAAAATTCTATTTTAGTCTGTGGTGCGTGGCCTCACGGGTAATTTTAAATATGAACTAAGAATTTGTCTGTGATGTATAGCTCAAAATTTATTTTTGTATAACCTGATAGACCAGGATCAGACAGTTGGGCTGTCTGAATTTGGCTCTACCATGTAAGATGCATTTATCTGTGTTTTATTGCAAGACCCTGGTTGGTCATCTCCTCCCTACCCTGGGTCTGCTACTGAAAACCACGAATTAACACCATTAATTCCGCAACATAGAAACATTAAATACTTTTATAAATGGTTCAAACGATCAAGGACGGACTTATAAAGAACATGGATGAATCTTGAATGATTAAGATATATATTACAGATTGTAGCCTTCAATTTGTAGACTGTTTTATATGAAACGAATGCAATGAATGAAGAGCACAAAACTTAAAAATAAATTTTTTTCTGAGAGGAAAAAAATGATTTAAAATATATTGTAATTGTTAAGGAAATTGACTTTGTGCAACCGAATTGTGACGAAAGACCGGTAATTTAGGTCACTTCTTTTTAGTGTAATTTTTTCAATACAGTTTACATTGCTTTTATTTATGTGTTTATTGATTTTAACACATACATAATAAACGTACTTATATTATTATATATTATATATTATTATATATAACATATTATTTTATTTTATCGCATTCTTAAACAGCTTATAAATAATAATAGTAAAAAAAAGTAATTGGTAATTAATGTTAATCCTCTGCTGTACCGTTGTAATAGGTCTGTGGTATGTGAATATGATGTACCTGGTTATGGAAATTACAATTTTTCGGTTATCTATTGCTAATTTAGAAAAAATAAAAATGCTCAGGAAATTTTACATAAAATAGTTCAGGACAATTTTGTTTGAGCTTTTTATTATTAACTTAGAATCAAATTCGTTTTAATTGTGTAAGCTCCCTTTCCTTTGTCATGGGTTCATAATGCTTTAAGATTATATTTTATAATATTTATCTTTATTTTTTCTTTGTAATTATGAATATATTGAGAATTTTATTAATATTTTTAAATGTCGATGGACTGTAAATTGACAGTTCTAAATAAGAATTATCGATAGTTTTATTTACATATTTATCAAAAAATTGAGTACCATTAACACGTTAAATTATATTTGGTATTATATTTATGTATTATCAGGTGGAAGTTAGTTAGGTACTACTTAGGGTAGGGCGGTGGTTGAAGTTCTTTAGTGGCTATTACCTCGTTATCTTGTTGTGGAGTTTTTTCTTCTGTTCGTTGTTAAAGTAGACTGCTTGGCTATCGTTGGCTATTTTTTCAAAAGGGTCCTTGTCATTGTCTTTCTAACTTCTTCTTTTTTTCCGGAGGTATAGCACCCCTTCCGTGACTTTATTATTCCACGATCATTATAGAAATGTTTGGCTTAAAAAAAAAAAAAAACTTATCGGCTACGGAATCATAGATTATAGAATTAAGGATTTTATGGTTACTGGACCCTTAGTTCGAAACTGTAACCAATTGAGGATTAGAAATTTGCAAATTAATTTTCAACTAAATTTCTTTTGAGTTTTTTAGTTGAACATAATTGCGGATGATATCATGGTATAATTAATAGTTTTGACCAGGCTTTTGATTAATATTTGTTCTTTCCAAACTTGAAAAAACAAATTTAATTTCTGCTCTTATACAATATTTATTTGCCTTTCTGTTTCGTTACACAAAAGCATGAAATCCTGCTGGAAAAAAAATATTAATAGTCTTTATTTGGTAGTCATACTATTTCTGAAAAGATGAAAATAAAATAATTACGAATGAAATAAGGAAAATTTGTCCAAAGTTGAATATATGATTGATGAAAATAGTTATTAATGTAAAAAAAAATCTAACTACAAACATTCTATATTAAGTTTAGAGAATCACAGTTAATAACTCTAGGTTTGCAAGGAATAAAAAAAACATCGGAAGCTTGAAGTTAAATCCATATACAGTTTTATTAAAAAAATATTTATTGCCTATTATCCTATTATAGTTTTATATCCTAGTTATTATTTTACGTCTCTTTTTTATTATTTGCTCTTCTATAGCACAATAATTAATTTATTAATTGATTTATTAATTAATTTTGTGGAATAACCGTGTTCCACTGTTTCTTTTAATGGACCTTCCTCTATTTCTCCTTTTTACTTTCCTATTTCTTTTGTATTTGTTGTTTTCCTTCTCTTTTTATTATTTGATTTATTTTTGTGGTCTTTTGTTCATTCTTGGTTGCTTAGTATGTGTTTTTATCTCATTTTCTCATCATCAGATGTTTTTAGTTTTACTTTCCCACCTGTTGTTATGTAACCTCCCTTTTCCTTGAGTATGTTTGTGGATGCCTTGGAATGGGGCACATCTACACTACATCTTAAAAACTACATGAAAATCTACTTTAAGTTTTTTTTTAGACCGTGGGTTTGTGATGTGTTGCATTTTGACTTTATACAGGTATATGATCTTTCATCTTTTCTTTGCTGATGATTGGCGAAACGTCTACAGATTTGTAGTTTACCGTTACTGTTGAGACTCTTGGATTCGTGTTTGGATCTTCCATTAATATCCTAACTATTATTCTCTTTTTGAGCTTTTGCTCTTCTATATTACATTAATTTATTAAAATAATTTATTTCATCATCAATCTGAAGAATGATTTCTGGATTATTGCGTAGTTAAATTACTTATTATTATACTATCATTACTTTTTTTGTTTGATTACTAGTCAATAGTTCGTTTCTTTTTTTTTTTTTTTTATTATAATCCTTTTCTTCAAAAGTTTTTTATTTATTATTTAAAAAGTAATGTGTTGTTAGTAAGGTACTTAATTTGAGATTTCCTCCCCTCATAGTCAATTTTTAAAATAATGAGCATGACAAACTTGCACATTTAATTTTTTTTATTCGAAATTTTTTCGAGTTGTTAAAATTAAATTTCTATGGCTATTCATTCTGTAGAAACTTTAGAGTATCATTGGCTCACACTAATCCTTATTTCATCTAAATGTGACCCAGTAATCGTATCCTCATGGGAATACGATTTAAGAATATTTTATATGCTTTGAGAATGAGAATTGTATATATGAAGCTTGAAAATTAGAATAAAATATCGAAACGCAACTGAATAAGAAATAACAGTAAATGCGGAAGCGTTAATAGAAGTTATCTGGTAAGGAAATAAATATAAGAAGATATGATAGTTATAATTGTTTAAATATAAGTGTATATATATACTTAAGTACCAGGATAGCCTACTGTTTGGAATAGTATAACTTTTAAAGTAGAAACATGAAGTATGTAACTTCGCGGTCTTTGTGAATTCCTAAATTCACTAAACTAGAACCATTGTAATATGTGGTACTTAACTACTACTACTGAAAAGTAGCAGGTATACTGAGATGTGACAAGCGTAAAGTATCAGGTACTTTGTCGTGATTCAGGACCGCTGTCACAGATATTGACCTTGGCGATGTCACATTTTCTCATCTATTTACGTTGTTTCATGTTCTTCTTGGTAACATTTTAACCCTCCAACCATCCAAAATGGTTTCCTTACTGACAACCGTATCCACCTGAAGTTCCTTAACACTAGCCCTTTTACACTACCTCCTGGTTCTATCAATTATTTTACCTCTCTTTGTTAAATATTCGACATAAAAATGTATTCCATGCTAAATAGGTACATTTGATTCATATATTTTTATAACTATTATAAATTTATTTTAGTTTAGACTATTTGGTAATATATAAATATTATATGATCAAGCTGGAATATTTTATTATTAAATTCAATTATTTATCTGTCTGTAATATTCCAACTTATTTTCGAAAATTTAGGTTGTTTATATTTATTGACATGACAGAAATCTCATTTGCATATTTGGATAAATTTCCACCAAATTATTTTTCCACCATTTCCACCAAAGTATGGATAATTCCAGAATTCAACTATACCTAGACGTAGATAAACTGTATACATTAATTATTCCCATTCATATAATTATAAAATATTGCTGAAACTTTACATATTACAAACTTACAAATATTATAAATTATTATTATACAATTGAATGAAAGATATATCTTTCACACACACACACACACACATATATATATATATATATATATATATATATATATATATATATATATATATATATATATATATATATATATATATATATGAGATGGTTTCAATAAAAAGTTACGTTAATTTTGTAAATAATATTAAGTTACAGAAAAATCACTTATTTTCGTTAGGTAATATTCAAAAAAGAAAGTGAGAGAATGGTTTTCGAAAACTCTCCTTTTTCCCAATATAGTTCTGATTTTCTTTATAGGATAGTTTTCATAATAAAAGCATTACCTAACGATTGATTATTGAAATAACCTCTCTAATACCGCATATTATTTCTCTGCCTGATAGAACCATTATTTGCCAAAAAATTAAAATACGTCCGAATTATTCATAGTAATAGAGTGAAGAAAAAAAGGTCTGTGACTAAAAGTTCATTAGCGAACAATACAAAAAGGGAATTGAATAGAGAAAGGGGATGTTTTTTGGAGGAATTTTCTTCAGATCCTGTGGAAATCTTACGTGTCGCTTGTGTAGTTTCCGTAATCTATTTCTTTGCATTGAACATCCCAACAGTTCCATATTTGTGATTTGAATAGTTGACAGATATTTTATTTTATGCAGTAAAAATATCTACACATAAAGTATGTATATTGTAAAATATAAGGTAAAAACCCATATTTTTTCTCGGTTTTCTGATAATCATTGAATAAACATGATCAGGAAACAAATAAACCCAAATATAAATCTATGCAAAATAATGATTAATAATTAATGATATAGGGTAATAATGATTTTTTATAATGATATTGATAAAATAAGGAATGCATCAGCATTGAACAAATATTTTAGATAAATAAAAATACTGTCATGGAAAATATTTATCGGTGTTTTATCTGACCTCCTTAGTTTAATTATCATTATTATATTTGTAATAATTATATACTTAGTAATTAAATATAAATTATTATGTTGAAAAGAGGCCTTTTTTTTAGAGGATCTTTTTTTAAAAAAAACAGGTAAATGATTACATTTTCTAACTTTGGCTTTTTATATAGCATTTCCAGGTCAATTGTAACCTTTTCCAAATCAATTGTCACCTTTTCCATTTCAGTTGTAACTTTTTCCATTTCAAATGCTACCTTTTCCATTTCAATTGTAACCCTTTCCAAATCAATTGTAACCTTTTCCATTTCAATTGTAACCTTTTCCATTTCAAATGTAACTTTTTCCATTTCAATTGTAACCCAACCGGACATGAAATAATTCAATATTATTCATTTTATTATTGAAAAATAATTATTTTAATTACATTAATGACTTTTGAAATAATTTCAGCATATTCTTTCGACATTTATTTCGTTTATTAGATAATTGATATTAAGTGCTAATTTCAAGTAGGTAGTTTAAATTTTTTAAATAAAATTGTCGTTTATTTATTTTTAAATATTTATTATTTTTATTTGTTTAGTGGGGGGAGGGTGGATTTCATCGATTTGATGATCGTTCATAAGGTTTTCGAAGTTGTTAATGTCAAATTTACTATCGAAATTTTATTCGGCCATGAGTGTTTCTACTTCCATATTCGTTTTCGAAATTCTTCGGTATTGGCATCGTTTACTAGGTTTTCAAGGGCGCTATTTCCGAATTCACTATCGGATTTCCGATCGCGCATGCGCATTTCGCTTTTACGTTGCTATTGGAGATTTCTATGATAAAGGGATCGTTTATTAGGTTTTTAAGGGTTCTGATTCCATTTTTTTAGTTAGATTTTGGATCGCGCATGCGCGTTTCGCATATCCGTTCCTGTTGGAGTTTTTTTATGATAAAGGTATCGTTTATAAGGTTTTCGAGGATTCTGATTCCATTTTTTTAGTTAGATTTTGGATCGCGCATGCGCGTTTAAACTTTTTCATTTATATATATTATTTATAGTTTACCGTTAGTTAGATTTTCGAAGGTTGTTATCGAGCATGTGCATTTCTAATTACTATTAATGTTGACATCTCTTTATTATCAGTATCATTTATGAAGTTATCAATCGTCATATTTTCGATCGTCATATTAACAATCGGATTTTTAATCCCGCGTGTGCATTGCGATTGACTGTTCTTAATGAACTTTTCTTCGCTTATAAGAGCCGTTTATTAGATTTTCAAATGCTCTGATTTATTTTTTGGAATTGGATATTTCATCGAACATCCTCATTTCGGATAACCGCTACCATTGACCTTTTTTCGGTAAAGTTATTGTTTATTAGGTTTTATAGGACGATATACTCAAAAAAATGTCAAATATAATTGTACTTGAAATGCACATGCTCAATAAAAAATAAAATTTGAAAAAAGGAATAAGAACCCGCGAAAACCCAATTAACGATTTGTGTTACAAAGATAATATCAATATGGAAGAGCGATGGCTCAATCACAATTCCCATTAACAAAATCGAATCAGAACCCTCGAAACCAGAATCGATATCCGTACCAAAGAAATGTCACTGTAATAGTAATTCGAAATGCGCATGCTCAATAAAAAATTCATTTAAAATGACGGAATCGGAATCTTCGAAAACCTTATGAACGATCCCTATATCATAAAAAAAACTCCAACAGTAACGGAAATGAAAAATGCGCATACGCGATCAAAAAACCAATTAAAAATATGGATTCAGAACCCTCGATAACCTAATAAACCATCCCTTTATCATAGAAATCTTCAATAGCAACGGAATTGCAAAACGCGTATGCGGAATCCAAAATCTAACTAAAAAAATGGAATCCGATTCCTCGAAAACCTTATAAACGATACCTTTATCATAGAAATCTTCAACAGCAACGGTAATGCGAAACGCGCATGCGCGATCCAAAATCTAACTAAAAAAATGGAATCAGAATCCTCGGAAACCTTATAAACGATACCTTTATCATAAAAAAACTCCAACAGGAACGGATATGCGAAACGCGCATGCGCGATACAAAATCTAACTAAAAAAAATGGAATCAGAACCCTTAAAAACCTAATAAACGATCCTTTATCATAGAAATCTCCAATAGCAACGTAAAAGCGAAATGCGCATGCGCGATCGGAAATCCAATAGTGAATTCGGAAATAGCGCCCTTGAAAACCTAGTAAACGATGCCAATACCGAAGAATTTTGAAAACGAATATTTAAGTAGAAACACTCATGGCCGAATAAAATTTCGATAGTAATTTGACATTAACAACTTCGAAAACCTTATGAACGATCATCAAATCGATGAAATCCACCCTCCCCCACTAAACAAATAAAAATAATAAATATTTAAAAATAAATAAACGACCATTTTATTTTAAAAATTTAAACTACCTACTTGAAATTAGCACTTAATATCAATTATGTAATAAACGAAATAAATGTCGAAAGAATATGCTGAAATTATTTCAAAAGCCATTAATGTAATTAAAATAATTATTTTTCAATAATAAAATGAATAATATTGAATTATTTCATGTCCGGTTGGGTTACAATTGAAATGGAAAAAGTTACATTTGAAATGGAAAAGGTTACAATTGACGTGGAAATGCTATAAAAGTGGTATTTATCTATGTACATATATATTAGAATTACAATGCACTCGTATATGAGCAGTTTTATATTATTTATATACGAGTTATCAAGCAAATTAATAATGATAATAAAAAATAAAAAGAATCAATGTAAAAGATAAATTGATAATAAAATATCTGATGTGGGCAACACATGACTTCCTTGTACGCCTATTAAATTATAAATCCGTGGCTCAAAAAGTGATACTGAATTTGGTTACTAGTTTCCGAAGATTGCAGTAAAAACGACACTCGGAGACTCGACATCCATCTATTGACACACACACACACACATACAAAAACACACACTCTTGTTACTGGAGGTCTCATTCCGTTTTTATATGTCGTTTTCCTTCAGTAGGTAACTAGTTTCCAAGATATTTCTTCATGTTCCGTGACAACAATAAAACTGTCAATACCACTGGATTAAGCATTAGTAATCGACAGTTTCGACATTTTAAGCAGAAAAACCCACTTAACTAATATCTTATTCTCATGCTGCAGACTTGTTGATCTCACAAATGGGGAGGAAAACAAGTATTTTACACTCAATTTTAACACATAAAACAAGTAATAAAAATGTTTAATTGGATTGGAAACCAAATTGCGTTTGTAACCTTTATTACCGAAACATATGATTTCTCTTTTAATTTAAATATAATTTTTGATGTAAGCTTATTATGACCTTCAAGTAAACTTCCCTTTTTGGATCACCAATTTTAACCAAAATATATTAAATACATTCATATCGATATAAAAGTCCTGTTTACCAAATTTGAGATGTTTTATATTATGTTTTAATATAATTTTTAATGAAAATCTAATATGACCTTCAAGTAAAGTACCGCTTCCGGTTTTCCAATTTAGACCAAAATCTAGTATGTTATTTAAATCAATATATAAGTTATAAATACTAAATTTGAGAAGTTTTGTATGGTATTTTAAAATAATTTTTGATGGAAATCAATTATGACCTTTAAGTAAAGTACCACTTTCGGTGATCAAGCAGTGACCAAAAAGGGAGGTTCACAACTAGATTTTAGGACAATCCTAAATACAAAATTTCAACTTTCTACAGCTAACCGTTTTTGAGTTATGCGAGATACGTACAGACGCCACAACGAAACTAGTCAAAATGGATTTTGGGATGGTCAAAATGGGTATTTCCGTCGAAATCTGAAAACCGAATATTTTCGCGATTATAATACTTCCTTTACTTCGTACAAGGAAGTAAAAATTACATTCGTTCAATCTCTATTACTAGAATGAAAATATTACAATTAAAATTTAATTTAATTTATTTAATAATGCTTGAAATCTTAGACGAGTATTTAATATTTACTACAAGGCAATATAATTCCATGAGATAAATACAAAATTTACTATTTTCTTGGAAAATAAACTTTTATCCTATAAACTATTAAATACTTTTTAATGTAAACTTTTTAAAGAACATCATAATTCATCCCGATAATGAAACTTCATTGAGTACTTATTTAAATTAAATAAGTCTCGGCAAAATAATACTAGTTGAGAAAAAAAAGAAACCTGTACCACTACACTTCATTGGGCTTAGTACTAGTTCAGTTTAAAAGTATTGTTTATTAACTAGCGGTAAAACAAAGTTATAAGGCCAAAATCATCGTAAACCGCCAGGTTTTTTCTCTAATCCATGGAAGCATAAGTTCCCAACTTTACAGATGCTGTTTAAACATGCAAAGTGGTTGATAAAACGCAATGTTTTCTGCCTTAGTCATACTCGAACCCGTGATCTGGAAGTGAGGGTACCTTACTCACTGGAAAACACAATAATAATTAAGACTTATCGGATGGGTTGACGGGGACATTAGCGAAAGGACCAAGATAGCAGGCAGATGCTCCCTATCCCTCAAGACTGGCTTTCTGAACAAGAAAGAAGTCTCTAAAACAAATAAAAAGTAATATACAATAATACGTTTCTTCCAATCCTGACATACGCAAGTGAGTCTTGGACCCTCACTTCCAAGCACAAGAGCCAGATCCAAGCAATGGAAATGCGCTACTTAAGGGAAATTGAGGAGAAAACAAAAAGAGACAGGGTGAGGAACTCCACAATAAGAACAAACCTGGACATAAGGCCTGCAGAAGAAATAATAGAACAGAACCAGCTAAGATGGTTCGGACATGTCCTGCGGATGGCTGAAGACAGGCTAGCAAGAGTTACCCTCGAGGCTAAAGTGGAAGGGAAGCGACCACGTGGGAGACCCAGAAAGACCTGGCTGGAGGGAGTAAAAGGAGGTTTCGAGAAGAGAGGCATGGACTGGAGAAGAAGAAGACAGCTGGCTGAGGATAGGGATAATTGGATCAGGCTCTATCAGAAGGCGCCTCACACCGCTCAGCAGTAAACGAGGACAAGATTAAAAAAAAAAAAAAAAAAATAATTAAGACCTAAAAATTTAAACTGCGCTTACGAACAATTAGAGTTATCTTTTTTTCCTGGAACACAAGATATTTGAATAATCGAATTATAGAGGAAGTAAATATTTTTAATTTTGTTACCAAATAGATACTTAGGATTTGTAAATGGAAAGTCTGTATCTCGAAAGAAGAATGGTCAACTTGATTTACGACAAAATGAATTAAGTCTAACGCTGGGTAGTAATACTTAACTTCCAAATACCGGATGAATGGCTGACGATAGTGGTTCAAGGTCCTCTAAACTATAACGAAATGGAACAAAAAAGTTAGAACAGCAGGTATAAAATAAAACGCTTGAGGAACTTTGAGGAGTTATGAATGTCCAGGACATTCTTGTAAACGCAGGACACAGGCAGGAAAAAAATCCTATATTTTGATTCCTATTAAAATTCCTTTTTAAGGGTTACTAAAAGAGAATTGTCGGCCTATTTTACTGCGAGTTTTTCGGCTTTTTTAATTGTTTGTGCATTTAAACTAATTTAATGTAATAAGCGATACTTTTTTATTCTTTCAAACAAACAACAAAACAATAAATCGATTGACAAAATAATCCTGATAGGTATATACTATTTTTCAACCTAGTATCACCAAAAAAAGTTTCATTGAAATCGGTGATCCCACATCTGTAGCCTTAGTGAGTCAGAAACTAGAGTGGTTGCGGAAATATCATAATGTGAAATGACAAGATTTCTATAATGATCAACTTTAATCAAACTATTAAACTGAAAAGTTGGAATTTTCAATTTAAGCTATTACTCATTGGGTCTGCAGCTTTATAGTTGTTTATAAAGATAATCAAGAGCCGGTATAGGGAAGTGGCTGTAATGATTGTAGAAAGGTAATAATAATTAAAAAGATCATTCAGAGCTCAAATCCCATCTCCTGTTTCATAGTACGATTAATCACAGCAGGAAGGCCACAACACCCTTAGCTTAGAGTGTCTACAAAGTCTTTAAAATTATAAATAGGTACCATAGGGAGATACCGTTTTGAAGATATTAAGAAAATTACATGAAATATATATAAGAATAATATATATAAGAAAATATTTATAAGAAAAAAAAATATATATATAAGAATTATATGAAAATTTCTAGTTCATTTGAATTGTAGAAAAGAACGCTGTACCTACGGATATTTCATTTGAATATATGAAGACAGGAGAAAATGCTGGGTGTCGGCTCCTTATGGATGTAAACTGACGATACTCAGTTGCTCATGGAAAGCGCAAACTCAAGTGTTGTGTCTTAGAAGACTGAAGGGAATTGGATGTGATATAATATTTTTACTATTTACTGAAGTGGGAAGTACAAGAGAAAAATACTTCACATCTTTATTTTTTTTTAATAATTATTTGTCACAGTCCTAATTTATTATCAAGATTTCGAAGATTTTTAATTTTGAAATCATCAAAGTCATAACCTTTCTGTTGCTATCTCCTTTTAGAAAACAAAATGGCTTGTGTGATGAAGTACTTGAGGACATAAATCGAATTTCTTAACATTTTCTGTGAATTTAGCATGCTTCAATTCGGGTTAGTGACTTCAATGAACTCATTTTATTTGTATTGTATGTTCAAATGATAATTTTTATTTATGAAGTTAAGTTTTGTTCAATCAATAAACTGTTTATTTACAGCCTTTGAGTTTTTTTTCTATAAATGAAAACTGCACTTTCTATCTTATGTCCGCCAGAAGTGTCCTTAGGAATATCAAGTTTTCGTACCTCTGAAAATAATCACATCTCCGCATTTTGAGTTATAAAAAATAAATTATTCAAAAACGGATTTATATATATATATATATATATATATATATATATATATATATATAAAGTAATATAATCACAAGGGTGTAGTAGGGCATAACCCGAGCGTTTTACTGGGTGAAAATAACTTTCCCAACGGCTGATAAAAATAAAAATATAAAGTTTGTCCGTACAGCAGTCAACTCAGTGAGAATACAGTTCATTGATTATTTTAAAATAATCATTATTACAAGAAATGTTTCCAGAGATCTTGTAAGGCAGTACCTAAGCTAAGAAACAATAAGTGCTCCTACGAGACTGACAGAGGAGCATGTGAGAACATTGAATGGAGAGGGATGAATGAGGGCAAGGTGTGTCGGATCCCCCGGACAAATCTAATTTTTACACAAATTTCATACCCGGCGAGCATCCATTTATAATCCGTAGCAAGTACACTGTAGTCCTAACTAGCGTACTACCACGCCTTTCCTCAATGGCTTTCTCCCCATTCATAGCTTCGTCAATAATGCCAATATCTCGGCTAATTAACATTTTAAATAATTATATATTATACGAAATTTCACGGATTTTGGGCCCGTTAAATTTTATTCCGCTAATATCTTTCCATAAGAAAGTAGATTCTCAAGTAGATCCATTTATTTTAATGATTATATGTTTTTTCTCTCTCTTTTTTTTATTAGGTTTATATGATTATTTGATGAATTTAGTTTTGTAAAATTTGTAATATATACCAGCCATTCGTGATTCATAATCGAAGCCGGTTCGAATCCGGCCTGAGTAGGTCGAATATTATTTCATAGTGTACCCACGGAATCAATTTCGACCTTCTCACCATTGCTAAATCAGGTTGATAGCTATAAGATATCGCAGACACTCTGCCCTGTTTGGAGTAAATGGAACTCCTATAAATGAATCCTAGAAACAAACAACCATACAAAATATACAAGTAGATAAAATGAGTAGGTTTCTTTGTAATATGTAAACCAATTAAGGAGTCCATCTAATATTTACGAGTTGAATACATCTGTAGATGCCCAGTTACAAAGAAATAGCTTGAGTTTTTCTTGTTCCAGATAAGTAGAATTACAATTAATTTATAAAAACTCTATTTGTAACACTGAAATTTAGTGGGATAATAAGTGACGAATATAAAATATATAAATGATATTATAGTTAATATAAAACACATTAAGTTCGATTGACACTGGACGACGAAGGCAATAAATATACAATAACGAAACAAAAATAAAAAAACAAAGAAAACAAATATTGAAAAATCTTTCAAACTTGTATCATGACGTTATTTAAGTAAAATTAATTAAAATAGCATAAAATATTTGAGATCAAATGTAGAATCATAATTACAAGGTACATCGATTAAATAATGAGATGAATAAAAATAGAAAGGAAAATTTCGAAATAGAATTGGAAAATGGACGAGGATCTTTGGCCGAAAATATTAGTTTTTAACACTATTGACAACTGTTAATATTGTTTAACATCTGTTAACACTGTTGACATCTGTTAACAATTTTTAACGATATTGTACGAAAGGTAAACAAATAATTACATTATAATTGGACTGTTTCTCATTAAAAAAGTTTTATTAATATAATAAAGACTAATGTAATGATTATTTAAGTAATAAATAATGTAGTATAATTATTTCATAGTGCAAACATCTGAATATATAAAATCAAAAAGAATTATATTGATTGCAATAATTGTGAAAAATGAAAATTAGTTGCTAATTAATTTGATTAAAATTTTAGAATTGAAAATGGGAGAAACGCCCGAAACGTTGTCATAATGCAATCAATGAAGATAAAGTTTGAAAGATTATTATCATTCTCCTAGACGAAACATTAAATAAATAAATAAAAATATATAATAAAAAAATAAATTAAGAGAATAAAAGCCTAAGCGCATACAAGTGTCATCGGTGTCATAGTACATGATTAGTATGTAACAAAATAATACATGATGAAGATATGAAACATAAAAATACAAAAAATAAATAAATTTAAATTGAATATTTAAATAATAAATTTGAAGACACACATAAATTAATTGAAAGAAAAAGGTTGAAATTACCTAAATTTAAAATCACTGGCACAATAAACGGAATAAATCAAGCACCTTTGTAATGGAGTTTGTGGGGTTCAATACGAACATATAAGAATTGAAGTGGATGTTTTTTCTATGGAAGATTTTGTTTCTGACAGTGAAAGTTTTATGTACCTACTATGGAAACTGGTTTTCGTACAATGAAACATTTTTTTTTTTTTAGAAACTTCGTGTCATACCAACACCTCTGTTCGCCAACATCCAAGCCAGGTCGGCTAGCACTTCTTTTATATTTTAGAGTGGAAAAAAATATGATTTTATATTTCTTTTTCATAATATATAGAAGTTTCCATTCTTCAAGTGTTTGGGTAACATAAAAATAACCATTCCATATAAATTTAAAAAAAAGAATATGCGATTCAGAAATTTCTAATGTAAAGATGATAAAACAGGTTTCTGCTTATCTTAAGTCATTAGACACGTAAAAAACATAATCATGAAGTGACACTATTCGATAACTATAGTTTTGTTCATAGTTCATTCATTAGATAAGGATTGGACTTACATAGTGAAATAGTTCACTTAACTTTAAAATGTTGTATCAACATTTTAAATATTTATATTTTCATTTAATATACGAGTTAATAATAATAATAAATTATTGCTTTAAGTTTTTGAATGTTCCAAATATTTAGTAGGGTCTCTAAACTACGCCCAACGTGCACAACCAATGCGGGCTGCCATAGTTTATTTTGATTACATTTTAAAATTTAAAATGTATGAAAATCGTACAAAATAATAATCCCGTGTGTTTATTTTAAGGTCAATTAAGATACACAATAACGGATATATAATCAAACTGAACATTTAATTAATGATATGAGTATGTTGGTATGAGGAGCTAGCATAATCTTGGCTCTTTGGGCTTAGTGGAAGAGTGTGTGTGGTCCAGAGGACTTTGTGGAGGAGTAAGTGTAGTAGTCCTTAGGTTAAAAAGTTTGGAGATCTCTGATCTACGTAAAGCTATAACGCTGTTATTAATGATTTATGTTAATAACATACATGTACCCATATTTCGAAATAACAGCCAGTCCTAGCAACTAAATGAAATAACAGATGACAAATAACGGAATAAATATTGCAGCATTGCTAGCACATCTTTATGGACAGTTAGTAGTTAGACCTAATATTAAACTGTTTAACACTTTCAAGTTTTGATTGTTTAATATTTATCAAAGCTTGATATCTAGCAGCCGATCTAATAGTTACTGTTGTATATTCATTGAAGGTGAGTATTCTCCCTCAAAAAGCATATTAACGGTTAATAAAGGAATCGAGCATAGCTACGAGTCAGCCTTTTGGGACAGGTGGCATAGATTTGTGCGTGTTTGTTAGTGCTGCAACACTAAGCACCCGATCACTTCCTCAGAGCACCTGCCGATGAAAGAACGGCGAAGAGAGAATGAAGCAGTAGTGAATGGAGGAGCTGTACGGCCGACCATCCGTCGCCAATCTAATGTTTACACAAATTTCATAGCGGCGTGGCCCACATGAAATCCTGATTTACACAGCTAACGGCTCGTTTCATCTCCCGCTAACTGGGCTCATCTCGAACCTACCACACGTTCTTTACCGCCGCTAAAGAACCGTCTTGGGCTTGTGCAAAAATTATCGCAGCTGTTTACCTCAACTTGTTCAGTGTTCTGCTACAAACTATATCCTGCTTAAGACTATTAGACCATGTCTGTTTCATTGTTCACCACTTTTAAACGGATTATGTTTTTTATTACGACTAGTTGCGTATGTTCATTCTACATCTCATGAATGAACGCAGATTTTCCGTTGATAAAACCCAAATGAAACTATTTCATATATACTATTTCAGTAGTAATTTTTTTTGCGAATGTTTCTTACTTTGGAATTCAAATTCTTGAGAGAAAAACAAATTATTTATTCTACAGTCCAGATTCATTGTGATGTAATATAATAATAAAATTATTAGTAGCGGATCTAGACCCTGCTCGGTCCAGGTTGATATTGAGGGCTCTCTAGTAATGCCAACCAAGTGGAAGGGAGGGTCCGAACATTCAAATTTTGAGGTAAAATGGCAGCATTTTATGCCATTTAAGCTTTTTAAATTTTTTCTCAAAACACATGTATTCAGCTTATAATTTTGCATTTTACTTCGAATTTTTATGTTCAGAAGCAAATTTGTACAGTTCAAATTCTATTTTTGTCTAGCGTGGGGCCTCGCGATCAGACAGTTAAGGTCTACCACGGAATCAGCATTCATCTTTATTTTTTAATTATATTTTTGTATATCGCGGGCAATCTTCAGTATGAACTATAAATTCGTCTATAATGTATAAGTCATTTATTTCAACTTTATATGGCGCGGGACGCTAAGTAGTAGCCCCCTTCTGGATCCTCTACTGAAAATTATGTTTCAAGACGTAATAAAGAAATCTTTTTTTACCTTTACAAAGAAAAAAAGAAGAACGATTTCTTATTTATTTATACATCAGAATTTTTCCACAATACGTTTTATACTTGGAGTACCTAAGATAATGTTAAAGCCACCTTTTGGCTTACACTGAAAAACGGCTTGACCATTCCTGTTTTACTCTGCATATAGTATGTCCACTGGGCAGGATCAAAAATGTTCACTTATTACTATTGTGCTATAACTACCTGGAAAGTTTGTTAATACCGAATTCAAAATTATTATACTATAACTGCAATATAATTAATAAATAGCTCACCGAACCAGCTACACTCCTCCTTTCAGTGACACCCATCAAAACCCAAATTTGCTAGGTCATCCTTTCCACAATCCTCCCACTTACGCCTTGGTTTTCCCCCTAGGCTTCAACAGGTCAGTTCAGAGCTAATAATAAAGTCATAATAAAGCTCAAATACTTTACACGCTTGCTTTAAAAAATCTTATTGTTTTGTTTTTATATTGCTTTGACCGATTCTCAACTAAAATATAGTTTTTTATTTTCTACGATTTTTATATTATATCCATTTACAGTTTCAGCATAAGGTTGATGTTAACGCAGTAGGATCCAGTTCCAATATAGATCCATGTGGATAGCGTCAGAGCCCCGAGAGCGGCGAAGGTTTGAGTACCATTGGGTACCGTTCGTGGATGCTCACGAGTACTGTGAGAAGGAAGGTACTTTTAGAAAGTCATGCAGTGCTCTCATGTCCGGCAGTTCTCGGAGGGGTTCGAGAATTCCTTACTTTCTCTTCGGCAAATTGCTGTCTACATATTCGACTTTTATGGAAAACTTTTAAGATTTCTCTTCCCACTCTTCAAGAAACCAAATGTGGAAAAAAAAAAAAGATGTCACGTCAGCCTAAGTGCATGTGTTTTTATAGCTATTCATCTTTTATTCATGTCAGATTCGGCATTTTTGAAAAAACTCGGAAAATTAATTAATTTTTAAAAGAAAGACTTTGGGCTTGCTGAATTATTATTCTTTTTAATTTATATTTTTTTTATTCAGAAGTTTATTTAAATTTAAAAAAAACATGTATTCCTGCTGAATAAATTTAGTAAGATAAGTGTTATTCCCACGATTTTAGTAAAGAATTTTTAACTTTCAGCATTTTCTTTTATTGAAAATAAAATTTTAAAAATCGCATCCGATTCAGTCCAGTAGTTTTAGAAAAATGAAAGAGGCTTTAGTATTTAAATTTCCTATTAAAATAGCTGAATATCTGTTTTTTGGAATAAAAAAAAATCCTCAAGCATTTAATTATTTCATGATGATTAAAGGTTTCTCCGTCTGACGCTGAAATGATTTGAGCTGAGAGGTTTAGAGAAAAAAGTATAACAGCTGACTTAAAAAATGGGAACAATTTATGTTTTTTGATATATTGGTGGAAAGCCAATGAAAGCAACCAAAAGTTACAAAATTCATTTCCATATCATCATCCTGAAATTTTTTTCTTGAAACTCCTATTACCATGACAGAGAACTAATCGTTACATACCTCTAATATTTTTTAAAAACCGGTTGATTAGTTTATCATAGCGAATGATCCTTAGATACAGGAGGTGAAAACGAAAGAATCACATAAAAAATCTATTTTTTAAATGTTTAGTTTTTTTTACTCAAGTAACCCTAGTGAGTGTAAATAATATGAGATCTCGAAAAAAATGTTTACCACTGAACAAAATTTTCGATGGGAAACATCAAGTAACGCTGAAGTTTCCACGATATGTATATGTATTTTTGAAGCAAGAATACTTACTGGTCTGTCAAATTTTAATAATTTTCGAGAAAAAAAAATGTAATTCCTTCTATATTGATCTAAAATATTTGTTAATATCCTTATGGGTTATTAATTTTTGACCTTTAAGAAACAGGTAATAATCCTTTTCTTTTCTTCTAAGATATTATTATAAGGACGCGAGAAAAGGTGTGGGAAATCAGAATTTTATTTGATTGTGTTTTATATGTAACCGGACCCGTAAGTTATTTAACCAAATATTTATTAGAAATGTTTTTGTCGATTCTAAGGGTTTTGCTGTATTTATTTCAATTCCATTGGTTTTTTGCAGGTAGTTTATTTTGAAACTATAAATCTGAAATTTTAACACTCGAGGGCATCTGAGTGATCCATACCCGCAGTTTTAATATGTTTAGGGGATGTGAAACCCTCCTCTCTCCTTGCTTCCTACTTAGGTTTGTGCTACCCGCCGATCCATTCGTCTTTTCTACATGGTGCGTACTGCACCATCCCAAAGCTGGTGGATCCAAGAGGACTGTAGCAATTAATTGAACATCATAAAAATTTAATCATGCATCTGTACCTCAGAAGTAAACTGTCCTAAGAAACATTTTCAATGTTTAACAGTAGTGTATAAAAAAGTTTCATATCGCATTGTATTGCTTGTTTTCAATAGTAATCAATCTTCATATTTGAAGTGTTGCATATTTTATTACCTTTTTAGCTTATTTACGATATTCTGAAAGTATGACCAGAATAATGCAAATATAATAGTAAAATCAAATTTAGCAAATTTGGACTAACGACAGTTTTCCTCTGATATGAAGTCGTAAGGAAATTAGTGATATCAAATGCATTTAAGTGAATCATTTTAATGTATAAATCATCTTCCAAGTTAGTTTTCTTTATTTCCTAAATACTATCATTTCATTAAAAAAGTCAATTTTGGTTAACGTTTAAATTTGTTTCTGTTTAATTTGAATTCAATTTTTATATTTAATAAATCTGATCTATTTTTATCATCTTTTCCATAGAAATACAACATACAATTGTGATTAACAGATCGATTTTCGGTCCAGGATCTCACAGATACTAACACTAATGGTGTTTTGTATTATAAATGCGTCACCATCGGAATGTTCAGGTGTTTCCAAAAGTTAGATCAGTATTTATGTTTATATGGTGATACTTTCGTAAATATACTATTACATATATGTACATTACTATATTAACTTGGTCATTTTTAAAAAAGAAATTCCTGTAAAGTTTTCTTCTTTCTTCCATGTCAGTTTTAAATTACCGTAAACAACGGAATTCATCCTGGTTTATTGTTGTAGGTGAAAGGTGCTCAAGTATTCTTCCTATGTTACACCAGTCTCCGATGCGCGGTCCAACCCTTCCTAAGACAAAAGAGGATCGGTATTTTAATGGATCCGGTACCCATCCAAGACGTACCGGCTACCCAGGAGGAGTTTTTCCCGAGAGGAATGCCCGGACAAAGAAGCGGAGATCAATCAATTAGATGGCTGTGATTAGCATGGGATGGAGGCAGGGCTACCAGTCTTGGCCTCATTGTTCGCCCGCCTTTTGTCGAAGGGGCCTCTGGTAATGAACGCTCCTTTGTCGTTCGTCGAATAAGAAAACGAACGCTCTGATTACAGCGACCACTAATTAGGCAACTGGTATCATCCACAATGCGACAGGTAGCAGCCACTTATTGGTTCTGCCGCTCCTCCAATAGGGGAGCACAATGCAGTCACCCTAGGGGGTGATTGTGAAGGGGAGTCAGTTTGGGGAATGGGCTGCGATGTAACAATCAAAAGGATAATGATTGAAGATGTAATGTATACTCCTACATCAAAAGTCAAGCATTTATAAATACCCAAATAGAATATTGAAACATTCTGAACCAGAGTATTAAGACTTTCCTCATCGAAATATCCACAAACTATGAGTAAGAGTTATTTTCATGTCAATATCCCATGGGATGAGTTTCAGACCTTCTTCCATTCTAGCTTCATCAGAGACTCACCCATCATCCTCATGTTTTAGCACAATCCCTATCGATAATCCTCCTTGAAGGTTGAAACGGCAGTGATACATACATATCTTTTGTAAATATATATTTCGGGATTTAGGCAATGGCCAGATTCTCTACCTAAGTCCTGAGCGTCAGTCACTATAGCGCCTTCATTCAGTCTTCATTGGTAGTCAATAGGAATGGTGCGGCTGAGAGAGAAGCGCTGGAATCTCTTGATGTTCTACTTTTCCCTCAATAGGTGGGCGGACAAGCATGGTTCGTAGTTTACAGGCTGAGTGTAGTTGTATGTAAGCATGGATTTCAGATTTTTTGTATAATTTTTATTTTATTTATTTTGCAATAATTTTATTAATTTTTGTTTTCTGTAAATACTTTGTAATATGATAATATGTTTTGAAATGAAATATGTTCTGTAATTTAAAACAAAAATTAACCAATCATGATTGATATATTTCTTATCGATTTAAAGTTTTTTTTTCACAATGTATTTAATTTCGGAATATTCAAAACCACCAATGAATTCTTCTGAAAATGTTTTATAAGTATATTTCCTATGTTTTCAGATAAAAATTATTATTTATTATCAAGTATTTTTTTTCTATAAACATTTTAAGAATTTCGTTATTTTTATCTAGTTAATTTTTGTTTTTTCGAGAAAAGCAATATATTTTTTCTGAAGGGCAATCTAATCCGATAGTCCGTTGCTATACTGATTGTTATTGTTGTCAGATCCGATTTTGAGAAGTAGCCATGTTGGTCGGACCGCTCTGGGAGATACCAGGTACACGGGACGTGATCAGACAGAAATTTGATAAAAAGTAGGTCCGTTTTTATCCGATAGTAATGGTTTTCCCGACAGGATGAGCCCATAGTGACTCGGAGGCCTTCGGGTTTCTTGGCCGCCCTTGAAGGAGTGCTATTGAAGCGGGCCATAAGAAGAGTGGTCGAAGGGGCTGAAGAAGTCCTGGCTACGTGAGGACCTCGGCTATTGTCCAGCCGATAACTTTCCCCGCAGATAAATTTATCCAGGAGCGTTCTCACACCTCTTAGCGATCGCGTCCTCTTCGTTATCACCAACGGGATTCGATTTGACTTGTACGAATTCGAAACCGAACAGATGGATTTAGATAAATCGGGTGACACCTATCAGAGATATCAGCTAGATTGGACTTTTTTCATGATTTATAAATACTTTTTAATTAACTACAATTTGGATATTTAACAGAATACCACTCATTTGGTATGGCCAGCCTATGTTAGAGCGTTGAGCGCACTTTCTACAGAGGGCCACTAAGGGACAGGCTGACCCAGGGAAGTCCTTGTGACACTTGGCGAAGGACGGGAGAAGGCCGCGACCAGACCGAATCCAGGGATATCCGCGGGCGGCATCGGGTAGTCTCAGCGGTTCCAGGCAGGTACCTAGAAATATTGCAATATCTTCTGACCTGAGGGAATAACTGTTAACATTTTTTTTTTTTGATCCGATTTTCATTCTGATATTTAAAACTTACGCCCTATTTGGTGATTACTCATTTAATCCCTCCCCCGAAAAAAAATTCTGCACACACGCCTGATAATCGTAAATCCAACTACAATATGACAGAAACGACTCCGTCTACCTAGTTAGTAAAATTTTTGACCACAGAGATTATTGGGGAGTGTTTGTTTTTTTGGAAATTATTTTTTATTCAGTAACATTTCATTCTATCTCAATATTGGACAATGATAATAATGATTAAAGAGATCATTTACACCATATTTATAGAAAATTGCATCCAAAAGTGAAAAAGGCGATGGTAATAAATGTAAGTTACAGCTCCATTCCTTTACACTACAAAATCACATAGATATTTTTTTTTATTTTATGACATTACATTATAATAATTTCAAATTTTTGATAAGTGGTTGGTTTCTCGACTATGAGAGGATCACTGGATTTATCCTCAATACAGAGTGATTGGAATTATATTTATGTAGAAATTGTTGACCGTGGATTAAATCTGAGAGACGATAGTTGGGGTGAGGTAAAAAATAAAACAATAACTTGAACACTGTTTTAATCTGTCCCGACGTTTCGGCCTATTTCGTAAGCATTCTTCAGTGATATGAAAACAAGATTGGAGTCGCCCTGTTTTTATAATATTCTTGTCTTTCATAGCCTTGAAAAAACATTACTGATTGGATCAAAACGTCAGTATATATTAAAACAGCATTTAATTTACCACTTTTTTTATCTCCCAAATCATCATCTCCTAGACATTAAAATACTATCTGTAAAACAATCGAATTGGATATAGATGAACTTCAACTGTCCCTGATGCTCTTGGCCTTTTTCCTAGACACATCGAGTCATAGATTGTAACGCTAATTTGCAAAACGGTTCAACTAACTAGGCTGTCAGCAGGTCAACCCTTACCACTGAACTAAATGGGCTCGTCTTTTAGGGGCGACGATTTTTATTGGTGTTATATTTTTTGTTATTATTAGTAATTTAGTTACTTAGTTAATTTTACTCAAAACCATTAATGACAAAAAAAAAATCTGTTCTAAATGAAATAGAAAGTAGTTTATGCTTGTACATCTTACGAAGAGGTGCATTATTTTTAGTAGCCTAAGGGAATCGAATATCTTAGGACGGCTCTGGCTGTCAAAATAAAAATAAAATGCAGTCTGTTAGTTTTTTTACGAAACTAGACTGGTTCGAAACTATATCGGTATCTATTTTTTTTTTCTTATTTTGAAGGCAAATGTTGTGAATTTTCATCAAGCTTAGAATAAAATAAAACTATAAATTTCTATTAAAGATAAACTTTATTAATAATATATTTTTTTATTTAGTTATGTTAGATATTTTAATACTTATTCTCATGTAAATTGAAAATGTCACATTAGAATGCCAAACATGTTAGCTTATGCCTGGGATGTTACAGCAACTGTTATACTTTTTTAGAATTTTCTCGAAAAGGGCTTCAAAGATTTCGATGAAGCTTGTCTACAGTCTTCTTAGTAAGTTTAAGTTTTCATGCATGTTGTACATAATCGGAAATATGCAGGGAAATTTTTTTATTTGCGCATGAATCAAAAATTATGCAATTCATGGTAAATCATGTATAATACCATATGAAAGAAAATTAAATTATCTCTCTCGAAAAAAAAAAAAATGAATTAGACCAATTAAACGCTATTACTAAAAGTCGAGTGTGTCCGAAAGCAGACGTATGTTCCGTTGCATACTCCCACCAGTCCTTTCTGTTCTCAACGATAAAATGTAATACATCAAAATCAGAAATTATTAACTTAATAATTGAAGCATGAAAATGCAAAGGGGTCTCAGTGCCTTTAGCAAAATTTTTCAAGTTTCAAGTTTAGCAGAATTCAAGTTTCAACTTGAATAATATTAATGAAATATGGCGTAATTAAAAAAAAAATCTTATTTTCTGATAACTTATGGTTGTATAAGTAATACAATCATATTTACAATAATATTATCTCGGAACTTAGGCCTGTAATCTGTAAACAAAGTTGAGATTTCAATGTCGCTGAAGACTTGCGTTTTCGCGCTTCAATTTCTGCTTTTAGGGTATATTGTTTAATAGTAAATCAATGTTTCCGCGTTTACTACAATAAATGGAATTTCTATGGGAACAAAATGGAAACTTTTAATATTTATTTTGAGTTCGACAAACCAAAAGCACAGAGTTGTCATACTTCAATTGTGTATAAAACTATTTTATTGTACTTTTGTGAGATAAAACTTAAAGGAGTGAATACTGCTGAGAATATTTCAAGTAGTGTTTAAGTGAACTCTTTAAAATTATTTTTTAATTGGA
The DNA here is from genome assembly GCA_948150685.1 of Rhaphigaster nebulosa. Lineage (NCBI taxonomy): Eukaryota > Metazoa > Arthropoda > Insecta > Hemiptera > Pentatomidae > Rhaphigaster > Rhaphigaster nebulosa. The sequence goes on from OX411311.1 coordinate 26,483,048, forward strand.
TTCTTATTAAAGAGTGGGAAGAGAAAGTTGTTTGATACACGTACTGAATTTTCTTTATTAAACCTAATTATAATGAAAAATAAATTTTATAACCTTTTATTATTGGATGATTTATTCCAAAATGGTTCCGTGTGAAACTCATAATATAAGTTAATTGAATTTCCTTTGAATCTAGGGTTTCCTCTTGATAATTATATAAACTGATTCATAATAGGTTGTGTAATGAATGATGTAACTAATTAGACCTTCTGAGGGCTTGAAGACACTTTTAATAGTCACTGTGGTGACTGTGCTATATACTATAAAGAAATTAATGGTCATTTGAAATATTATAATATAATTAGTTTCAATCTTAAACAAATACGAATTTTAGTATTTACCTACCAAATTTACCTCGTTATTAAAAATAAATATTACGCATAATTGTAGCAAATAAAAACTTATCCCAATATTCAAAATGGAATTATGGAGCAAACTAGCAGTAATCTCTTGAAAAACCTTCAATCGAGATATATGCAATCTATCAAGTTTTGCCAATTAAGTTTGCCCCTCCCCCACTTGGGGAGGGAAAAGGAGGACTCCTGAAAATCCCAGCGCTCAACCGCGTCATTGGTATTGAAAGTCAGTGGAGGTGGAGCTAGGAGAATCTAGCCGTTGCCAGAACTTGAAGCATTTTCAAAAGGTCGCTGCCGTTTCAAACTTCAAACATCGTGAGATACAAGCTAACAAAGGTTTTAACATAATTTATCTTTCTCATATTTTCCTTATTTTTATGCTCTGATCTGGGCTCGTCTGTTATTCTTAGAAATGACTTTTGTGCCAAATCTCTAATAATTTCTAGGAGGCATATATTGATCTCTTCAAGTCACACTACCGATATTATAAAATATAATTTAAAAAAAGATAACGAACGGCTTTTTTCTTTCAATTATTTTATTCATCACTATAAATATTTATTTTTTATTTTTTTTTTTTATCTCTGATCAGTTTACTATTATTCTTTTTGTGAGATCTAAATTTGGTATCTTGTCTCTCCACTCTCGAGCCTGTCGTCAAGCTCCTGTTGAAGACCCTGCAATTTTAAATCATGCATTACCTTCTCCTCCGGTAATGCACGATTTATAATTCAACAGAAAACTTAGGATTCAATTATGCAGTTACGGTCAATGTCTAAAAGTTCCCTTGCTTGACTCGTATTTGCATTCAAATATAGATTTAGATGAATATGATTTCAATAAAAAATTGAGCTTTGTTGTTCTTGCATAGAACAATATAGCAGAACAGATAACTATGTTCAACAACTTTAAAATATTTGTCTCCAGGTCAATCAAGGAAGCTATATACTTTTCTATTGTTACTGAAAAAATAATTTTGATTCATGGAGTTGCTTGATTTGGAGGTATAATTTTTTACCCGCCTGTTTCTAAATCCTTATGTTTTACGGGTTTTCTTGGAATATGCTTTTTTATTCATTTATATTATTGTATTTTGTTTACGTAGTTGGAATTAAACCGATTCCTTCATTGTAACGACAATCTCTTCATGTGTATGTTCAGCTCAAGTTAACGAGAGCTTAATCTGACTTACTCTTGCTATCTGAACCTCATGTCCTTCAAAAACTGTCAAATCGGCCGAGTATTGCGAAAGAGGCAGCGCAAGGGCGTGTCCTCGGGAGTAGAAGTAGGCTGCTGTCGTGGATTTTTGACGAAAAACCCGAGTCCAGGGTATCCTTGCTCGGCGAGTTAGTTACGCTGGCTGCCTGGGTCCTTGGCCACCTCTAGCCAGCCGCTATCGTCCGGCTTTACGTCGTAGGAGGTATTGTATAATATTATATAAGAAACATCCAGAGGGCTTATAATCCAAAATATTCCAGGGTCTATGCTACCTTCCGCAGGAGCTTGATGATGAGCTCGTTAGTGGGCTGGCAACGTACCAAATTTAGATCACTCAAAGAATAACAGGAAAATGATCAGAAATAACAACAACAAAAAAAGTGGATATTTATAGTGATGAATAAAATAATTACAAATTATAATCGTTCCTTACCAAAACTATACCTATTTTTACGAGTTTAACAAAAGAACTTTTAAACATTGGCCTTAATTGCATAATTGAATCCTAAGTTTTCTGTTGAATTATAAATCATGCATTACCGAAGGAAAGAAAGGTTAACAAGTTGTTACATGAAGCCAAAAATATTAAGGTAAATATTTGTTGCTATAGCACCGTATTCCACCACATGCCTAGTACCAACGAATACCATCCGGTTCAGTTGTTCTTGTATCTTTCAAGAGACAATATAGAGAGGAGAAGAGAGATATAAATACCAAGAAGAGAGATATACATTGATGTATCTTTTACAACGTTTTAAACAGGTCTTATAAGTTTTACAATTTGTTGTTTTAAAATGTACAGACACTTAAAAGAATCCAATAAATAATTTGAGAATTCGAAGATTTAATTAGTCTTAATGTTTTTGTTTTTTTTCTTATCCTCCGTTTATTAAAGAATCTTTTTTACATATATAAATAAACAATATATATACAATGTTATTTCTTAAGTATAATATTAGCCTTACTGTTAATTCTATATAATAATTTTCACCATATATTTAATATTTGATTCATTGGGATGGTCAGTATAGCTCATTTACTAATACAGTGGGCCTTCTCCCGCTCAATATTTCATGTGTTTTATTTTTGTAAATAACATTAATAAATGGACTAAGGTATTAAGAAAACGAAACTCGTTACTACATTATAATCGCAAGTGTTTACTGCTGTGCATAAAATACAACACAATTATTTTACAAAATTACTCAATATTTAATGATTGTATAATTTAATAATTATTATTTTAGTAAAGCGTTCATAATTACACTAGTAGAGCTTGGATGTTTTTTTATTTATAACATTTATAACATCCATCGAAGAGGACCCAATGTTCTTGCTAACCTAGAATCAAAAGACAACACTTTCTTTTCTGTTTAAAATATAAACAACATACATATTTATAAATTACGGTGTACTGTCAGAGTATGATAAAAGTACGTGATATTATTTATTATAAATTGAAATGATTTCAAATTCGCATAAAAACAAACTTGTCGAGGCACTCTGGAAGCCCACGGCGAGGGGATTTTGGGTTGCTAGCTTCTCTGCTCCCCCTGACAGTGGGCCTTCTTAGAGGAACGGAAAAGAGTAAAAACTTGAAATTTTTCGAAAAGGCACATAAGCAGTACTGTAAGTAACAAAATAATCCTGTCTAAACTATATATTAAAAGTTAAGAATATTTTATAAAATTTACTGTCAGTGAAATTTAAGAAGAGCTCGAAACGATACTTATCTCGTGAAATAACACATAGCTATTGCAGTTTCACAATATTATCCATGAGCTATCATAAGAAAATGGAAAATAAAAGAAAAAAAATACAGGAGAAGGAATGTTAAGAATCGACACCTTTAGCGTGAAATCGATGATGGCAGCTACATTCTTTTTTTAAATTCTTTTTATTACAAAAGATCTCTGTCCTGTTCTTTTAAACAGTAGTTCTTATTTTAGATCTTTACATAACAAATATTTTTCAGAAATATGCTGACCTGATATGACGAAGATTTTCTTAACTTATGGAAAGAAAAACGAAAATACTCGTAGTTGGAAGAAAATCCAAGGTGAGGCATGACACTACATCACTGAAGTAAAAAAATCAAATTATAAAATTGAATAAAATATGTTTTTATGGGTTTAGTTTTTTAGATATTGGAAATATGCTCAATTGCATACTTAATAGTTATACTTAATAGCTCCATATCTGTATTTCCTCCCCTTTTTTTAAAAAGTTACTTTAAAATTAATTATCTTCTGTCTTTCAGTATCTTAGGAAGTTCCTATTAATGCATTAAATGATGGCCATCATATAACTTCCATTATAATATTCACTGTAATTAATTATGTTGACGCTTCGAGGAAATATGTCATCTCCAGAACAATCTCTCTAAAATTATCAAATATTGCATCCATAATCATAATGAATACACACTTGCATAAATATGTACATACATATACAATATCAGTTACTAAACATTACTTCAACTTATACCCTCTTCCATTGTAAATTTCGCAATAAAATTTTTAATAAATTAGAATGACAATGCGGTTGCGTTAATATTCTTCCCATTTTAACAATTAGATTTGTGTTGTGCCTCTCTGGTTTTAATTTATTAGAAGTTTCGCCAATTTATATCTCTTGGGAATCCATGAAATCTATTTTATATATAATATTTTTGTTATCCAATTGTTTTATTTAGTCTTTCATGTTACTCATGTTACCTAATTCTATTTCTGAAATATCATATCTTTTAAAATTTAAAAAAATATTATATGTTAGTCCTGGTAAGTATGTTGTTTGTTTTTTTTTTTTTTTTATTTCTATTTCCTTACTTTTATTATTTTCTTTAAAAAATTGAGCGATAACATTTTTTTTTTTTTTTTTATTAAAAGGCATGAAATAATAAATTTTAGAAATAACGACCATTATTTCTAAATGAACTATCTTCAAAAAATATTTTCAAAGCAACAGACCAAATGTATTTACTTAAGATACATTCATAAAATTGTACACTTTTTTTTAAAAATTTTTTTCAAAAAGGAACCCAGTGAGGAGACCGTTTGTTGCTTGCATGTTTCGTACAGTGAAGTATTTTGCATGCATGTATCATACAGTCGACATTGTGTATTTAATAAGTTGTTATCAACACAAACAATACTGATAACATTTGAAAAGAAAAAAATAACGCAAACAATACCATAAAACAAAAACAATAAAATAAAGTATATAGAACATAAAACAAACAATACTGTATACTTATAACTATATGTATTTCGAAAATTAATTAATTTTTAATAGAAAGTAAAGCGAACTTTTTTTTTATATTTTTTTTTTTTAAATAGGACTAAAATAATAATTGTTTGCATTGATAAATGGTTACTTTGTACGTATACAGTTTATATTTTTACTATTTTTATAATCAGAAGTTAAAATAGTTTATATATCATAAATTCCAATAAAATTGGGAGGTTTTGTTATTAACAAAATACTGTATTACATAATAAAATATTATATTTCTCATAACTTAGGAAAGTTGTATTTATTAAAGAAATCATTGGAAAAAGCTAGGCATTCCTAACTTACGAGAAACATTTTTTTGGTAATTTTTAACAATGATTTTAAATTCCTTCCTTACTAAATCTGCGCACGCTCCTGAGGCATTGGCTAATAACTTTACTATTTGAACGACTATATGCGATAAATCCAAAAGATTTGTAATTATAATTCCAATATTAATGTAAACAGATATGAATGATTTTTCCAAATGTTGAATGAATTACAAATGTATCATATATATATTAGAGTAAATATCTATATGTGTATAAATTCATTTAGCTATTAACACACAAACAAACATTAGTCTTCTAATTCATAAAATTAATTCTAAGCTCTATTTCTATTTCTAATTCATAAGCTACTTTTTCTTGGAATATGTCAGGCATTGTCCTTGGAATATATATATATATATATATATGTATATATATATATATATATATATATATATATATATATATATATATATATATATATATAATAAATATATTGTTTTTCTGTGATAAACAGATTTATGTATAAGAGCTTTAATTTGTTGAGAAAATTGAAAATTGAAACTGAAACAAAAAACAAAACGAAAAAAACATATAAAATATGGATGTAGAGCATATGTGTATATTTAAAATACTTTATTTTTATTTTATCTCAATTAAAACTATCAGTATGTAAGGATTATAATTAATTAACTCTTACTACCTATATAGATTTTGTATAATTATGAAGCGCTTCCAGTTAACAATTGACCGTTTCACGATTTTTGTGCCTACTCCTTTGAGTTCAGATAATTAAATTCTTGTCGTCAATATTTGTAGATTTGATCTATCATTGATTTACCTAACACTTATGGTGACTGCTTTTATTATTCTATATATACACCTACATGTATATCAATAACTAGCCTAGAAAGATTTTGCATGCTAACTTTCTTCACTTTTTATTTATAATAATTGTAGTAATTTTAACACAATGGGAATGGGCAGCAATAGTTACCTTCTGAACCCTTCTACAAGCCTCTAATGACTAAATCAGTCCACAATTAAAGAAGACCTCTTCTTCAAGAGATGGGACTTTTCGGATAAAGACGCCAGAAGAAAGCTGTCCATCCGAAGAAGTGTTTATGTATCGGGGATGAGACATGTGGCCGCACCATCTTGGTTCCCAGGCTGCCACCAGGTAAAAAACTCGAGGCTCTGGAGGAGAGAAATAGAAGAGTTGAAGGAGTTTCTTTATAAAGGAGCTCCTCGGGGTAATGGTCGTCCACCGCAAAATGGCGGTCGAGGGAAACTTAATAACTTATACTTCTTCCCCGTCCTTTCACTGTCTTCTCCTTTGTATGTCCTTTACCAGTCCTTTCTCGAAAAATAAAAAATAAATATATCTAGAATGGATGGATCGTATTTTGTCGTTCAACCTTTTTTTACAATTTTATTGCTACTTTTGAAATACTGAATAAAAGAAAATTAAAGTGCAAATAAACTTCTAACATACAATGTATCGCCACCGACCCAACCTTTCTAAATTGTACCACTTAATTTGTCTATGCCAGATCACAGAACTGATAAATAAGCCTAATTAAATTTAATAAAAGTAGATAATACAATACTTATACTTTCTTTATTATTTTTCGATTTATTTTTTATCTTTAAAACAAAATATACTTGTCATTTTCTCCACATTATTAATCCCGTCATTCTCCTAAACATTAGGAGTGTGCAGTTTATTAGTGAAGAAACATCAATGCAGGAGTCTAAATAGATATAACTGAGAGATTGGTAGATAAAATCTAAGTCTATGATCCACAAAGATACAGATAGTCTTAGTACAATTCGTTGTCCAACCATTATTTGTGTAAACCTAAATATTTCATAAACATATTTTTACTACATAGGTGAGGAAGGTTTTGCAAAATTTTAAATCGGGTCAAATTTTCAGCGTGTTAAAATTTATAAAGTGCAGTTTTCAACTAATCTATCAGCAGAATCCTCTGATCACAAAAATAAAACTTGTGTTTTTTTAGACTGTAGCGCCAAAACAGCTATATTATATTAAAGTATATGATATACATCCCCGAGAAAAAACAGGAAAAAATGTTATGAAGAAAACAAAATTTAATTCGCATATAACTCAAAAAGTATATATAGCAAATTGTCCAGCGATCAATTAAATTCCCTAAAAAAAAATTAATCGCCGGGGATCTTATGTTTATTTAAGTATTTTGCGCCTACTCCCAGGGAGAACCGGGTTACTTTGTTTTAGTTTTTTGAATTACCCGAAAACCGTGTATTTCCCGGAGTATTATCGGTGCTCCTTTCAAAAATAATTAAATGGTCTATAATGCCATACTTAAAATAAAAAATCTTTATCGGACCAATATTTGGGAAGATACTTATTTTGTATGAGACTTTGCACCCAAACGGGTAAGGAAAGTCGAGTGATTGGACATATTAAACGTTGTTTTCTCAGGCAGTAAAAAAAAAATAATAATAATAATAAGTAGACAAAAATATGTAATTAAAAAATGACTGCATTTAGTCAGATTTAAACTTCTTTTTTTTAAAAAACCTTTAGATGTTTTTTTTTTTTTACCTTTTCGGTTTTACGAAATCTTTAAGTTATGATATTTTAAGACCTTTGCCATTCGGACCCAGACAGCCACCACTTGGTCCGCCTCTGTCTCAAGCAACTAGGTTGTGTCTTATGGAATTTCAGATTTCAGATAAAAATATCTGGTGTGTCCACTCATACGACGTTCCTCACCTCTTTGGAAGTAAAGACCAACTGAAAAATGTTTGCTGTTTCTTTCCTAATATTAGTCCGATTAAGATTTTTTTTTGTTTGGCTTTGTTGATAATTAAATTGTCATTCGAATGAAAATATGGAATGTTTCTGGAGATGTATTGTTTTAGAGTTACCAAAAATCCTAAGCAATGGTTTACAGGTTTCTATAGGAACATGGGCAAAATACTTTATAAAACATGTGTAAAAAGTTGAACATACTGTATCTTTGCTAATAACAGTCCGATTTCAATGATTCTTTTTTTGTTTTGTGGGAATAGAAAAACACGTTTTTACGGCTATCGCGCACAGAGTGCCCGATTTAGTACACAGACATTAGGAGCTGAGATTCTATAAAACAAAAAAAAAAAAAAATTAAAATCAACGAAATCTGTCCGCCAGTTTAAGAGATAATCCATGGCACAGACACTCGGGCACAGACACACACACACTCTCTCTCTCTCTCTCTCTCTCTCTCTCTCTCTCACACACACATACACACAAACACGCACACAGACCAATGGCTGAAAATGAGTTATTTGGACTCAAGCGTTTCTGTTCATACTTTCCTTATCGATTAGCGGTAAGTAAATAACATCATCCCCATTACTGAAGTACATTTTTCTAAAACGCTAAATTTATTGTTTATATCATGAAGACGAACCATCTAGGTGGTCACTGTCCCTCAGGAGCAACGAAGAGGGTCAAGGATCAGAACGGAGTAAAGCCCTCGTCTTAGATTCGCTCCAGTAGTCCAGCGCTCCAGGCAGGATCTCGTTCCTTACGTAAAGGGATAAAGCACAACACGGAAATTCACCCTTAGGACAATTACTAAAAAGAACGGGTGGCTAACTACTGGAACGTTGGTGGGAGTATTCCATAATATGACGGATGTCGTGTTATTTTTTTTTTTTAAATCCTCTCCTATTATTTAACTTTCTAGGAAAGTTTCACTTGTATGACAAAATTGTTATTGTGTTTTTATTGTTCAGGCGTTTGGAAATACAAAAATTTGTTTTACAAAAATATTAAAAAAACATTAGAAATAGAAATTCATTTTACACAGGAAAGTAAAGTACTGCTTGTACTGTAGTGAGCCTTTTTTGAAGTAGTCAGAAGTCATGAGGAGCTTCTTGTAGGGAAGACATATTTTATTAAATGTCTTTTATTTTTTAAACTTTACTTTTTTTAAATAAAGTTACTAACTGCTGTTTAGGTTGAAAAATAACAGGCATGAAACTAGCATGTTTTCTTCTTTCCTGCCTAGCTCGTACTAAATATTAAAAAGTTGAATATCGAAAGTGTTTAAAGTAACTACACTTATCTGCTGAATAAGCTGTCCTAGCTATTGGCTAGTTGCTTTGCTGGTTAGCATTCTGATTTTATTATCTGTTATCACCTTCGGATTGAGGTAAATTTTCTCCAGACATTTCTTCGAGACGTCCTCTAATTTTCATTTTACTGAACCAGGTTTTCTCAATTGACAGGAGGGGGGAGGGAGGTCGTCTTATGACATGATTAGATTTATCGAGAGATTCGACTATACTACTTTTGGAATAATAAACTATACCAAATCTCAATTAACCGACTTCTATAATCCTCTCATAAAAATACTTTCTATTATATATTGTTCTTTGGGATGGAATTCCTTTAACTCCTATAAACACCAATAATTTTTTGTCTTACTTAATTATCAATACGCCGCATAACTGTAAGCACTACTCCGGTATATTTTAACAAATACTTATCATTTTTAACAAATGACCATATGTATTCATAAGATCCAAAAATATTTATTTATAAATACAAAGATATATTTTTGTAAATATATTGAGGCAAATGTAGAAATCAGCTGTGCAAATATCTTATTCAAGAGACATTTTTAACTTTTGGTCGACTAGTACTGTAACCATGGATATAACCATGTACCAGTACTGGCGCCGGAGAACAGCTCAGATATGACTTTCCTTTTCGAAGACCCAATATTCCGAGGGGACGCAAAGGGGGGCAGTGGAAGTGTAGAAGTAATTTTCTACTATGTTTCACGGGGACTAAGGAGATGGCCACCGGTGGATAATAGACGGTCACTACGTGATCCCGCAGTGTCCGTCCCTCGACAATGGACCGCCGATCTACTGGAGTCCTTTTCACAGCTACTGGCTCCTCCGGTCTGTGTACCCAGCAATCTTTTCTCTCTATAACTACTGCATAGATGGAAGTCCTCAGGAACAATGCTTTTATCGGATCTCATTCCGCTTTGGGGCAGTTGAAACTCATTCGATAGTTGTAAGGGTAGAAATGTCCGCACTAACGATAAATTCAACACTGGAAGAAAAAACCCTATCTAAAAATCACAACACTGTTTCCACCAAATGGTGGATTGAATTTAATAAATATGCATATGAAATTTAAGATAATTTCGCCGTTTCAATAACCAAAAGATAAGCTAGATTTCAGGGAACTTGTAACATTTCGAATTCCAAGTCATTTAACTTGAACTTAAGTAGTCATTTAACTACTTTCTTTATTGCTTAAGTTAACGACATTTCGGATAGAACTAGTCCATTTTCAAGCCTAAAAAGATAATTTGCATATTGTCTTCATCACATCTTATCCGATCCAAATCAGAATTGAAGAACCGAAAGGGATACTTTACTCGAAGGTCATAATATACATACTTACTCAAAAGGTATATCGACATTTAATACGGAGATCATTTGGTGATATTGGTGATAAACGCAATTTTTTCCACTCTGATTAAACAATTTTATTACTTGTTTTAAGTGTTAAAATTGAGCATAATTTTTTTTTCTTTTTTTTCTCCACATTAGAGAGCTGAACAAGTATGCAGTAGGAGAATAAGATATAAATTAAGCGGGTTTTTATGCTTAAAATTTTGAAACCGTCGATTTCCAATTCTTTATCTAGTGAAATAGATAGTTCTAATATTGTCAAGGAAAACGAAGAAATCTCTTGGGAAGTTGTTACCAACTGAAAGAAAACGGACATATAATAACGGAATAAGGCCTCCAGAAACAAGGGCTAATGCGTGTTTTTATGTCTGTATGTGTCAATAGATGGATGTTGTGACTCCAAGTTTCGTTTTTGAGATACTGCTATCTTCGGAAACTAGTTACCAAATTGGGGGTCACTTTTATGGCCTCCGATTTATAGTTTAATAGGCTTACAAAGGAAGTCATGGGGTGGCCACATCCGATATTTTTTGAGAAGTGGATATATTAACTTTTCATACAAAACTACTCATTTACGTATTCATTTTTTAATAAGAACTTGTATACGCCTTCTCAGCAGACATCTCTCTGCAACGGACAATGCCTTCGGACCCGTGACTGTCGGTTGTTGAGAGGTTTTACTGTACTTATATACTAATATACCATGAGAAAAACAATACTCTTGTAATGGTTCACTGAATAAGTATAATTTTACTTTTAAAAGGGCCCATTTTCTGTTAAAATATTGGATTGTATGAAAAAGATTTTAGGAACGAAATAGATAAAAGAAACCGACCCACCCGTAGTAGAATTTTTTCGTAGTGGAAAATTCAGGTGAAGAACTATTAAAAAAAACATAATAAGTTGATTAAAAGAAAATAGTGGGTGTGAAACGATAGAATCTCTGAATGCGTAACGAATCCTTGGCCGGCTCAACTTCCTCTCCTATTCAACTGAAGCTGCTTCACCGATACCAAAACTCATCCTACTATCATGGAGTTCCGTGCGATAGTATCACGTCAAAAATTAAGGCAAAAATTAAAAATAAAGTAATTATCTTATAATGAATCTAAAGTCTAATTATACATCTTTTAAATATAATTCAATAATTCCTATCTTCAAGGTTAGGGATACTCTATACGGAAGATGATAAACGTATTTAATACTGAAATACCTCTTTAATAAGGGGAATAGAAAATGTCATCAAAACTTTTACCAAAGGCTCATAAAAAATCGTTGTTCAGCCCCCCTTACACGATCTATATTATTTAGTCAATTTAGTCAATCGAATTTCGTCAATATATTGACCATCTGAGAAAAATATTGTAATATTGTTTTAACAATAATATTGAAACGTGTGATATATATATCAAATTCAATTATTGACTCAATAATATTTACCGTGTAAGGAAATTAATTGGTTGGTTTTTCATTTATGTGTAAAATCCTCTGATGAATTATCTGCAGCGGACGCTGTTATCGATATATAATATATTAATTAGAAGATTTAGATAATCCCAACACATCACTACCTGATTTATAGAAAAATATATTTTCTATTAATTACTGAGAGAAAAAACTAAAAAAAAAAATTCTCGTTACGGTTTTATAGGAAGATTCTAAACAAAGCCTATAGATATAGATAACTAACCAATCGACGCTTTACCAATTCACTTCTTTTTTACTTCCTTGTACGAAGTAAAGTAATTTTAATCGCGAAAATTTTCAGTTTTCAGATTTCAAGGGAAATATACATTTTTACCATCCCTGAATTCATTTTGACTAGTTTTGACGAGACGTCTGTACATACGTTCGGATGTACGTTTGTACGAACGTGCGTATCTCGCATAACTCAAAAACGGTTAGCCATAGAAAGTTAAAATGTTGTATTTAGAATTGCTATAAAATCTAGTTGTGAATCTCCCTTTTTGGTTTACTTTACTTTACTTGAAGGTAATTATGTTTTTGATTTTCATCAAAAATTATATTAAAATATAATGTAAAACTTCTCAAATTTGTTATATAAGACTTACACATTAATGTAAATAACACAGTAAATTTTGGCTAAATTTAGCAAACCGGAAGTGGTACTATACTTTGAAGATCATATTAGACTCATCAAAAATTATATTATAATACAATGTAAAACATCTGAAATTTGATTAGTAGGACTTTTAAATTCACGGTTAAAATTGGTGAGCTAAAGAGGGTACTTTACTTGAAGGTCATAATAAACTTACATAAAAAATTATATTAAAATTAAATACAGAGATCATAAGTTTCGGTAATAAAGGTTACAAATGCGATTTTTTTTCCACTCCAATTAAACATTTTTATTACTTCTGTTAAAATTACGAGTAAAATACTGGCTTTCCTCCCCATTTGTGAGATGAACAAAGAATTCTGCAGCAGGAGAATAAGATTTAAGCTAAATGGGTTCTTCCGCTTAAAATGTCGAAACTGTCGATTTCCAATACTTTATCTGGTGACATTAACAACCTCCTGAAAGAAAACGACATATAATAACGGAATGAGACCTCCAGAAACAAGAATATGTGTGTATGTTTGTCAATAGATGGATGTTTTTGAGGAACTACAACGTTCGGAAACTAGTAACCAAATTGAGGATCACTTTTTGAGCCACTGATTTATAGTTAAATATTTTTAGACTGTTGATATTTATGGTTTATATTTCTGTCATCCTAACTTTTTCTACATGATATTGACTGCTTTGTTATTTAATGGTTTTTGAGAGACTTAAAGTTTATGGAATCTAGGAAAAAAAATCCCAATGAATGAATGAACCAATGAATTTTTATTGAACATACATAAAGCAAAGAAAAACCATAAACAAACAAAGTACAATAAAAATATTTACGGCTTGGTTATAGAACCGTTAGTAGGAGATTGGTCTTGGCAAACAATTAATAATTCCACTAGATCATTAAAATTACAGTAAAGGTACTATTCAAGATATCTAAACAGCAATATATTTAAATATACATTATTTGATTTAAGCTGATATAATATACATAGAATTAAATTTTGTAACAACTAAGAATTAAACTCCTTACACAAGCTATATCTGTATTGCCAAGCTTCTTTACAATAATTAGCAAGGGCAACCCAATTTTTACCAATCAGATACTCTATTGTTTCGTCGAATGATAGGAAATCATTTATAAAGTATTTTATTCTAAATTCTGCTAATATAATTTAGCGAGAACATGTATAATATTTTAGATTTATTTTTGCTAATAATAAACTCTACAATTAAAGTAAATTTGTCCTTTTCTACCTGTAAATATCCATTTAGTAATTTTATCATTATAGTTCCTATCTAGACAGTTGTTTCATGATTTAAAACTTTATATATAATACTATTGCTTTATTTGAATTTATGGCTGTGTTTTTAAATGTTTGAATTCTATTATTAAATGCCGGCTAATTTGCTGAAAGGATGTGTTCCACGTATTTGAGTTATTAAAGTCAAAATCGATACAGTATTTATTTATTTAAAGCTTAACATTTTTCCGATGAAAATAAGACCGAAACAATAAGAAACACAAAGACACAATGAACACCACAGAAAGTAAAGTATCAGAAATATCTTACTAATTAATTCAAATGTTTGAATTGTTGTTAATACAATGGTTTCATTCTTTTGTGAAGAACAAGTGAAAAAAATGGATTCAATGTCAATATTACATTCCAATGGTAAAATTCCCAAAGTATCTTGGGGCGAATTGCTTGCCTTATATAACGTCGAGATTATCCTTATTTACCGAATTCCGTATATAAACAAAAAGATCTATTGACGAGGAACAAGGGGGGGGGGGCTGAAATTGGATAAAGACGGCCTTTAATGAGTTCATTGAAGCTACCGGCGGTGGGTTTCGTAACTCGGCGTAGTTAGGAGGAAAGGCTTCCTCACAAAGCCTCGTCCGCTGAGCCAAAAAAAAAAAAAAAAAATAAGAAGAAAAAAACATTTATAATGCCTTGTCTCTATTGTCGAAAAGACGGGAAATATCCACAATGGCGGAAGAGAAAGTGAACTGGGCTGGCGGAGAGCCGAGGCGAATCGTTATAATATCATAATCAGCTTCTGGGAGATGACAGGGAGGAAGAAGCAATACTGTTCTAGCCGAGAAAATATTGTGTAAGGGGGGTCCGCCCCAATTAACCGATCCTTTATGGCACTAGCAGTTTTATATTACCCATTCGTTCCAACTGTCTGCAATGTCCAGGAGTTCGCGACAGTAGCCTGATAGGAATTTAGCAGAGGGTTATAGAACACAGTACTTTTGCTAGTTCGAGTATGTAACATTAAAATTATAGGGAAAAAAATTATTTTTGATTATGTTAGAGGATACTTTATGATTTAACTCCATAGACGTGCATTCTTGCATATTCCAGTATCTGTAGCATAACAGTTAGTAACGGGTTATTCATACAGTATTCAGCAGTATATCATTAAACTATTAAGGAGATGTTGCAGTTCTCGAATTTAGTTCTCCTGTTTTTTCCGATCAATAGAATGTGCCCCATGTTCCATTCCTGAAGAAAAACGTCCATCTTCTAGACTCGTTAAGCCAGTACATGAAAGTACTTCAAGTATCTCCTATGCTCCTGACATTGATTGATCCTCTAGCTATTGTCTGCCATATCTTTTTTATGAAGAATCATATTATCTGCCCAATGCAATGCTCTTCGCAATTTTTCTAGTTCATTTGAGTACCCCATCATTCTTTCATTTCTCTTTCAGGAACAGTAACTAAGATAACTATACCTAGTTATCTATTTTTTTAAACATATCTTTTTTTTTCTTTATTATTTTTGTGCAAAATAAAATAACAATAATAGAATAAAAATAATTTTATTTTAGCCGATAGGGCTAAGGTGCATGTAATGGATGGGTGACCGTCTGCCGAGGAATGCGTGACCCGAGGTTTTCCGGGCAATTATTAGAAGATATTCTTTATATGTATTGTTTCTGGTGAATATTTAGAAAGATACAACATTTTTTTCTTTGTTAGGTAACTTAGTAGGTAGCCTTTGTTTATATAATCAAAAGTAAGGTGAACCAGATTTCCATTTTTGTGTATAAATATATCATATAAATAAAAAATATTATTTTTTAATAAGCAAAACAACATACATAAATGCAATAATTTTTCTAAATAAAAAAATATGTAGCAATGGAAGTCTAGTCCACCATTAACTTTGAATTTTTTTTTCTTTTTTATGTATATATGTGTGTGTTTGTTAATCGTTTTTCATTTGGTTCTGACTGTATACACATACACATCTTCAGTTTATTGGAAAAATTCCTTTTTTTTTTTCTTCTCTTGTTTACTTGATCATGTATGATTATATTTTTATTTATGAGAAGATATGCGTTTTTCAAACTCAATGGGCTCTGAAACGCATATATCCGTTGAAAACTGAACATCGAAAATTTGACCTAACTAGGGAGTAAGGAAAGTGAAAAATTCTGTCTAGTCTTTAATGATATCCATTAAAATATAAAAATCGTTATTATTTCAAGGACCTAAGGGCAAATGTTTAAAAAAAAAAAGCCAAACTCCAAAAAAACTTGCAAGGAATAGAAAAAGAATGTTGGAATAGGCGCAGTGATTAAAAAAAGCAGGGCCTAAGCGATGGCCAATTATGAGCTGGAGAACTGCTGTGGGTGGCCGCGATGGTACATTTACTCCAGATGACACACGCCCATCGTCACCACTATCCATCACCTTCAACTGTCGCTTCTCTTTCTTCTTTAGTTCGGTTCTTCTTTACTGTTCACGCTTATCTAAAATCTATTTGTCTCAGATTATTGTTTTGACAATCAGTGGTTCCTTCGTCAGTGCCCGATTTGTTCATAATATAAAACAATTGTTAAAAAAACTCTCATAGGTATTGATCATGGTGGCGGTCAAAATTGAACAAAAAATAGTCCAAAACTATTTCATTTTCCTGACGATTCGGCATATTTTGTTGGCCTTTTCTAGGGCTACAAAATTAAGATGGGCAGGATAGCCTTCAAAATTAATCAAAAATTACATAAAACTCTCAAAACCCACGTGTGGGTTCACTTTATACGCCTTCTTCAACGCTTCAGGTACAGAATATAACAAAGATGAGAATGATATAAATAGAAAAAATGATGAGTATATAAACGGTAAACTATTCTCCTTAGCAACCTCGAGTCGGCTGCACTAGTTCGAATCCGGCCTGGGCGGGTTGAAATTTATTTCATTGCGGACCCACGTATGAATCTCGACCTTCCCACTCTCGTTAGAATAGTTTGGTAACTTGTATGAATAACTCGTCCTGTTTGTCTTAATCTAAATAGAAAATGAAGTTAGACACTTTAAACACATAAAAAAGAAAGAAAAAAAAAGGTTTCGTGGATCCCAAAGGTCGATTCCGTATCTCCAAAATAAGCCTGATAATGTATATTAGAGCATCAAGTACGTGTTGTAGCAATCGGTTTCTACAAGCAGTTTCTCGTCCTATCACTCCTGTTTGATGATTCCAAGCAAGCCACTTGTCAAGATGGAATCCTTGGTAGCGGATCTGTTCGACAGGTATAAATGGAACATTAATAAAGGATTCTGTAGGGCAGGATGTCGTGGGATTACGGCGAAGGGTAAATGTACTCCGGTGAGATTTGTTGGGATTTATTTTAATTCCTCAGTTTTGACATCATTCTTCAATCGATGTTATATGTGATTGCAGAATGTGGGATGCATCAGTTGGGTTATTATTAACAGATAACACACGTGTCATCATCGTCTGTAGTAAGGATTGTGCTAGTATGAGTAGAGATGTCAGCTGTATAAACCGTGTAGAGAATGGGAACTACGATTCTGAGTTGAGTGATAAGCAAAATTATGATCTACTTTGAAGGTCAGTGCACAGATTATTGGAATTGCAGGAAAGAGGAATGGAGTTCGTTAAGATGACAGATTCGATCAAAATGGTTAGAACTTAATAAAATATTGAAAATAAAATAGATATAGTTGAAAGCAACAAAGCAAGGTAACATGCTGTTATAAGAAATAACATAAGAATGGAAGTAATCTAAAAGAAATACAAATTCTTTATCCGGGTTATATTAAATATTCAGTTCTAACTAGTCAGATGTAAGGCCTTGATTCCTTTTATGTCGCTCTTACATTTTATGTTATATTTTATATATTTTCATCCAATATGATTATAATCTTTGTTGTACCTTACCTTGATAGCCTTAACGTTGAAATACATTTAAGAATTCGTACAAATTTCGACCCTTCCACCTATCCATCTTTTCCTACATTTCTACGGCCAACTAATCAATACATAATAAGATATGATCAAGTTTAACAATTTAATAATCGGATATTACAGATAAAATTATCTATAAAAGATAACGACCCGATAGAAAATGAAGTGGTGGGATAAAATGCTTTTTATCATTAGTATTTTTTATTATTAAAATAATGGTTGGACGTGTTTTAAATCCAAAGCATATTTTTCAGGAAACGTAGTTTTCATTAATGTCATTCTCCTTACAGATTCCTTATAGCGAAAGGTTAAAACAAATCAACAAACCAAACAAAAACAAACCGTATCTTCTCTTATCATAAAATGAAGCAATTACATGGCCATAAGTGCAGTTTATATTCAGTATGTTAAGGTAGTGTCCTTAAAAAAACATATATGAAGAGTTTTCTCGAAAATACTACCCTCTATTTAGCAGAATCATGGACGATTAGTATGAATCATGGAAAAATACTTCCAAAGTAGTTTGGAAGTAGAAGTACAAGTGTTTAGCAATAGTAGAATATGACATCAATGAAAACGAGAAAAACTACGGTATTTTAAAAATTATTATTCTTATATATATATATATATATATATATATATATATATATATATATATATATATATATATATATATATATATATATTATTTTTTTTTTGGGCCAGCATAAATCAAGTAAGTTCTGTAGAACATGTTTTTGACCGATAACTGTATTTTTTACACCTTTGATAGTCGATGTAGTAAAAATTGGAGTTTATTCGTTAGCTGTAGTGAGACATTTACCCAGGGGATATCTATTAGTAGTAATGATAAACTAAATAATCAGGATGCAGTCAACAAAGTATATTTTTTATATCATAATAATAAACATCACAGTCCATCAAGCAACATCAATATTAGTAGTAATTTATATCCATATAATGCTTCTTTAAACAACTGTTTTTTTTTTAAGTATTACAGTTGTTACATTGACAACTGTAATATTTCTTTTTCGATTAGATCCACTACATCAATATTCAAATCAAGTAGTACCTCGAACGACTTGTGATCGAAATCCTTGGTTGGATGATAGAGACTCCATGATAGTTAGTTAACCGCCCTGCTCTTGCCACTCCTGCGGGTGTTGTCATTTGGGAGGATATTGCCAGAAGCCAGAAGACACGCTTGAGGACCCACAACTCTAGTAGAACGCTCCAATGGCTCAACAGCTCACTAAAAACAAACTACTTATTTAAATACGAAGGCATTTTTAGATTAAAATCAGCATAAAAAGTCGCTTATAGCCTTGCTACACGCCTTGGTAATTGTTTAAAATAGACCTTAAGTGTTTTCTTGCATAATTCTAATTCGCGATGCTGGATATTTATTATCAATGATTAGACCTGGGCAATATTGTTTAATAATAACCATTATGTTATTAACTATTTACCATTGAATGAGAATTGAATCCAACGATGTCACAGAGGTTTTTGTCGATAGAAGAAATACTTGATAATATCAACATTCCTAAACTCTTAGGTTTTAGTCAATATTGCAACAATTCTCAAGTTGGCTTTTAGTAAAATGAAACATTTTATTTTTAAAATTATTTTTTGTTTATTTGGTTGAATGAAATTATATTACTACCACGAATCTGGTGAACCTGATGATGTTTGTTTCTACCTAGCTTTCTAAAATCCTAAAAAAAAAAAAAAAAAAAAAAAAACTTTTTGTAATATAAAATTAATTGAAATGAATAAAACAAAAGTTAATTACTTAAGACGTATCTGGACCACATACATTTGAGCACAGTGATCCAAAACTACGATTTGAAGGGACAAAATTATTAATGGCTCAATTTTCATGTTTTTTGCTGGATACCAACCTTATAAAACATATTTGATATGTTATTTCTAATAGTTTTCATGTTATTACTAAATTTAAAACGATTTAATAAATATCCACAGATATGAAGATAATGATAAGAAATTCATGTTTTTAATGATAATTTATATCAATTAGGTTTGTTTGTCGATAACAAATTATATGTTGGATATGTTATTAAGAATAATGATATAAATATATCATACTCCACTCAACAAATGCTTTCTTCTAAATTTGAACCAGTAGAGTCTTCTTCTTCTGAATATGGCAATTCTTACAATACTTTTTACTGGATAGATTTTTTTTAAGTCAACACTTATCGCCCCCCTCCCTATCCCACTTTTCCCATGTCTCCTCTTAGATTATGTGATTTTAAAAAAACTGCCAATAAACGCTCTTTCTACCACGATCCTCCCCTCCCCTCCTCCCCTCCACCTCCAAAATCTGACGCTGATTTATGATATGCTACTTACATATTAATTGAATTCAGTTGAAATCTAAACATTATATCAATGTCGCGAAATTCTTAATTGATTGATATGGAATATTATTTTGTTGTTGGTTTAATAAATTTATTATTTATTTTTAGAATTATTAAAACAAAGAAACTTTTGATTATAATTTGTTTTTTAAACAATCAAAAATGTAAACAAATAAATTCAACATCGAAGTGGTATTGTTTCCCTAAAAAAACAAAAACATTTTATGTTTTATTGGACCGATTTTACTGAAAGTGGAAATTCCTAATTTCTATCCCTTTAATATCTATGTAACAAATGTAAAACACCATTTTCCAGTACAACAACAGCGATTCCAAAGTACTTTAATTTTGTATACATTATAGTTTGCTATAAACCTCATAGTTTTTGAGATATTCACAAAAAGTAAAATGAAAAATAACCAGTTTTCTATCCCTCTGTCCCTCCCCTTATCAAAACCCGACGCGGGAAACTCTTGGACTTTTTACCAGTCATTACGGAAAGGCTGATGAATGATTTTCACGAGTTTCAGCTTTTTAATTTGGACGTTCGGGTTTCGCGAACTTTTTACATAATTTTACTGTACTATTCGACATACTGCATATCTCTTTGTAATAAAAATCAATTTTTTTTATGGCGTTTTATGGTGATAATTTTTTTTTAGTAAGATGTTTTTCCCATACTATAATGCAGAGTAGATTGTGTAGAAATGAGTAGGAAAACACTTGAGATACAATGAATGCGAACATTATTTGAAAAATTGGTCCAAATATTCCTAAGTAAACATGCTGCTATTATATTTTTACAAATTAAACTATTCTTCATAGAAACACAGTACATGCCTTCATTTACCACTTCCATGACGAAATAAGCGTATCGAAAATTCCTCACTAGGATGGGCGGTGTTAATACTTCAGTAGTCTGAAATAGAGCGTGAAGTCGCTATGAGTAATTACAAGATCTGACATGTCACCACAGGAAAAAATTGTCACCGAATTATGAAGATTACCATTCCTATCTTTTGTGAGATGCTGAATCCGAAATAAATATTTTAAAAAAATCTACATGCTTCATTAGGAGTTATTTCTGAATTTTGTAGGATTTTTCGAATCATATGGCCAAAAACCTGTTTTGTTCCTATAATTAATATGATTAGTTGAGGAAAATAAAATAAAAATTTTGAAACTAATAATAAATTTGAAAAGAATAAGTGTAACGTCATTTTAATAATAAATTGTTTAATAATTAGTAAATTGCAAAATAAATAAATAATTTTCTTCTTCCGTTACGCTAAAATTCCGAAAACTTTAAAAAACAAATTTACGCTTGTTCTTCAGATTCACGAGAGTTTCTTAAAGGTTATGTTTGTCTTTGCTTTGATCACTTAGAACAACGCGAGAAATGGAAATGACTGATAATCTGAGAAATCATGAACTAAGTTTTACTATTCTTTTCTCTTCATTAAGAACTTGGGTTTCATTCGATAATATGCTGACTACCTTGACTTAAGCTGACTGATACAACGCTGCATATCGAGGTGGAGTTTTTTATCTATCGGTGAATCAAGAATATTGAAAAGGTACTCCTTTTGGCCAGGTTTTAAGATCGTTGGCCACACTGTGTGATGGTTGAATTTCCAGAAAATATGGACGAAGAAACACTTTATACTAATGGATAGGAGTGCTGTTGGGTAGGGAGTGGAAGGTATGAAGTTCAATGTCTATGTATTTTTGAACGGATCGAATGAATAAATAATTGTATATTATGCAATTTTAAGTGTTTCACGGTAAGTATCTTTGACTAAATAATTAAGAATTGCTGAAGGTAGCTTTTGCAGAATCACAAAGCTCTCTTTCGTGAGCCCAAATTGACTGCTGTAATTTAGAATATTTATAATTAAAATTTGAAAAAGATAATGTGGGGTGATAATTTATATGGTGCATTTTCGGTGTAAATGCGTAATTGTCTCGTTAAATCAAAACCCAGAACTGATAAGAACTGCCCTTTTGGGAGCACGAAATCTAAACCCTGATGCAATCAGCCACGACACTTCGCTAAGGTGAAGTATAACGGGTAGTACATATATAAGTTCCAACCTTTTGATTAAGCTAAACCTTTCAACTTTTGCTGTACAGTTTTATCGGTGTTTATCCACAGCTAAGCCGTATTTAAAAAAAAAAGGTGGTATGTGGAACCTTCAGATACTGTTCTTCAAAATACTTTATGATTTACATTTCTCCTTGAGAGTTATTTAGTTTTTAAGCGCAAGTGAATGTTGCCCCCGCCAAAGTATGACAGTAGGGCTTAGTGCAGACAATTGTGTTTGGTGTAAACTTACTCCTACAATCATGTTTTGCTGGGGCAACTGGGGAATAGAGCATCGAAATAAAAATCCTTTTTTTCAATATATTTATTTGATTATATTTCATAACCCTTTTCATAACTGTTACTGAAGATTGTAAAATTTAATTCTCAAACATATTTTAACTTTTTTCGATTATTACATCAGTATGATAATTCTTTCGAAGCGGACTATTTTGCACTTCCCTCACAACCGCTACTGCTTGAATAATGAATCTTCCAGATTACCTGCTCACCAGAAAATTTAGAAAAGTAGAAAAATAGATTTTTTAATTTTATTAAATATGTGATATTTTATTTTCAACAAGGAAATAATGAGTCAGATTTTGTCTGGATTAAACTAAACCAAAAGCAAGGTTAAATAATTTTTGTAAGTCAGATTAAACACGGAAAAATTAAATATGAATTTAATATTTGAAACATCGTGATCGTAATTTTATTTAAGAACTGAAGAAAGGGTCTGAACTGGTATAAGGGTCTGACTACAAAACTCATAACTTCTATTTTTTTCACATTATGATATAAGCAGTTTTGCATTTCACCGGTTGCTGGTTGAAGAGAGTTTTGCAACAACTATTGATTCTTAAAAATAAAAAAAATACAGGAAAGGATCAGTTTAGAAAGATTTAAATACTTCGTTCTGAAAGTAAGCACATGTGGATAATACTAACCATTACTATCTCGATTTTAATAAAAAATGGAAGCAAGGTGTTTCGCAGTTCACAACCTCAAATTGTTTTTTCTCCAAAGCAACAGAATTAGTGAAACCATTTTTAACAAAGCTGGAACATCAACATTATTAAATATTTGTAAAAAATTGAATTTAATATATATATATATATATATATATATATATATATATATATATATATATATATATATACATATACATATATATATATACACATACATTACATATATATATATATATATATATATATATATATATATATACACATACATTACATATATATATATACATATACATTACATATATATATATAGATATATATATATATATATATATATATATATATATATATTATACAAAATTAAAAAATATTTAATAATTTAATATATGCATCAAGAAAATTGTTGGCAGGATTCTATTGTAATTTTTAAAGTTAAATAAATTGAGAAAGTAGATAGTAAAAGAAAGTAGATGGTCTTAAAAAGTTAAAATTGAAATGAACTAATAATCATTGTAGTTCAGGTAGATGATATTTTAACTTTTAAATACAAGTTTGTTTTTTTAACAGTTAAAGCCATAGATATGATCAATATATATATTTATATATATATATATATATATATATATATATATATATACATATATATATATATATATATATATATATATATATATATATATATATATATATATATATATATATATACATATATAATCATATATATATATAGAGGTATGATATAGGTATAATATTTCTTTTAGAGAGATCTGTTTTTCACAAAAAGTACTGAACCAATTACATTATGGAACGTAGCGCTTGAAAGTGATTTTTAGTGTGCACGTGCACCTAAATGTTTTGTAAATACTACAAGTATTTTTAACTTAATTAAAAATCAGAATTTTCATTAATAATTAATAATAGATTATTTTTGGAACAAATCTAATTATTAAATAGTTGTTTGTGCTGTATTGTTAAAAATTACTTTTGAGATTATATTGCCACGCATCCTAATGATTCCGACAGATATCCCATTCGATTTCAAACTTTTGTGGTTTCAGATGTAACTCGCGTTTGCAATGATCATCAGGAAAGCATAGGCTTTCTGAAAGGCTTTCCGAGCAAGACAATTGCTGAAAGTGTGTGAATTAAATTTCGAATGACTATGCTTCTCGCGTCAACAACTGAATGTAGTCTGCTCAGGAAAAGGAAAACTTTCTGATTTATTTGTGTATCATTTGGTAAAACGAAAAATGTTATGTATTCGATAAACAGAATTAAAACACAAACACTTTCTTTCTTTCAGTAGCTTTACAACGAATACCGACTATTCATACTAAATATTTATCCATTAAATTGAAGAAGTCGAAGGACATAGTTAGGTTATTTGTAAATTTAGAACATGAGATATTATTGCTAGTTATTTTTATCGCACTTAAAACCACAAATGCCAGGGGTATGATTATTATTATTTTTTTTTTAATTATTTTCCTTTTTAATTAGGAAAACCTAGTATCAGCTTGAAAAAATTAAGCGTCAGGATGTCTTGCTGTCGATGTTCTTGATTTTATCTTTGTTTTTGTTAATTTTCTAGCATTTTAGACAAACTTCATTATTTTCAAATTTGGATAACAGGGGCAAATTATTATTATCATTATTAATATTATTATTTTTATTTCATACAATCTTGGCTATTGCCAGAAACATTCACCTAGCCGGACCAGAGTCAAGGGTTAGGTTCAAATTTTAAACTATATTTAAAAAAACTTCCTGACGATGCTTGTTGTACTAAGGAGAATTGCTTTCTGCCCTTCCTCCAGTACTTTTTCACGCAGCTTCAAATTCTTAATTGATCTGATGGTATCGTCTGGGAATAGCCCGTTGCTGGATATATAATCGGGTACACCTTTATATGCTCCAGCCTATAAAGTTGCCGTAGCTCCTGGCACAACTTTTATCTTTTCTGTTTTGTCGATATTATCATCGGTTGGAACAGCAATATCGATATACAATAATATTATTATTATTATTATCGCAAGTTTAAGAGAACATGATAATTTTAATAATAAGCATAATATAATTTTAATAATAATTCATTATAACTGGAAGAAATATTTTTAAAACAGAAGAAACAATATTTTAGATTGTATTTGGAAGTCTTGGAGCGATATATTGTCTCTAGTTGATACGCCATTTTCTGTCATGGTGATGACTGAAATTGGCAAACGTAGACAAGTTCATTATTCACTCATATTTATTAGAACCAAGGCTTTGCCTATGAGTTTTCCAATTTGATCGTCATAATACTTTTTTGTCTAATTTCGAGTTTGTGCTCTTTTTATTAATTTTTTTTTTATAGTTAAAATTAAATGTTTAATCATTGTTTTTTTTTTTGGTTTCTTTAGAAAGTTTTCGGTAGCTGAATGGTGTCCTGTTATTTAGAGAAAACGGAATCTGGTTGTCAGTAAGTTGTCCCGATCCCTGTTTGTTATCTATCGTTAGATTGCTAGATCGGAGCTGTCCTGTTTCGTCTGACTGAAGAACTCTCCAAACGTTTCGCATCACTAAAGAAAAACTTCTTTTGACTAAAAGATTCAACCGCGTTTTTAGCCTCCCGATAGATAGGAAGAAAACTTGGATTTTCTGTTCGGTATGACTGGATTCTATAGCGTACTGATAGGAAATAACTCCAAAAAATGATAATTAAAAAAAAAATTCTTGAACATTTTGAAAATTTTAAAATGTACTAACCAGGCATTTATTTATTCCAAAGTATAACTCCTTTTCATTCAAACCCTTTATTCAGAAAAGATGAATTAATGCCATTTAAATTATTTAATATTTTTTAAATTAGTTTTAGAGGCAATAATATCGCACCTGTCGTAGAATAAGGGTACAAATTAAAATTGAGAATCGCTGGAAAATCATATACCCTACAAATAGATATTACGAATATTCAGTATTTTAATGAGAAGGTATTCAAAAGCGTAGAAAAAAAAAAATTTAAATATGATTTTCAAACAATTTAAAATTTTGAGCTGCACCTTTATTCTACGGTAGCTGCGACGTGTTTAGGGCAGATTTTTCAATATTTTTACATACAAACAATATTTATAATTACATATACGTCTATAATTTATAATCATAATATTTTATTATAAATGGATGTAAATACCTACAATATTCTGTCTTTTAATGGGCATTATATAAGATTAAGGATAATATTATTGTTCTTAGAAAGTCATAAATAACTATTTACAATTTATTAATTTAGAAAAAAATTAGCAAGAGAATTAAATTCCGATTCCAGAAAAAAATCTTGTGATTTTGACATCGGATTGGTAACAATTTTCTGATTTCCGTGAAATAAGAATGTTTTAAATCAACTAACACAATTATTTTGGATTTATATAGTTGGAATTATTTAGATTATTAATTTTGCTTAGTCATTATAGCCAATTATATATCGTCTCAATTTATTAAAATAAGGTTGTTATATTAAGCAGTAGAGTAATTAATTGTGAGAAAAGGTTTTGTAAACGTTTGTACCTATTAGACATTTTATTTTTATAGTCTAATAGTCCATAATACGTGCGAATGACAAATTAGAGAAGCAAAATTAGAAAAAGAAATAATGCTGGCGTCTGAAGAATTTCTGTTTTAACTCATTTCAAATGAATATTAATCGATTTTAGGATTGTTTAGGTTTTAATAGGTTCAAAATACGATTATTCAACCAATTTCTAAATTTCTTGATTTTTTAAAAAATCTTTTAATTAATCTTCAGGAATTTCATTAATTAGTAATAAAATAGGACATCCATTAATTGATTTATTGGTATATATTATATTCTCATTTCATTTCGATTTTTTGGCGTTCCGAGGTCTTATCCCCATCATCAGCCATTCAATGTTTCTGCAATACTTTGTAAATTTATGCCAATACTTAATTGCGTCGTGCACTTTTTCGTTATGTTTTTCAACGACTACGTCTTGGGGTTCATCGTAATTTTACATTGTTCTTGGATCCAATAAAAAGCGATCTAACATCAGAACCATCAATTGTATTTATTGATTATTTATTTTTCCTTATTTTCAAAACTCCTGTTTCCTGTCATAATAAATATTTTTTTTATTCAATGTTTTTTTTCATCAAATAATTTTTAATATAAGTTATTAAAATGTTAGGATTTAACTAATAACTTATAAATGACACTTCTTCAACATTTCTAGAATTGGTTTACGGTAAATATTAATTTTATTTTTTAATTAATAAATATTAAAATAATAATAATAAAAAAAGAATTATAACTGGAGTTGACAAGTAGTTGAGGTAACTCCGTCTTCAGGGAAATAAACTTTTAATTTTTTTAATAGATAGTAAATTAACGTGTAAAATTAAAAAAACAAATTAAAAGACAAACCATTAATTCATATTTTACTATCATAAGCTGTTACTAACAGATAATACAGATAAATTAATTTATATAATTTACAAATTAAATAACTATAAAAATAATAATTTGTATGTATTATCGAGGGTATTGTGTGGTAAGGCGGTGGTTGGCAGAGCGAGCAGGTTGCATCATGGAAGAGGTTGCATCAGATAAAACTGTAAGGAAACCCCGGTCATTTTCTCGGGGCAAGAGTTTCGTAAACGAGGCTCAGGGGGCGTAGCCCGGGCCCCGGGTCCTTGCGAAATAGTTGTGCGCTGGCCCTTACGACACCGTTCACCTCCTCCCTCCGTGTCCAATCTTGTATCTCCTTTTTTTCAAGTTTTTTTTTTTATGTTTTCCCCGTTTTTCTTAGATGGGCTGAGGAAACCTATATGTCGCCAATGAAGAAATTCGTTGATGACCTATAACAACCTATCATGCGTCATTTATAGTGATACTCTGGGACAGATAGATAGTCATGTTTATAATTACCTTATTTTTTTTACAATGAACTTTCGTTCGTCTGCCGATGAGTCCATACTATTCTTATAATAATAAGTTAACAATTTACAATTTAAATTAGTATGTTTTATTTTGTATTTTTTTAAATTTATTATCATTACTTTTTTATTTAGTACTATTTTTGTTGTTCTTGTATCTATTATTATGCCAGCCCATCTGCTGATTGTTGATCATGGTAATTGACAGTTGTGGATTAATAAATAAAAGTGGAAAAAAAAGAAATTAGTATGTTAACAATCCATGGCAAATGTTAACAATCTACAATATTACAATTTAAAATAAACAAGTAACAAAAGTAGAAGCAATTATAATATTATAATAAATTTCTACATTCAAAATTAGGAAGGTCGAATCTATTTTTCATTATTACATTCATTATTGTAAATTTAATTCTCTTACAATGGCACGTTTAATGTAGAGAACAGGTTACGTCCTCTAGTCTTAAGAAACGCTGCCTTGCAGAACACCGGCACCGACAGGTATTGGAGAATTCAGTACCAGAGCGAACTCTGAAGGAATGGTTGGAGAGGTAGCATCGGAGGATTAAGTATTAGGATTAGGGTACATGGGTTTTTGAGCTTGAAAAACCCATCGTGGCACGCTCGGTTGAAAGCTTGTGCTACGTCGAGAAAGGCACTAGTGTAATATTGCTAGCTTTCAAGTGTAAAGGATATATGGTCAACAACTCGAAAACGTTGTTGAATAGTGGAATGTCTTGAGCGGAATCCAAACTGGTGTGAAGAGATTTTTTTTGATTCGAGCATGAGTAGGATACGGATTGAGAAGGATTTTTAAACATTTTTGAAAGAATCGGGAGTTAGCTTATAGGAGTATAGGATGAGGTATTATTAACAGGTTTATCTGGTTTAAGGAAACGGATAATTATGGAGTGTTTCCACATCAAAGGAATGGGGGTTGTGCGAAGGGCACAATTGTATTAGGAGGAGATCGTATCCAGGAGATTTTCGTGGTTTTAGTTTATTTTTAAGTAATTTGACCTCGGAAGGGTTAACAGTTTCAGGAGGTAGAGAAATAGGAATCGGCGAAGGAAGGAATTCTTTTACTTTTGCTGCAGGGGGGAGGGAGGGTGGGAGGAGTTCGGGATGGAGATTGAATGTGCTGAAAAGATGTTTGGCAAATTTTTCTGCTCTATTCTCATCTAACGAAGCCCAGAAACTATTACCTCGTCGGAGGGAATGGAAAATAGAGTGGTATTTTAGGCTTTTTTACTGTCACTTTCCAGATGGAATTATCATAACCAGATAGTGGGGAAAGATGAGAATTGGACGATAGGGATCTGCCGGTTGATTCCGGGTAAGATGGTATTTTGTGACTTAGGACTGTGGGGAACAGGCTATAACACTGTAGATAATTAAAAAAGGAAAGAAAAAAATTACTAAATTGAAAATTTTGATTGACTTAATTGCGTTTAATGCTGCAATAGTTAAATACAAATTGCAGTACGGAACTAGAAATTTGAATTATATACTGTTTAAGAATTAATATTAAAACTTCTAATTTATTCATGAGGAGTATATTTTTTAATCGTGGATATGTCTTCATCACAAAGAGTCATTGATATTCACATCTCTCAATGGTATTCCGAGCAATGGTGGCTTTATAATGATTTTTGACGAAAATACCTTTGAGGTATCTTCTTATTCCAATCCTTAAGCGCCAAAAAAACATTTTATAATCTTGACCTCCTCACTCTGCTTTCTTCCATTCATATTTTAAATACAAGATCCCTACCTACCGATTTGTATATCACCCTCCCATAGAACTGCTTTTTTTGAACAATCCTTTATCAATCGTGCGACGTTCTTTTGGAATTTCTTACCCATCTCCATTCGTCAAGCTTCGTCCCTAACCTCATTTAAACAACATTTATTTCTCCATATCCTCAATGACCAATCTTCCGCGTAAATGCAAATAATAAATAACTATGCAAGTTTGAGCAAATACGTACGTACGTATGTATTGGTTCAGGATTGATATATGTTTCCTACAGAATTTCTTTTTAATAGAAGCTCACAGTTTGTGCATTAGAAATGCATAAACAGGTAAATCCACTTTGTCACCGCTTTCCTTCCAAGCTGTTTTAGCTAGCACAAAGACGTTCAATGAAATGAAAATAAGTAAGTGCTTCTTTACTTTTGAATGAATAATATTTAAATTTAAATATACGCAACACTGTATTAGATTATCAGGAATCCAATCAACACAAAACATCCAATGATAACACAAAACTTTTGAGTCGTACGATGAGTTTTATTCTAAATGGGTTTTATTTGACTTTATTCTACGATGAGTTTATTCAAACGAAAAAAAAAAATCAGTATGCATTAGAGCAATATATTATAGTTTTTTTTTTGTTTTTTTTTATGTTGATCCCTCTGCATATTTAGAACCATACACAATCCTGACTCTTCTTTTTGACACATGGCTAATTTATCGAGTTAGTACATAATAAGAATAGATTATATGCTAGTATATAGAAGGGAGTCGACGACCCTGGATGGAACATCTAATTATTATACGGACAATGTGAGCGCTGTTTAACAAGATGGGAAAAGGCGACAATAGGCCGAGCGACAATACGTCGTGGGAACCTCGCGTCCGAGTTACTCAGCGGAATCCTCGTTCTCTGTCACTTTTACTGGCTTTTCATCCCTCGGGAAATTCTGTTCCTGAGGCCGTCTCCTCCAGGAATTTGTTCAAAATAACAATGTATGTGTATATATTTACACCACATACATGAGGTAAAGTGCCCAAAATCCGTTCCGTCAACTAAATTCGTTCCCCCAGTTATCTAGCGTTGATATTGCTCCTTCCTCCTGAAAAAAACTGTTGAAATACTTCAGTACCACTTTGTTGACTGCTGATAGTAAAATGTGATGGTTTGTGTTTTGATTCAGTGTTTTTTCAACTATAGAATGAGGAGAATCTGACTATATTTTTTGTTCAACTTCTAAATTATTCTGCTGCATTAAGGTAAAATATTTTTATCGTTTATATTCGTATAGTACAGTATTTTTTTCATGTTTAAATAGCCCGATACCCGTAAGTTTACTCATTTAGGTCGGGAAAGCGATAAAGGTCGGGTCCCAAATTCGTCTCCATTAAGGTTTTCCAACTCGTCCAGGGGATCCGGAGGGGTGGGGGAATCGCGGATTTATGTGATTATAAGGATTCTGAAACCCATCCTCTTTTGCTTATTTTGTTTCCACCCCACTTATTTTGAATTAAAAATCTAATTCTTATCTACAATGAATCGTCATATTTTTTAATAAAATGAACAATAACTGATTTTTTAAAGTATTGTAATATAAATAATATAAATGGGGAGTTATTTACCTTTAATTAAATCTCCCTGATTTGTAATAAATAGTAAATTGTGAATTTAATTGAGGGACGATCACTCCTAACACTTGGGTAAGAATTACCTTTGAATACTCAAAAGAAAGATTACTTAGTTCTGCTCAATAACGATACCAGCATTCATTTTGAACAGGTGCTTGTATTATTTTTTCAAACAATTTTATATTTAAATTTGTCATTTAGATATTTAGAGGTGTTTTACATAATTATGTAATCAAACAACAACTTTCAAAGGATACAAACACCCGGCTTGACATTTCTTTGATATCGCTTAGACGTTTGACCTAGCCTGGGACCATGAACTTCTCTATATATGAGCAATCTACCTTTATCAATTTAAAATTAAAAACAATACCATAGGATCCATATTACCTCATTCTGTTAGAATCTTTTCGATAGATTTTTCGTAGTCCAGCAATCTTATAAATTTCTTCAATATAATATAAATGCTTATATTTATATTAGATGACCTCAATGATCAATACAGGTTACGTTATTATGCATTGTATACTTACACAACAATCATTGCACAGATGTTTATTCCGATGTATGCTGATATAAGAAGTCTTTCAATTTATCACGATTATACTGCTTTATTAAAGTTACAATATCATATTCAAGTGAAAATTTGGTGCAAAATATGAATAATCCGACTAAATAACACTTCATCGACAAGAATCTTGCCATTCTGTTTATTTAAAAAGCAAATAAACTTATAGATGAATAGATTTAAAGCTTACATAAAGGAAGATGAAACACAAGAAGAACTTAACTACTCCAAAGACTGAAAAGAAGCTGAATGGACGAATTTCTTTTAGCCACAACTCAAAAATAATTCGATTCTGTATAAGAAACTGGTGGGAAATGTCTTCTCTCATTTAAATTTAAAAGAAAAATTGTTTGACATATTAGCTACATTAGGTGTTATTGGGATATTTTTTCGATTTAAGCATTTCCTAAATTCTTCTTTAAGTTCTCATAAGATTCTCTATGTTTGCAGAGATAATTTCTAGAGCCCATTGGCCTTCATTTTGGGTCTTTAGGTTCGGTATTTGTATCTGTTAATGAAATAATCTGGACCAAAGGCTCAACTGCCCAACCCTAAGAAGAGCCAAATTTATATTAGTAAAAATATATAATTCTATAAACAATATAGAAAAATCTATATATAATTCTTCTATAAATAATTCTATAAACAATATAGAAAAAATAATCTTAGCCCCACAAAATGAGGGTACTGATCTTTTAACATGTTCGAGAAATAACTACTTGGACGTTTATGCTGATTACATCCTTAACAAACTTAAAAAAAAAATATCCCCCCTTCAATATTTCAATTTTACATTTCAAGATATGTAAAATCCAAAAATCGAACAAATAAAAAAATCCGTCCGTCAGCTGTCTTCGAGACTACTAAGCCGGTTTTTTTTTTGAGATTTGGTGTCAAAGTTACAGGTCAGCCTATATAAGTATATTATTTGGAAATAATAAATCATAGTTTTATAATTTTCAGTGTTTTTAATAATAAAATGTGCGACTTTAATATATTACATAGTACATATTGCACAAAAAGTTGATACGAGACCCAGATTGATAAGAGCTAAATTACATTTGCGTATTTAAATTGCCTCCTGTCGAATGGAATGTCTTGATCAACAATTACTTCGTGATCGACTAATGAATGACGAGTGGATTGTTGGCCATTGATTAAAATCTATAGTTTATAACGGAATTACTTAATTGGAGGATTTGTAAATGCATGTGGCAAAGTAAAGGACAAAAAAATATATGAAAAACAGAAGAACAATGGAAGCGATTTATGTAACCAAAAATATAAAAAATACAGTCAATTTTAAGGGTGACACTAAAAATTTAAATATCCTCTACGCTGAGATCATTTATAAACTAAATTAAAAATAATAATTAAAAAAAATAAGTAATTGAAGCCAGAAAACAATTAAAATATTATAATTAAATATGTATACATCTCAGGAAAATAAGAAATTTAGGGCAAAACAAAGGAAGGAACAATAAACAATAAGAGTGACAAGCAAAGAATAATAAATAAAGGATTAGCTCATAGGTTAATACGAGTGCAGTGTGACACTGATAGCAAATATGTACTGCACACTCTTAACAATAATTGCACATTAAATATAAAACTGTATTTAAATAATACACGAAATCATTAATGGATATAATTAGACAATAGGAGTATATGGTAGAAGACAGAAGAAGAATAGATAATGATTTAAGAATGAATAAGGTATAATTATGATGTTATTGTCTATGGTATATTTGTAGAAGAGCATCCTGAGGATGGGGGAAAACCCCGAAACGTTGGTGCAGAAATGAAAGAATAATGAATAATGAATTAATTTCACTGATATATGGTTAGAACCTTTCTACCTCCTATTAAACTATTGCTGCATACTTGGATGACATTTTCCAGTTATGACGTCGTTGTAATGATGGATGTACACAAGTGACACCGAAGAAACCGTTTCCTCGACTACATTGCTTTCGCCATAAATTATACTAATTATTAATTAGCCTCGACTAAATATATTTCAAAATTATTGGACAGGCGTAGAGAGGCCGGTAAATGAGGCAGCAATGAGTTACTCCCCGAACTAATCTGAGAGCTGTCGACCGGCGGGATTGGATACGCTCCGATCTGGTTGGACCGCCGTCAATACGTCGTATTAATAGACTCGAGCTCGCCTTCCTACGTTTCTGGAACAACTGACTTATTTTGGTCTTGTTCTCTTTTTTTTTATACTGTAGTGAGCACTTCTCGTCTTTGTATCCTGTCGTAAGATGCTTTTCGCCCTTCTCCCTTTCAATATAAAATTACACTTAATAATTCTAGAAAATTAAAAGTAACCATCCAATGATAACCACACCAACTTGTAGAAGTACAATATAGTTGAACCAGCATGATATATTTTTGAAGAAAAAAAAATATGACATAGTAATCAGAAGTTACTTTGCACAAACGTGGGTGACGAAAGCGTAGCAATGTCGATATGCTATGATCGCATCATTCTGCCATGGGATGTGTAATGGAATATTTTCTATATCCAATGAACATTCCCATCGCACTTGATCAGTTTCCAATTAGTCGGCACTTTTCGTGCTTTGGTCATCCAACACAGCTCAAATTTTGGATCATCATCCGATCAACTGAGTTTGGGAAAGTGATTATGTAGATTTTCTTACCTGAGTAAATCTCAGAAAATATTGAGGCTGTAAATAGTTCGTTGTAGTAAGGCCGTTTCGCTTGTAGGCCAAACTGACTCGTCCACTTTATCCGAAGGGCTCCCCACTTTGATTTTTAAGTGAATTGGCTCACTTCTGCGGTTAAGTC
Source organism: Rhaphigaster nebulosa (assembly GCA_948150685.1). Lineage (NCBI taxonomy): Eukaryota > Metazoa > Arthropoda > Insecta > Hemiptera > Pentatomidae > Rhaphigaster > Rhaphigaster nebulosa. The sequence continues at coordinate 26,518,126 of OX411311.1, forward strand.
CGTATTGGTATAATTTTTTCGTTGTTTTTTTTTTAGTAGATTACGAATATCATAATCCTATAATATCATAATCATAAGCTTTGTAACGATTTTAGCCAAAATAAACTTTAAAAAAGACATTATCGGAAACAGTTTCAATTGCTTTTTTCTAGAATCATGGGTTTTATCAAAAAAATTTCTAACAAAAGTTCTTCAGCTAAAGATCAACTACAAAAAGGTGATCTTAAGGATAAAATGCATATTTCCTGAAGAAAAAAAAATGCCATTTTTTTAAAAGTTTATTTTGGCTAAAAACAAAATAAAGCTATCTTTCGATTTCCGGATTATGATATTCGTAATCTACGAAAAAAAAGAAGAAAAAATGACATCAATGCGGACTTTATCGCAGAAGTTAGCCAATCGTACACATTAGCTGATAGACTATACCTTCTCCACTAGTCCTAAGGACCAAGACCTAACCATCATACCAACATTCTCATAAGAAATATGGCATAGCCATACACATATCATAAATTAAAGTTAAAATTTTATATTTCATTATATATGCCAGTTACGTGTTTCTTAATTGAACGGTAAATAAAAACATCTCATTATTACTTTGCAGGCATGATTTAGGCCTCATTAATAAGGTAACAGTTTTCCGTTGTGTTAGTGCTGTCCCGAAAATGAGGCAGTGTGTCAGTGTAGCAATGTTCTTCTCTAGACGCTGACAGTCGAAAAAATGGTGATAACTTGGTTAGATTAGGTTGATAAGTCACTGACGCAACAGATACTGCCAACTGTGGGGTCAAGCTTCATTGTGTGACTCCTGCTACGAATGTGAATGCTGTCATTACTGTGGCTGTCACCGTGCAAACGAATCTTAACTTATATTGTAAAATTCCAAAACACAAAGTCTTAAGACTGTAAATTACCAGCAAATAAACTAATCAGTCAACGTTTCGCCAATTCAGGCATCATTAGGACATTCAACAAAAAATCATATCCATGAAGATCAAATATAGCACATCTCACATCAACCGTCCGGAAAGACACATCAACCAGAGACAGCACACACCCCAAGACATCCAATCACATGCTTTGCCGGTCAGTTATTTACCGGTAATTTAGAGACTTGACTTTGGCTTTGTGTTTTGGAATCTTCCAATTTTTTTCTAGCAATTAATTTATCAAAACTGGAAGATCGCTAAATCAGAGATTAAAGGAACATATACGTGCATATAATAATAAGACAGATAATTCCAACTTTGCAATTCATTTAAATGAAAAAAATCATAAATTCATCAAAGACTTAGGAGTAAAATTAATACATCACGTTGAAAACAGGCTCAAATTAAATATATAAGAAGCACTTGAAATAATAAAATCCTTCAAATCCAATCCAAGTGTTTTGGAGAAAGGTAATGTCTCTAGTAGATGTTTCTTTTTAGCTGTTGATATGAGATGTGTGCCTATTTTTCTACATATATGTAATCTTATTTTTCTATCCTGATTATGCCTGAATTGGTGAAACGTCGACTGGTTAGTTGACAATCGGTATTTTAGATGCTCACGACTTCGTGTGTGGAATCTTCCCGTTACATTCTGACAATTATTTTATGGCTTTTTTTTTTTTTTTTTTTTTTTAATTTTCTCTCTTCTGTAATAATATCAAAATTTCATTCATTACAAAATCACTCGGTTGGAAAACTTTTTACCGAACCTAAAATTGTAATCTCTTTCAGAACTAAATAATTAAAAAAAAAGATGAATCAGAATTTAATTTTAATTATAGAGATGTTCGCAACAATAATAGTAAAAGAGATACATAGGTACAAATAAAATTTGCATCATATAAACACTTACTAAAATGTACTATTCTTTGAGCATGACAAGAACTTATTTGTCTCATTGCAACTGGTATTCTTAATAATGACTGATTTATGATGAAAATTAATGTTTTGCAAAAATAGTTTAGTCGATGGACAGTTATTGATGAAAAATTTGTTTACGAATTTAGTTTAGTTTAGATTAATTATCAGGAGTGGGGTGGTCCAGTTGGTTAGGCAATAGACTCATAACTATCCGCCCAGATTCAGATCCGGCGATTTTCTGGTACATCAGCCGTGGATCGACTCTGAGGTTGGGAGGCACTCCGGGGCACAACCAGCCTCTATAAAATGGTTATCAGCCCCTTAAAAAAGTTGGTGTAAAAGATTTCACTGATTTTTCCTTACTCACCGCCATTTCTTGAACAACTGTATTTATTACTATAGCAGATATAATATCTTTGGGAATTTTTTTAATTTATAATGATTTTAATTGACAGCCTACATTTTTGGAGAATGGAAAAAAAAAAAAAATCTGTAAACAATTCTATATTTCTCTCTTCTATGAGCCGATCGGAATTGCTGTTTTGGGAGAACATCCGTTGATGGAAGTTCATTGATCACGACCTCACATCCTCCTCAGCGGCCACGGTCCGGCTGCTTCTATGTTTGGTCGAATGGTCATCAACTTCTGTTTTTGCCGCCGCTATCCCAGCGTGATCTACCGACAAAAAGGAGTAGCGGTCCCTAATCCGGCTCAGCGATCGAATCAATTTGCATTTTTTGGGCGGGACTCGGCGGCCACCGCGAACAAATCCGATTTGGACGGGTCCTCGGTACGCTGCTCAGACCGAAAAATCGCCGGTCGGCGCCTCTTTCACGACTTAATTGCCCGCTTAACCCCGGCTGATGTCTTCATTCGGATCTTCTCCAGGCCGTCTTCACCTTTCTTGTCGGACTACATCTTCTGGAACAGGGTAAACGGTGTTGGTAAGCTCGTTGGTCCAGGCTGTTATTGGGGATAATTAATAAAATAAACAATACAGCAAGTATAAAGAGATTGCTATTCTTCGAACATGTCTATAGGATGGATGATAAGATTAACAAAACAGATATTCTAGTACCTTTGGAAGAGAAAGTCGACAAAAAGCTGGATTAAAATGATACAAACTATGGAGAGAGAGATTTTTATGAATTAGGTTATGAGAATGAAAAGACTCTTCGAACAATAAGAAAGTGATCTGAGGGAAGAATGATGCGACATATGGAAATGAAGAAGGAATCTGGAAAGAACAGAAGAGAAAACAACAAGGAAGAATGAATAGTTAGGTGGCACCTAAGGCCTCATCGAAAAACAAAAGAAGAAAAATTCGGTAATCTGTGTATCAGATTAATCAGAGAAACTGTAAGGTAATCCAGAATTGAAGTTGTATATCGCATAGCTAGAATATTGGATCATGCTGTACATCATTTTACTAACATCATTTATACACCAACCTTTAAATGCTTCCAAAGTAGGCATAAAAAGATAAGAAATCCATAATAGATAAATAACTAACTAACGAGATAAAAAGTTAACAATAAAATTCGAACTAATAAACAAATTGGAAATCCAGAAATTTTGCCACTATGTTTAGACAAAGATAAGAAGTACATCTCAGATACATGATCACTATCCCATAATGTAATAGAAGAAAATTAAATACCAAGAATATGTCTCATCCAATATAAAATCTAATTACTATTCGACTCGATTTGATTAAAATATAATTAATACTTAATTTTAATAGTAATTAACAATAATCAATAGTTATCCAAGCAATCATTCACACTATACTTACAAACAAAAATTAATACATTAAATCATAGCAACAAATAAATAAAGAAGTTAAATAAAGAAAATTAAAATTAAACTTGTAAAAAATTAAAATAAAGTATCATAAACACATTCATAGTTAAGATGAAAAGAAAGCAGAATTTTTTTCCTGCGGTGATTGTCCCAATGGCTTTTCCACCAAAGCCCATCACCCATTAAATTACAAGAATATTAGTACATCGTAAAGCTACTGTAAATGATTTTCTACATGAAATAATAGAACTAGAAAAGTATTAGTCACTAAAAAATAATTATAATTAATTTTTAAACACCATTATTATTCCTGAACTATACCAAGATTTAAAAATAAATTACTAAAATGCTTAGCAAACCGAGAGGTATGATGCAGATTACAAGTTTTATAAAACCCAATGCAAATTTGGATCCGGAATTTTATAAGCTAAATGATATTTTATTGGCATTTTCTAGAATATATGTCGGTATTGTATTGAATTATTAAAAAATATGAAAACCTTAAAATTACCCATTTGTCAACTTTGTTCCATAGAAACTTCCATACCAAACCGCAGTCGTTGATATACTAAATTTCATTTTAATTCAAATAAAATTAAAATAAAAGTAATTTTTTAATATTACTACTTTATGACTTAAGAATTACTTTTAGAACAGAGTTTAACTTTTTAGAGTTTAACTTGACATTTTTGTCAATGAACCCGAAGTGCAGAATAACTAATAATAAGTAAAAATAAATAAATTGTTATAGAATTTCATAAGTAATTAATATTTTTGCTACGAAAATTGTATTCATTTTTAATCGCATTAATGATGTTTGTCAAAAATAAATTAATTGGTTCACAGCATGAAATGATGTGCTATGAGATAAATTAAATAAAAAATTGAAAAACTTTTCAAAACTGATGATCGTTGAAAGTGTCCATTTTAGGCATAAAGCAACACTTTCTTATAACTTAATTTTTCATTTCTGAACTCGTTAGAAAAGAGTGGTAAAGTCTCAAAGATTACTTCTTATCTATAGAATCATAAAAAATAAATAAAAACTCTTACCATCATTCAGGAATGCTGGTGACACATAAACAACATTATTTTCATAAAACCACTTCCAGGTTTTAGGCTATAAACTTTCCATGCTTTATCATAACCTGAAGTTAGTCCTCCCTTTATGAATCCCTTTGCTAGTATGTACACATTTCATGCCTCTATCTCAAGGTTTCAACACATACACCATTTTAGTCAAATGGCATTAGTATTTACAAAATTAATTTTCTCATTACTCCTGTCATTTTTCTTTGTATATATATTTCTTGTCTTCTCATGATGTCATTCTTCATACGTCTACAATTTTATTCATTTATTGCTGTTTAATTTATTTTTACTATTTCATCATATATTATTTATCATTTCTTCTGTATTAATTATGTCATATATTTTTTCTTGATTTGTAATACTTATCTTATTGTGTCTTGTTCTAAATATGTCGAAATCTCGATATTTAATAAATATTTTCCATTGTTTTATTATTTTTTCTTGACCGCCACCCGGATCATCTTCTGAACTAATTTTTACTCCCTACTTTCGAAATAGGTTTAAACATCTTTAATGCGACAGTATTTATTATTGGACGCACTAATTGTCCACAAGGTCGTTATTAAACAAACAAGTTTCAAATGCAGAAGTGTCTTAAAGATCTGCCTGTTATGGCAAGATTTCTCTTGCACAGGTCTTGTTACAGAGTTAATGAAAATTCAGATAGAGCTAGTAACAGGATGTGGTAATAACTGCCATTGATAGCCAACTAAAGAGAGGCGGTGCAGAAAAAAACCCCGATGAGACCGGACGGAGGTATATTTTTCATCGCTGACACCGAGGGCGGGATGTGTTCACACCTGCCGAGGAGATACAACACCTAAGACGATAGAAAAAACAAAATAAAAACCCTTGAGTGTAACAAAGGACGAGATGGTAGCTGTTTTTCAGGCAGGTCCTAATTACCGAAGGCCCATTGTACTCTTGGCCCTTCCAAGACATATTCGATCTGTTCCGCTTCCGAACCACTAATCATAATTCCCTTGGAGTCCTCCACTTCATAACCTCTTTAATTATCCTCCTCTGGCTGGAGGACTACTGTCTTACCACATAGGACCAGCGATGCTCAATACAAACAGAACCTTTTCGTTAGATCTGCCTGTTATACTTTAGCTCCGGCCAAGGAATCTGATTTTCCTCGCAGCGGTGGTGGCATACAAAGTTAACAGATCTTAGAAGCCAGATAAACGTATTTTTATTCAGTTAATAAGGGCAGCAATGTGTTGGGCAATGGTATAATTTCGAAGCTTTTTATCGGCTAAATTGAAAGATAAGATGGGACACTAAAACCTACTTAATTTATCTTCCATAATTGAGCTATCACTTAAGCAGTTGTCCAAATTGTAGATTGATGCATACGTACCTATATTTGAAGATTTTAATAGAAATGATATTTTTTTTTTTCAATAGAATAATTATATTTATTTTAATTAAAGAATATTATAATTTAATGGTAAATGACTAAGGAAGGTAGACCTAAAAACAACAACGTAATTCCTCAATTTTGAGCCAAAATAAATACGCTCCCAACTTAGATAGCTTTTGAATGTGACAGAAAGAAAACACAACAAAAACAAAGCAATAATAGAAAAATTGATAGCTAAAAAATAAAAAAATAGGAAATCTGCGTCATTTGAACCTATGAAGGATCGAGGGTTGAGAAATGAAGAAAAAGCTGAATGCTCTTCTTCTGAATCGAAAATAATTAAAAGTTAGATGTGCCCTGGGAGGGTCCACCGACCGCAAAATTGATCCACTGCTAATAAAAACCCTGCTAATAATACAGAATATACATTTTCTAATAAAGTAGGATTCTTATCTGGGTCCAGCAGTTCGGTACGTAAAGCACTGCACTTAAATTAAGTACATAAAGATAAAAAACTATTTGGAATTTGAGATTTTGTTTTTTCAACTATTTTTCTTTTCCATTTATTGTTTTCATAAACCTAAATCTATGTGTTTTCCTATTGTTTTTCGGATACAGGGAACAAGTGTTATTTCTCATTTTCCTTTAATTTTTTTGGCTTATGTAAAGTTGGACTAGGAGAAAACATGGTGGCTGGTCATGTATGCTGACCACATGACCGGCGTTCAAGAAACAGCATTTCCTAACCTAATATTAAATCTCCTGTGAAGATCCTTCATGAATTGCAGTACATCAGGTTTTTTTTTTGTTTTTTATCGGCAATTCTATTTACTTGCATATATCAACATTTGTTTTATCTACATATATTTTTGTTTTTTAGTGTATATAAAAATCCCGTACCTCTTAATAAGTAGCGAGAGAATTATTCTAGAAAGGGGTGATAATATGTATCCCACATTGTTTTTGACTTACAGTGCTAAACATTTCTAAAAATCGTATTGCCCTCTATGGTAATTATGCTCGAGTTATATATATTAGTCTTACACTATAAATTTCAAATTTTCTCTCCTTCAACCACCAAATGGGCAAAATAGAATTTTATAAAACAAAGCCAAAGGGATGCCTCTAACTTGAGGTGCGGTACTATGAAACCCCTTGGGGTTTTTTTGTTTGTTTTTTTAATTTTTCGTGCTTTTTTAAAGGAAAATTAAGATACCTAGAACAATGGCTTTAAGTCAAAAATTAATTTTATCATGAAACAGAATGTTTAATGGTGAAAATCGCAAACGCCCGGCACATTCAATGAACATGAACATGTCAGGTACCCATCAGGCATCAGGTACTGTACCCACACGGGTTCAACTGCCTTTTGAGACAGTTGAACCCGTTTCCACATTACCAGCCCCGCATGGGGTTCCATATATCAAACATTGTCATCTTGGATTAGATATGTTCTCCCAAAAACATTGGGAGATATGTATAAGAACAGATTCAAGAATGAAAATCGCTACAATATATCGCTTTGGCCCGATGTATAAGCTGGACACATGCCATTCTTTTTATAACAGAACAAAAATAACACTGTGACTTATCTTCTCAAAGTTTTGAAAAATAGATTTTTTAAAAAATATTAAGCTTTTCAATATAAACATAAGGTGGCAACTGAACCAATAACCTGCCCTGCACATAAGCGCCCCTTAGCTACAGATTGAGGCAGATTCTGTTAACAAATTATCCTTTACTGCCAAGATATTAAGCTGTTGCATAATATCCGTAGGGTTCCATATTACCACCTTTCCCCCCATAATGTATAATGATTACGAGTAATAATTATATTTGAAGAAGTCGACCATAACTAAACGGCTAAAATTATCCTGATTCTTATGCCTTCTCCTGTTGACCACAGCTACCGGAGTTGAAAGGTATATTGACAGATTGTTGTAAAGCCAGCCCAAATAGCTGTTAGCCAAAGGTACAAAGCCGACTCGAGAAGGCCCGCCAGGACCTGAGATCTATTAGAGAAGAGACCGCACAGGAGGCTGGAGGAGCTGCCCTTTGTAGGACCGCCCTTCGGCCCACTTCAAAAGGGTTCACTCCGGTCCCTTTTTTGGCCACTTCATGGGCTTATGGATCTGCAACAGGTCGGCTCCATTGTGTCTCTAATGGAAAACAGGCTAATTGCATTCAATATCAGCATTAGTGTTAATTAAAATTTATATAACAAAAAAATAATATCACCAATATATTTTAAAATTTAACATTGATGTGGATATGTTAAAACAGTGATCTGCTGATGTGTAGTTGACCTAATTCTATAATGCTTGCGTAATTTTCCACTATCGTGGCGTCTACAATAATAAGGGCAACGTCCTGTTCTTTCTGATTATATCAGGTCACAAGTTGCTTAGGAGTACTAGCGATTTTGATTCCGTAACTTGAATTAAAAAAAAAAATTGTATGGCGATAATTCAAGGAAATTGATACTTATCTAAAGCGTATTTTAGTATGCATTCTGTATCATATCACAATGTAAATTTATGTATATTTTTTTTTCTCACTAGGAGATTTAAATAATTATTTTAACTTTGAAGTTTTGTCAAACGAATGAATGTAATTTTCTTTTCTCTTTTTTATAAGTACTCGTTTATATTGCTTGACAAGAATTTTTTTTTCTTTTATAATTTCTATATTTTATTTATGATCCTTATTTCAATATGCAAGCCAGAATTGTTATTTTTTGTTTGTGCAACAAAGTTATTCATAGGGGACTTAGTCCCAGAATAAAATTCTCATTCTATTCTATTATCGTTTGATCTTCTTAGATAAACAATAATTTTCACTTTATTTCTTCTTTTTTTCATTTTTCTTTTTATTCTTTTTATCATATCTTCTATTCCTGAACTCTCATCTCAAGTTATGTTTTAGGAACAGATTTGTCATGTAAATTTTTGATGTAGATGAGTTATAGAACCATTGAGATAGAGGTAAATCTTTTTAAAAAACGAGAGAAAATATTTTTTTCCACGCAAAAATCGTATATTAAATTTTTTCTAGATAACTCAAGATAATATAATAATCATTCAAGAGATAATTTTTAATAAAACAGAAGGACCTATCTAAATGTCTAATATTCATCTGAAAAATAATGCAAGATAAAATAAATATAAGAATAAACCATCACCAACCAGTTATGTACAGGTGATAAGTGAGCATTAACACTTAACCGGCAGGATTATCATCCTCCATTCCAATTAAGGATACCTTTAACTTTATAGAGAATAGGTTTGCTCCAGGAGGGTCTCCCGACCCCGAAGTCAATCGTGACTGATATAGCAAAATAAATAATTCATTTGCCACACAGGGGAGAACGCAGAATTCTTTTTAGGAACGGGATTTACATTTTTTTTCGGGGAGGAGAGATTTAAGAAGAACGAAAATAATCACCTGTATGTCTATAATCGTCAAATTGGTCGTCACTTTTAAGGATGAGCATGAAAATTGGATAAAAAATTATTGCTAAAGATTGCCAAAAATATTACTCAAAATGCAAACCTTATGTAGCTGGGTATGAAAATCATATTTATATCAATGAAAATCATATTCGGAGGGAGGGAAGGGATATATCCCCCTATCTCTCCCCCAGCATACGCCACTGCTTGACTACTAAAACCAGGAATCAGGAGTCCGATACCTTACACACTGAGCTACTTCCATCCATCCCTCACTGTTTAAGCACGATAGTAAAATATCATCAGTGTAGCAAATTTACTTTATTTAACATATACGTACATTCACAGATTTACTAACCTCGAAGAAACAACTCACACCTGACAAATACTTTCCAATTGTCAGTTTAATAAGATGCAATCTTGAACTAAAACCATACCTTATAATCATGACTGTTCAAGGCCTAGGACCTGTAAGGTAGGGCAATATATAAAGAATTGACCCGTGTCCAGGCGAGGTGAAGTGGTGCTTAGGAAAAAGTTGCGGTCGTGAGAACTTGGACATGAAATCGGAGAGAACCAGCGCGGAGTTCACCTGCAGGCCCACGTGGCGTTCACTGACTTCGTTCTAATCTTACAAAGGGCACCGCCATGGCGGTCCTTCTGCTCCATCAGACTCCACAATTATCTCATCATTCGTCATTTGGTTCTATTTGTCCTGGAGGAGTGGTCCTCTGTCGTAGGGGGAGTGGCGTCTCGTCCCTGAGCCGAAAAGGGTTTATGTCTCCGCATGGCTACTGTTATTAAAAATTATCTGATTGGGTATTAACTTTTCTGGATGTCTTTATGTTATGGAACAATATTATTTATAACTCCTACACATGGAGCTCAACTTATTTCTTCAAAATTTAACTAAAAAGCTTTGAACTCTCGTTAGATAAGCGTAATGCTTTTTCGACTACTTACTTGGTTAGTCTAAAAATAGATGATTATGTTTAGTCTGATTTATTCTTTATTTAATGCTATTTCAATATCTATTTAAAGAAAAAATGATTTCTTATAAAAATTTTCAGTAACTACCATTTCAAAATTTTTAATATTTCTGTACTCCAGAGGTAAACTATGGTAAGTAACATTTTCAGTAGATTTTTCAGGAGAACGAAAAGAAGTTTTATATCGTACCGTATTGCTTGTTGTGGATAGTGATTAATCTTTTAATATGAACTTTTTCATATCGCTAGCTTGGAAGAAGACCGGCACAACTCCAAAAATTGTACTTTTAGAAAACGGCGCTCAGTGGGCAAAATGGCTGATTTAGGTGGACAAAAGCCAATCTCACAAAAGTTCTCCATTGAATTGTAGCTGTTTGCTAAGATAGTTGGATGATTATTATAGTATATTCTCAATCAAATAGATTAGTTTAAAGCTATTTTTCGTATATTCTTGTGATTGTTTATTTATTCATTAATTTCGTATATCTTATAAAATGATGATTGCTTTTATCACTCATTGAATCTTAAAATAGTATTTTTTGAACTATTTGTAGTGATCTCAGCAACTCTAATAACATTTATAACGACGCAATATAATTTTACCCACTGTGCGGCGCTTCAAGTTTATATCGAATTTCAACAAATTAGTATAGACTGGTATAGGTATTTTTAATTCCAAACATAATTTTAGATTTACATTTTTTGACTTGTGACAGTATTGTTTTAAAAAAGCATTGCTCTCCAGTGGTCACACGATAAATATTTTTTTGTGGCTCTCTTCATCATAAAAAAATAGTCATCTCGTTGATCGAGATTACATAAAAATTAAAAAAAAATCGCTAATTTTGTGCCAATCTACTTCCAAGCTAGCGATATTTTATAACCTTTTCAATTTATTTTAGATACTCATACTCGAAAAATATGATCAAAATAACGCAAAAACGAAAATAAAACCAAAACCAGCAAAATTGGACAAACGACAGTTTACCTATTACGAACAGATTTATCATGCATTATTCCTTCTACAGACTTCAAATAATTTAACTTTCCTGCTTCCATAAAAACTACCTCACGAATTTTCATAAATTCAGGTTAATAATTTTGGAAAAAAAAATCCGACTATATTAAAATAGAGATTAATATTTCACATTAGGGATAGATGAATTATTTGCTACTTCTATGATTTTATTTTATTGAAAATTAGTTTCGAATGTGTATACATTCATCTTCAGTTCTAAAAAGACACAAAAATTAACAATTCAAAATACCGTTTGGTATTATTATAAATATTAAATTAAATATAATATAAATTAGTATTATAAAACATTTATGAGTTATGAATTTAATTAAGACAAGAAATCAAATACATGTTGGTACTCACCAAGGTTTAAGTAGATGATATCAAACAGACAAGTTTGCATTGGTTTTTTCTCGCTCTGAGCGAGTAATGGAAATATTTGAAATTAGTTTTCAATAAAAACAAATTTATAGAAGTGGCAAATAATTTATCACTCCCTAATTAGATTAACCCTTCTATACCATCATGCTGACGTCAACTAATATTTCACATTTTTTCTTCAATTAAAATTTTAAAAAATAGACACGTAAATGTTACCATGATTGTTATAAGAAAATATCTTATGTGATTTTTATATTTTGGCTTTTTTATTTTTTAGTTATACTGAATAATCAGCTCAATATTTTAATTTTGTGAGTAGTATGCTTTGGTTCATTATCAACGAATCTTATTTCAAATTAATTTTGACTCTAAAAAATATAAAAGGCAAAGTTTAAAAATAACATAGGATCTTTGATTGCACATAAGATATTTTCTCGTGACATCGAGGTTGTCTTATTTTCCTAAGTTTCTTCCATTTTGAATCTGACCTTAAAAGATGGTTTGAGCTCAGAGTTCAAGGAATGTTTTTAAAAAAATATGTAATGGCGATAAGAAGCCGCTGAGGAGTAAACCAATTATAAGTTTTATCTTTACAGGAAAACAAGAAAAATTGCGGAACATGGCGAACTAAAAGAGGTCGATTTTAATTTACTTATCATCAGAGGAGGATTCAGACGATTGTCGCTTAGGGACTAGTTGCCCCTCCTACTCTGGCGGTACATCACAGACAGATGATACTATTAAAGGGGTCGAATGCCCTACACAAGCACACAAAGAAATTGTAACTGTCAAATCCCAAAATGTTTTTTATTTGGGAGAAAATGGACACTTTTCTTTTGCCTCAAAAATAAGAACAACGAAATATCATTGATCTGCTGGCATAAAGTAAAATCTGACCTCGGATTCGTATTCTATGTTTAATATCCTATTAGGAAACGATGTTTAACATAGAAAATCGAAATGGTGGAAGAAGGCAATCAATTTAAAGTAAAATGATAATTATGTATTTTCAAATTTGAAAATGTTGACTTGGCTCGAATTTTCCACCAGCATACGGTATAAAGCTCCAACTTCACCAAAAGTTGTTCCAAGGAATACTCTTTAGGAATTGTATTTCCTCACCACTATGTCAGTCATATGTGGAATTATGGCTGGAGAGAGAAATGATTTATTGAACATCAATGCTGCCCAAATACATTGGGTTGCTAGAATACAGAGCATATTAATCAATCCTTAGTTGGACATTAATATATACATGTATATACATTTTACATTTCTTTCTTTTTTTTTCTTCCATTTTCCCTTTTATCATTCATATACATAATTCATAGTATTTTCGTTTTCATTCGATTACATTACATTTCTTTTTCTATATTTTGGTTAGTACCTTCTCCTTTCGCCACAATTTTATTTTCCAGTTATCAATCAATCCTTTCCTAATCTAGTATACAACTTCTAGATAATTGGGAAAGTTATGGAACTAATCCAATATCAAAATTTGAACGCACACATATATAGAACCAAAGTAACGAAAAAAAATATATACATATACAAACAAAATAAATAAATTAAAACTAATAAAAAATCATGAATTTAAATTTTTTTTCGGAAGGGAATTTAATAAGAATAAGGCAATTAATCACCTAAATGTTTATACTCGCCAAATTTGGAGTTGATTTTAAGGATAAGCATGAAAATTGGATTAAAAATTACCAAAAATATTACTTAAAATACAAACTTTATTTTTGCTAGTATATTTCAGAGGACAAGGGGAGGGAGAAAGGATATATCCCCAGTATTTAGTGCTGCCAATCTAAATAATGAAGACTTATAATTTGGGATACGTTCTGAAATTATATAGAAACATTACCGAGAAGTGCTGAGGATGATTGCGTCGGGACAGTTGTTTGTGTCTTTGAGTTTTATTTTAGAGAGGAAATAAGTTTGAAATTTGTAAGCTTATTAAATGAAAATGTTTTTCCACGAATGAAAGAATCAGACCTACCAAGCCAAAAATTTAGTTAATACATTCATATTATGAAACGATAAAACAAAAAGTAAAAAAAAAATCTCTCCTATAAAATTTAATTTGGGGATTTGAGCTGCTTCTGCTCTGCAGCGGCGATATATATATACAAAAAAAATTAGCATATCTCACATCAATAGTCGAATAAAAGAAACTGCAAGACATCTGAGCACATACTCATTTCACTTTTTGAGTATCTGCTTTTTTATATTAATGAATTAAGTGATTTATAAAAATTGGTAATCATAACTAAACATTTTTTTTCTGTATTAGAAATTAAATAATGATCAGCAGATAATTTGAAACGCTAAGCGTTCCAATGGTTCTTCCTACTTTGTAAAACAGTTAACAATAGACATCATTGATAAAAAATGGTTATTGTTTTAGGCGGATGACTACACAGTAACTGAGTAATCCACAAAGGGCCTACTTTTTTCTCCCCCTTTCTAAACTTTCTATAATCATTTTTTGAATTTGTCCGATCTGTTTATCCTATTAACGAATAATTGGTCTTTAGTCGCCAGTTTAAAAATTTTCTCGTTTAGGAGAAACTTCCTGAGACGGTCGAACAGTTTTATTTCTTTCAGACTGAGATAGAGGTTAAGCATTTTAAAAACGATGAAATGGTTCATTTAGAAACCATACCTTTTTTTTGTTGATAATACTTTTAATGATATTTCCTTTACTTCATAGATACCCTCTGAAAACATATTGTATATGAGAATAGCATAGTGTATAATAGTGAAGCATATATTTAAAATCTTTCAAAAACAAACAAAAAATGACAGAATTAAAATAAACATACTGCTTATGTAATTAGTTCTTACGCTGCCTTATTGGAACTATCTCGAATTTCAAAGCAACATTTCAGTAGCCAACGGACATATTATGGCTTTCACTTTTAGCGTTTTCATTTGCAATCTTTATCAGAAATTTTACTCGTCGTGGTAAACAGTTGTTTGAAGTAAGTTGAGTGAAAGAAAGTGGAATGAAGAGAATCATGAAAGCTTACAGTTTGAAATGTTCTTTTACGCTGATAATTTAAATAAAACTCAATAAACTATCAAAAGAAATTGAATGGTAATCCTTCTCATAGCTATGTCCTACTACACTAGAAAATTATCATTTCTTGATTACAATACAGCATAAAACTTGGTTTTTAAGTTTCCTCAAAACTGTGCGAAAAAACAAATTTAATATTATTCTTTGTCTTGAGGATTCCGGGTTTTTTACTGTCAATCCAAAGTTTATAGCAATCGACAATTTTATGTTTGACCTTTCTTGAGATTTACTAAAACAAAACTCCTCAACTATTACAAACTATTGCATTAAACAGAAGACAAAGGTACTCTGTTCGAAAAGGGTGGAATAAAAGTAAGCCATAGTATTAGTGATATGAGAAACTGTCAGGTTTTGTTTTAAAAAGAAATGCTAAGAGAAATTTCCTGGTCTCTCATGGTTGGACAAACACCGAGGTCTCCGTATATTTTGACAGAGCATTGTATCAATATTATGCCATTTTTTTTTTCATTATTAAAATATAATGGTATTGGTTTTAAATTTTGGTACCTAATTCTATGAGTAAAATATTTTATATCATATTAAATAATTTCTAATTTATAGGGAAGTAAATATATTATAATAAATTAATTTGTGAATGACACTTTCCCTTTGATCTATAACTTTATATAAAAAAAACATTTTTATAACAAGGTTACGACGTTTCGAAGTACTTCTTCCTCATCATGATATATGCTTTCTAGAATACAACATCAACTATTAATTACACAAATATTAATATCTTAATTTACAATATATTTAGTTACTATTTTATATCATATTTTATTACCTTTAAATTACATGATTATCTCTCCATGTCCCGACATCTATATAATTTTACTTCTTCAATCCTAGCTGGTTTCATTATTAAAAAATTATTTGGGGAGTAACTTTCCTTTCATATAGATGTCGGACCATGGGGAGAGAGTCATGCAATTTAAAGGTAATAAAATATGTTATAAAATAGTAACTAAATATATTGTAAATTAAGATATTAATATTTGTGTAATTAATAGTTGATGTTATATTATAGAAAGCATATATCCTGATGACGAAAAAGTACTTCTTGTTATTGATTCGAAACGTCGTAACCTTGTTATAAAAATGCGTTTTTTAAAAAAATATAAAGTTATAGATCAAACGGAAAGGGTCATTCATAAATTAATTTATTATGTTTTATATCAATATTCGCAGTTTGAAATATGTTCTCAAACATGAAATTTCTCAACTTTTCGGGTTTTGAAGTAATTGGTGGGGATGACATCCACTGTAGCTCTCCCATGGTCCCTGCTTGTATTCCTTGCCATTCTTGGCGTGCTGCTCATGGAGTGAATACCTCCGCCTTTCTCTCGCTTCCAACTATCCATATGACATGCAATATAAACAGACAGCCTGGATCATGACAGATCGCCTCGGGCCACCATTGGCTGACTATCAATAAGCCTAATGGGGCAGGGTTGCCGGTAATTATCCGGATGAAGAAGAGCACATGGGTCGCCTGTTGTGGCGGCCCTACTTCCTCCACAGTCTCATTAATCTCACTAGTTACAACACTAATAACAAGTTGGTATTTATAGAGCCTGCCCTCTCGTATGATTACTCTAGATGTCTCTTCACGTCACATCTACTTTCTGTCAGCAGCAAGACTTTGATTAGTCGTGCGCTTTCCTCGTAGTTGTCGAAAGGCAAGTTAGTGTGTACCAAATAAATAAATAAAAGTCGGACGTTTTTATTCTTAAAGACTGGTTTTATGTTGTTTATATTACGCACCACGAAGCCAACATCAATGCTACCAATTATTAGTAAGCTAATGTGGGGTAAATGGGTTTTCGAGGTAAGTGCGTAAATCCAAACTCTCAACTGGTAAGTGCTGCTCTTTACATGCATGAATTTAAACACTGGTGTATCAAAAATCAGCCAAAGGAATTGGCTATGGTAATGTATAACGAATTACTAAGATATCATTCCCAACCTGTTCTAAGTTGGATCTTTCAACTTCTGCTTTACAGTATCCACCACTAGACCTTGTTTTATTTATTTATTCATTTTTTTAATTTTTGTGGTGAGAGGGACCTTCAGAAGCTATCCTTCAAAATACTATTTCATTTACATATCTCCTTGATAGGTTACTAGGTTTTAGCTGAAGTTAGCATTGCCCCTGCAAAATATGATAGTAGGGGTAAGTGCAGATCTTAATTATGGGACAAATGAACTTAGCCCTCCTATCATGTTTTGCCGCGACTTGTTACTAGCTCATCGAAATAAAAATTCTGTATTTTTTATATTCAATTATATTTCACATCCCACTTTCACAAATGTCACTGAAGATTGTAAAACTTAGGTAGGTGCAGGTGCGTACTAGGTAATACTAAATTAAATAATCAATGTCATAAAAATGGACGTGATTGAAAAGTCGGCTTGAATGTATTATTTAAACATAATCGTTTAAGGAACATTTTTAAAATAAGAGAGGAATAATATAACTGAAATAATAAAGATTTTACAGTAATTTAAAGTCAAACTTTGTAAAATCTAGTGTCCACTTACTCCATATTACCTTAAAAAAGATAAGATTGAATGCAGTGATTCTCTTAGCTTGTAGATCTCGTTATAAAAAAATTTAAAAAATCGATTATTTAGGGACATAGATTAGGCCATTCTTGGTATTGTGGATTCGACCAATTTAGGGACATAGATTAGGCTATTCTTGGTATTGTGGATTCGACCAATTCTGTGGTATTTGGTTAGAGGGATACAATCTATATTTTGCGACTATGGGTTTATGTATTGTAATATTTTGTTCTTTATGATGAATTTTACTGATCTTTGAGAAAAAGGATATAAGCCAATGTTACAGTGTCTATATTCCATGCTAACACTGTTTCATTGACTTACCTATAAAAAAATATAACACAAACCCATTGCCGCAAAAAAATGACTTTACTCTTCATCCAAACAGAATGTTTCATGTTTTTGATATTGATATAAATATCCACGAAAAAATTAATTGCAGTGATGAAAAGATATTGCCGTTATACTGATATAGCAAATTCTCGGGAAAGGTATGACTCATTGGGAGATGGCTTCTTGGCAGAGTGGAGACTGTCTGATTAGGGATCGTAACGGGCTAGCTTTGGCAGGGCCCCATCCCCATTGGTCACGGTCACGGTCCAATCAGGATCAGGCAAAGCGAACAATGTGGGGTTTGTTATAATGCACCCTTTATAGAGGTGGCTTCTCAGTTTTTATTTCTCATCACTACCGAACGTATATGGTCTCTGCCTACGTTATTTTATCATTTCATACATTCATTTTCACACACACACACACACACACACACACACACACACACACACACACACACACACATACACGCATTAATATGCAGGGCGTACTAAAAAATTTTACTTCCTTGTACGCAGTAAAGGAAGTATAGTAATCGCGAAAATTTTCAGTTTTCAGATTTCAATGTAAATATCCATTTCGACCATCCCGGAATCCATTTTGGCAAGTTTCGTCGTTATGTCTGTACGTACGTTCGTTGGTTCGTATGTATCTCGCATAACTCAAAAACTGTAAAAAAAAGTTGCCGTAGAAACTGTAAAATCTAGTTGTGAACCACCCTTTTTGGCCACTGTATGATTACCGGAAGTAGTACTTTACGTGAAGGTCACTATTGATTTTCATCAAAAATTATATTAAAATATAATTTAAAACATCTCAAATTTGGCACATTATACTTTTGTATCATTATAAATAATAAAATAAATTTTGGTTTAAATTGAAGAGCCGAAAGGGGTACTTTACTTGAAGGTAAATTTAAATATTATATTATAATATTAAATCTTATATAATTTTATAATCTTATATATGATAAACTTAAATCAAAATGTATATTGACATTTACTACAGAGATGATATGGTTCGGTGATGAAGGTTATAAACGCGATTTTTTTTCTAGGCTAATTAAACAATTTTATTACTTTTTTTGAGTGTTAAAATTGAGTGTAAAATATTTTTTTTCCCTCCACATTACTGAGCTGAGGAAAATAAGATATAAGTTAAGCGGGTTTTTATGCTTCAAATGTTGAAAACGTCGATTTCCAATACTTTGACTAGTGACATAGGAAGAACACGGCATATAATAACGGAATAAGACCTTCATTAACAAGAGCTTATGTGTGTATGTGTATGCCCGTATGTGTCAATAGCTAGATGTACGTCGCTACGCCGAGTGTCGTTTTTGAGATACTGCTATCTTCGGAAACTAGTAACCAAATTCATGGTCACTTTTTGAGCCGCCGATTTATAATTTAATAGGCGTACAAGGAAGTCATGGGGTGTCCACATCAGATATTTTTTTGGAAGGATTTAAATTTTTTTCGTGCGGGAGATAATTTAGTTAAAAGAAGAAAAATAATCATATAAATATATATAATCGCCAAATCGGGCGTAAGTTTTAAGAATATGCAAGAAAATTGGATAAAAAATTACCAAAAATATTACTCAAAATGCAAACCTTATGTGTGCTAGGTACGGAAATAATATTTTTTCGTAGATCTCGGAGGGAATATATCCTCCGATCTCTTTTCCTTCTTACGCCACTGTGAATATGCGGATACAGTAGGTATCCACAAACTATGTTATGTATGTAGGTATCCACAATATTCCACAAACTATATTTTTAACTTTCAACTAGTTTGAAATGAGCGTATGAAAACAAGAAATATTTGGTGTTTTGTCATATCTCTCCGGGTTTAGAAATGGAGTGTGGTCCGGCGAGCTATTGTGGACCTATGCATAGCCTTTGTGGAAGCGTAGCGTGGAGGATTCGATTAGAGTAGTTTTGCCGTTCACTGCACCATGTGGTCTTTTACAACAGAAATGAACCAGCCATGATAAGGCATATTACACTTCAACCAGGAGCATTCTGTGATAATTGACAAACAAAATGTCTTAGGCAACGGAATATGCTGATAATAAAATAAAAATAATTGGGCTAATAAATTTGTGTTTGTCATAGAGCTCAGATGTTGACGTCAACTGACCTGCGCTCGTGCAATGGCAGCATTAAGTCTGATTATAATTTCCATCTGAGGCGAAAAGCCATTATCCATTTTATACATAGAGAAAGTGAATAAAAAATTAATAGATTTCAAGTGAAGTGAATATTAAACAAACCCAAATTAGGGCTCATCAAATAGTTGCCATTCTTATTGATCGCATTAGTTTCACTCCTTAGCCAACAGTCAGTAATACATTACTTATGTACGTATAATGAATCTTATATACTAATTAAATAGTTATTAATTACAGAGAACTTAGATCAGTAAAATGTTTAAATAGACATTTAAGAGATTTAAAAAGTAATTAAGAGAATACACAATTGATGAGCAATCTATAAAAATTAATATATCCACTTCTCAAAAAAAAAAAATTATTTAAATTATTCAGTTCATTTCAAATCTTAAATTTCTCTCAGTAAAATAGGTTTTACGAATCAACATTTTCAAAAAAAATATACACCTTATCTCCATATATACCTCTATATTAATTTATTTATAATAATTTTCTAAAAGTAGATATATTAACATTTGATAGAAACTTCTCAATTATTATAAAGTATTGTTTTATGTAATAATATATTAGTTGTAAAAACTTGTTATTTTTATTTGTGTGATTGCACTCTTCATTTTCCTTACACTGCTATGTATAGTAGATATAGGCATCGTTCAACTAATTCGTCTCTGAAATTTCAAGGTATCGTATTTTTACTTTCCTGCCGCTACTAGGTAAGTAAAGTATTGTAATTGGGTAAAAATTTCGATGTGGAATTTTCAACGGGTCCAGGCGTTTCAGACCCTCCCCTCACCCCTCTCCGTGTACAATAAACCTATTTTCGGCCATTGGTCTATCTGTCTGACGATTATCTCTTGAACGGGAGAATCGATTATTTATTTATTTTTTTATTTTGTACGGTTTTGACCCCCAATGCCTCTGTACTAAATCGGACACCCTGTGCACAATATCGGCTGCGCAATAGCTTAAAAATGTATTTTTTAAAAATAGATTTTAGAGCGAAAACGGCAGACCTCTAGTCACTCTCTATATTTTCCTTTGGGACCGATTCATCTTTATTTAGTTTTTTTTATAACTCTATAACTACCTATACATCTCCAGGAACAATCTAGATTCTCATTTGAAAAATAATTTATTTTTATCGGACTAATATTAGTGAAGTTATAGTAAATTATAGTTGTATACTTTACAGTAGTAAAGATATAGTAGAATTTTTTTTGGGAGGGAGAGGGAGGATTTTCATCAAAAGCAGTAAGGAAAGTCGTGTGAGGGTGCACACCAGATATTTTAAGATAGCTTTAAAATGATTTTAAAATGACTCCAATTATAAAGCTTAAATACATTTTGTTAGATGCCATCGAAATAAATATAATAAAAAATAGATAAGTAACATGAAAGATAAGCATTATATAAAAAAATTAGGTATCTCTAACCAGCTAAAATCTTAAATAATATAAAAAGAATCATATGTATACTAATTGATAGAATATAATTAAATGACGCCAAACACAAAGCCTTAAGTCACTAAAATACCGATAAATAACTAACGCCAATTCAGGCATCATCACGACATGCACAATCAAATCACTTATTTGAAGATAAAATATAGCACATCTCATATCAATAGTCTAAAAAGACGCATCAACCAGAGATAGCATCTAACTCGAAGACTTCGTATCACATGCGAAATCTGTGTTAGCACAATTTAATACAACCATAAAGCGAGAGCTTCGTCACCAAAGATTTCTTAGTACATCAGTTTTCTAAAAATGAATTCTAGCCCAAGTAAGAAGAAATGTAAGTTCAAAACTAAAAAATAATGAACAAGTCTGAATCGTCTTTGAATACCCTGATTCATTATTAGGTCAGCATTGCTATAGCTTGGACATTAATAAATATTAGTATGATTCAAGGGCGTATCCAGTTCAATAAATGCCTCCTTCTTGCTTTGTGTTTTGCAGTGCAAATTAACTTTTTAGAAACTATTTATTTTAGAAACGTCTAGAACTTTAAATTAGATGAGTAGCCCAATTCAAACCAAATAGAGTTTTTCTTTTCTTTTTTTAGTAAATGCCTCAAATATGAATTTATCAATGTTTCGAAAAAAGTGATTTAGGTCACCATCAGCAACTCTTGCATAGTTAAACCGGACCAGTAAATTTTTGTGACGGTTAACACTTTCGTGAGGCCTAACCGACGATCACATCCTGGGACAGCGTTCACTTTTCCCATGGCGTGAACCTAGACAAGAGACCTCCTCTTTTTCAGGTGCGGACGAGCGGAACCAATCCTCTTGAAGGCCTTCCAAATATTTGCTATTCCGAACTGGGCTAACCCGCCGTTCTGGCTGTCAGACTTCTTCTGCGACCTCCACCACGACCGATAGCTCACCAAGGAGGAAGCTCATTATTGATTTCCCCGCTCCCGATCCGCCACACATGCCAATAGTTCTTCGCCGATCCCACCGTTACACGTCACTGTGCTCTGGGTGGTCTTCAGATGGTTTCTTCTTCTTCTCTAGAGGGTAACGAAGGTTTCGGCTCTCCCATAGTACTCAATTGGGATTTCTCAAAAAGAAAAAAGAATTTTTTTTTTAAATCTCGATTCCATGTAGTAACTGAAGTATGTGACCGTATCTACCACTGAGTTCCATAAAATAAATAAGTAAATAAACAAGTAGTCATTTAAAAAAAAAACAATTGAAATCTGGTAGCTATTATATGAATATATTAAAAATTGAACTCATAAATAGGTATTAGAATGATGAAAAGTCGGAATTCAATTTTTTATTGTAATTAAATTTATTTATTTACTTAGATTAATTTATTAAAAATTTATATCGACATCGCTAAATCCACATCGTCAAGAATATGGACAAGAATAGATCGGTTATTGGTTTCAAGAAGGAATCGAGCTTAAAATAGATTTGTTAAGATAAGGAGTAAGAAACATGCTATCATCTCAGTGATAATTACATATATATATATATATATATATATATATATATATATATATATATATATATATATATATATATATATATATATGTGTGTGTGTGTGTATATATATACACATATATATAAGGATCATTAGAATACTAATGAACTGTGTAAAAGACAAAATAAAGTTCATTTCATAATCAAATATTGAACACATGTAAAAAAATCAAAAAATCTATCAAAAAAATGTAAAAAAATGTTTTTCCTTTGAATTCACACATTAAAGGTACTGCTGAAATGGCTTTAAACATCCCTTCCTAAGAGATATCTTAAGCTGTTATCAAAACATCGTAAATTATATATGATGAAAGAAAAAAATGAAGCAATTTAACGCGTAACTAATAATAATTCAATGCATACTTTATTTCTTTTTACGTCTCCAATTATTTTATCATGCTATGTAATAATTATATTATGCTACATAATTGCAATTAATTACAATGTAATTATAATTACAAAGGGATAAAATCTTAGGACTGTAAGTATTCGAAAAAAAAGAAGCTCAAGATGAATAATAAAATTTGTAGGATGTTTTCTGTTATAATAATATAATAAGTTGATAATTGTTTGATTTATAGCTGAATAATTTTGTTTAATTTATTTTAGTTGAGAGAAAGTTTTTATATTTTAATTGTAGTAAAAATAAATTCACGAAATACTATCTATTTATTTGTACCTAATTATTTATTTATACTACCTAATTTTTCTATTTTAAATACATTACCAGGATAACACTTAGTTTAAATATAATTTTGTTTTGTTTATGGTTTTGTGATCGTGTTTTCTTATCACTGATTTCCCAAACAACCACTCCAAAACATGAATATTATTTACACGTATATCAAAATCCCACAAGAATATAATCACATTTTATTTACTTTATTTTTGAAATGCTTGATTTCAGCCCCTGCAATTATATCACACATCCTTCAAAAACAGAACGTCAAAATAGTATTTAAAAAAAAAAAATTAAGTATTAAAAAAACCAAATCGGCAATAATTAATTCTGTTTAAGATTTACAAGCAGGTAGGTATTCAAAACATTTTAGAATTATTTTTATATATTTTTTAACATCTGGAGCATAAACGCTGACTACATTTTATTTTAAGACACCGCAAGGTCTAGAATTCGTAACCTTGACCATTGTTAACCTCTTTGGTAGATACCTATTTGAAGTGTTGTAAAAGTTGGTACCTACTTATTTACTTTATATTGTAATAACATTTTTACCAAGATTTCCAAAACTACTTGAAGCAAAATATAATTAATAATCACCATTAAGATGAGTAAGTCATCAGAATATTATTCATTCTAATGGATTTAGCGAATAAGACAAGGAATGAGGTGTGTTAGTGGGAGGAGGGCGTGTCCGGGGGGCGTGGCTTACCGAACCAGTCATGGAGTGCTACCACGAGTTGGCTTTTTTGAAACCAACTCTCTTCTCTAATAAAAAAAAAAAAATCTTTTCCACGCAGTCATCTATCTTAAAGACCCGATTGCTCAGAAGACTACCGATTTAGTAATGACTAGAGTATAGGTATTTCATTACCCGGCTCATTCGGGTAGACCTTCAACAGGTAGAATAGCGGAGAGTCAGGTAAATGTTTCGCTCTGTCAAGCAATGGGTAAAAACTATCTAGAAGAAAAACATCAGTGTAGTCTTAGTATCACAACACTAGTGAAGCAATTCATTTTGAAAATAATAGTCAGATGCGCAACAAATAGGTATTTTCTAAATTGTAACAACTCCTATGGAAGCATCAACTTGTTTATAGAATGATTGTCAATTTTTTAATTTATTTTTTCATCAATATATTTTCAAAAAGACCAATCAATTCTGGTAAAAAAGTTTAATGAGTGCTTACCTATCCTTCAAACTGTTCATTAAAAAAAAAAAAATAATGTTTCATAAAATCTTTTTATGAATTGAATATTTGTGAGAATATTTTACTGTCTTAACAAAAAACAATAAGGTAGCAATTGAATGTTGGATATGAGCGCACTAGAAGTTAGACTTTGAATGGCTTTAAAATCTTTATTTTTGAAGCTAAATTTTCTCTTTTTTATTTTTTTCTAAATATTTCTGAAACCATTATGTTTCAATTGTCTCTTATATTCAAGCCAATGTTTCAATCATACCCATTTTTGTGAGATTGATAATTCAATCTATCAATCCTAGTACGCACTTGTCCCTGTCTTAAGAGGTTAGATCATACGAGGTATCTGGAAGACTCAATATTCAAGCAGTAGCGGTTGTGGGGAAGTGAAAAATAGTTCATTTCCGTAGTTGAATTAATGTTTTGAAAAAAAAAATTCCTTTTATTTCAATGCACTAATCCGCAGTTATCCCGACCAACCATTAATTTGTGTTCATGCACTTGTCCACTTACCTCTAATATCATGTTTTGACTGGGCAACTGCGGAATAGTGCTTAAAAACTAGAAAACTGTCGAGGAGAAATGTAAATCACAAAGTATTTTAAAGAACGGCTTCTTAATGAAAATATAAAAAAAGGTTTAGTGATGGATAAAGACCGATAGTGGTGAAGTTGAAAGATCAAACTAAATCGTCAGGCTGGAACTGATATCATTACAACTCGTTATACATCAGTGTTTAGAATTCATTACAGTTCAGGATTTGGAAACGATTAAGCACTTACCTCACATTAGCTTAATACGAATTCACATTGTAAATTTTATAAAAAACAAAACAACAACGATGTTTTATTATGATTTTTCCACAAAAACATAAAATTTCGTGAAAAAAAAAATTTCTTTTCTGTAATTTGAAAATAATTACTATTAGCAGAATTATAGGTCTGATATACTATTTCAATCTAAGGGCTTTTCAATGGTGAGTCTGACCTTGAGAAACGATTTTGGCTAAATATTAAATTTAAAAGGTCAAAGCCGTGATATAAAAAATTTCAAGTGTTATTAAAGCAGTGTTTTAACCAGGGCTCCAAAATAACTGTGCAATTTTACGAGGAAAAGTTCTTGTTCTAAATTAATCTTTTTCTTAAGAAATTTTTTGAAACAGTTCATTCAAGAACTTTTATTAAATTTCTTACGACTTTTTGGTCAGAATTTATATAGTGAAAGTTCTTTGAGAACTTTATCGTAAGAAGTTTTATATACAAGTTCTATATTAAAAAGGTTCTTGTAAGAGCTTTTTAGTGAGATTATAATAAAAGTTCTCATTCTTAAAGTTTCCAATTAAATGTGGAAAATACTTATGGAATTGTATATTAAAGATTTTCTTTTCTTAAAATGTTATTTCTTCAAATAAATATTCTGTAGGTTATTTAATTAAAATTAAAGCAATTTTCCTGTCGAAATTAAATGTTAAATAAAATCCATAAAAAGGTAATTTTTTTTCTATTTGTTCTTTTATTTCGAATTTTATTTATTATCTATGCTATTTATACATCTAGAAGATCTTTCTCAAACTGTATATGTATATGAAAACTTATATTTAAGACCTTATATTTTAAAATGTTCTAGTAGGAACTTCTATTAAAAGAACTTATATAAAAAAAAGTTTTGGCAAGAACTTATATTAACATAACGATTATCAACAACTTTTAATGACATCCGTTCTTAAGGAACTGTTTATCAGAATGGTCTTTTGTGTAGAACTTTTTTGTTAATATTTTAACTGTAAAAGTTCTTGTAAAACGGTTGAATTGAAACGTTTTGAAAAAGTTCAATAAATGTTTATAACTTATATTTAGGCGTAGATGAGCTATGGGTTTTACGCCATAAACAAAAACAAACAAACTTATTTCCTTTAACTTTTATTCACCTAATTACAACAATACATACTCACCTATGAACTAAATGGAATAAAAAAACAAAAAGATTAAACATTGCTGTTCAGGAAGTAGGAGAGATATATAAAAATAAAATATTTTCTTAGGAGTTAAATAAAGCCAACAATAATAGGCCTATACACCTAAATATTACTGCTTCCATTCGGCATGTTTTGATCATGCCAAGAGATGTCACCGAAATTCGGTGAAGTTCTCAAAGGACCATAGTGTTTACTTATCTACTAACTGTCAAGTAAACGTTTATTAAGATAAATAATTAAAATTCCTTGATTTGGTTTTTTCCCAATTTTCTTTATATTAAAAAAAAATAATTGGTGATTTGACACTATTAACGCAACTGTTATTTGACATTTTATCTCAAGTCACTGCGTTACATAAGTTTTAAAAGAATGTCAAGTCATTTTATATAATAGGGCATTCTTTCCTCCCTTTTTTCTGAACAATATGTTTTTTTTTATTCTTAACTCTCAAATTAAAAAAAATAACTAAAATACATTCGCCTAAGGCTAAGAAAATGGTTAAATATTGAATTGATTTTATCAAAAATTAATTTTTTATTTTAATTTTATGTGCATTTTTAATGATGGTAAATGAATTAATAAAATTTGCCTTTCTATAATGTAACTTTCGTAATAATTGCTTAAAGGAAATCTAGTAAAAGTGTGAAGAACTGAGAAACAATCACATAGAAATTCTTAATAAGAATATATACCAGTAAATTCCAACTGCAAATTACTTTATTGTTCAAGGTGGCATCATTAAAATTTTGTGATAACAGTACCTAATATAAATCAATTCGATGTTTGGTTTATTCCCCAAATTAACAGAATTAGTATAGTTAGTTTTTTACATGTATGTAATAGGAGAGAGAAGGCGAAAAAAAATATTAAAAAGTTGTAATTAGTTAAGTTTGTTCTACAATTATAAAAATAATTTTAATGGATCATAACTCATAATTAATAAAATTAAAGCATAAATAAAATTAATTTCGTATAGTAAGCTACAAATCTTCTAAATAATTCATTATTTATTGTGTTATTACATTCTTGATATATTATATGTATTTGGAAGTTTTCTGGGGATAATTTTATTCGATCGATTATTAATTACTAATTTTTATTAATAATCACATATCATCTAGGTATATTTTAAATAAATGATGACATGTAGGGATGTGATTATTAATAAAAATTATTATAATTTCCAATAAAAATGTATGAGGTAATATAATTTAGGATAAGAATTAATAATAATCTTATAAGTTACTTAATATTTACAAAATTATATAAGTTTTTGCGACAATTGTCGTATTTTTTTTTTAATTCTAACAGTAATGCTCTACAAAAAGCACATTTGGTTTGAGAATCATGCCTAAGCCAAGATCACAAAAATCGTCTACAATCATCGATCATTTCATTTTTTTCTGTTTTTCACTGCAACCTATAATCCATTTTATAATTGCCTCTTTGTTGCTAATTTCATTTCTTAAGAAGTTAAACAGATATAGTAAAGAACTATTGAATGTATGTCCTATTAAAATATTAAATTGTTGGTTCTATTGAGAAGTCCAGAAACTTTTAACTTTTTCAGTCCAAACATTTTAACACAAAAATGTATACTTAAAAGGGAAACAACTTTTAGTAAAAGTAGCTGAGACGAGTGCCCTCCCCTTGGGCCAACGGGATGGGAAGATTGCTCAATGTTGACAGGTTGAAGAGGCACAACGAGGCTAAGCGTGTGTGAGGAAAAGAGTACGTCAAAAGTGAGAGAACAAGGGAGTAAGGAGCTCAACGGAGGCGAACCTTTGGAACTGAGGATAATACAGAAGAGAGGAAGCCGCCACTGAAGGAGTGTGGACACCTCAGCGAACACATTGCTGTCAGTCCTACCTGTGTCTGCTCTTTGTTACAGGCCGGCCACCCACTGCCGCTCAGGGCTGCCAACCTAATGGGATAGCTCCGGGTGACCTCCTGCAGGTCTGTCAATCCCTGGATGGCTTTCGTTTACCGCATTGTAGATCATCTGAGGGTGGTTTAATATCATCAATATTTCAGGTATATGTCGTCGCACAGCAATATATAACAATTTTTACAAAAAATGAGTAAGATATACAGGAATACAGATTGGGGGAACCTTGTTGAATAGATCTGGTCAAATTTTTGGATATGTCGACGATTTAGGCCTTATGGATAGAACATGGAGAAATGTAACTTTAGCATTCGAAGCACTAGAGGTTTCGGCTCCAAGAATGGGATTAAGTGTGAATAATGTGAAGAAGGAGTACATGCATACATACACCTCAAACCATGAGGAGGAAGGAGAAGCAGAAATAGGTCCTCATACATTTCAAAGGGTACGAAAATTTGTGTACCTAGAAGCCCAAGTTAAATCTCAAAATGAATAAATAAACAGACGTATCGTCTCAGCAAACGTGGTACTTAGCCCTTCAGTTATATATCCGTAGCCGAGCTCTGTACGGGGCAGCAGAGATTAAAATCTATAAGACGCTGTTACGACCAATCCTTACCTATGACTCAGAAATATGATCAATGGAATTGTCAATACTGAGGTTCGAGAGGAAAAGTCTCCGAAAAATATTTGGACCAATAGGTATAAACCAAGCTAGGCGAAGAAAGACCAATAACGAGCTCATGGATATGTGGTAGTAGTACAGTTCATTAAAGCCAGACTACGATGGACTGTAAACATAACTACCAAGTTCAGCAAAGAAATTAAGCCGGAAGCACCAAAGGAACAGCAATTTGAAGCTTGTCCCAAGATGATCACCGTGAGTGTGCCGAACAGGGATTGTTAAGAAGAACCTGTGTCAATGCAAGTAGGCTGAGATAGTTAGGACATGTAATCAGAGGGTAAAATGGTATAGAGGAATTTGCGGACGGACTTCTAAGATACGGATTCTACGTACTTGAAACGTAAAACCTCAAATTTTGAGGGGGAAGGTTACAAATTTTTTTTTCTTGGTCGATTACAAAGGTACTATTTATTGAAAATAACAAATCAAACGGATTTATATAGATTTTTTTTTTTTTTTAATGCCTTCTTATGCTGATTCCAAAACACTTTACATTTCCCCTCCAGTTTTATAAATGGGCGAGTTATGGGCTTATAAGATCTCTAAACGGCCGCCATTTTGTAACAAACAGACGGACAGTAATGTCGAGCTCCGAGGATCACCTGAGGTGACCTGTGAGTTTGGTGACGAATCTCAAGAAAATCGGTCCTTTAGTCTCAGAGAAAAGCCGCGGACGGTGGACGGACGTATTTTTTTTTTCGATATTTGGATTCTACTTATCTTGAAACGTAAAACCTCAAATTTTGAGGGGGGTTACAACATTTTTTTTCCTGGTCGATTACAAAGGTCTATTATTGAAAATAATAAACCAAAAAGAAATATTATGTATTTAAAAATAAAAAAAATAATTTATGATATAGATGCTTACTGGATCTTATCAATGCAAAAAAAAATAATGAGTACCTGAAATTAGTTAAATGATAAATCAGATGGTTGAACGTAGTGCTGACCACACTAGTCATTGAAAGTATGTTCTACGACGAGGGGTCAACTTGGTAATGATAAGCAATAATAATTAAGTTCAAGGAAATCTCGTTGAAAGCACATAGCAAATAAAAAATATGTTATAAATATATATTAACATATTGATTCAGAACAGAAGCTCTGAGAAAGTATTAAGTTCGAGAGTTCATCAACTTATTAAGCTGATCCAATCAATTTACTCAACTGTATAAAAAATACGTGAGGAGCGAAAAACCGTAATGAGGGTTCGAACTGTGTTCATGCCACTTTCTTCATCAACATTTGCATTAACTTAAAATTATAATTAATCAAGATAGAAGTAAATCGATTCGCTAGCGGTTCTAGTGGAAAAGGTCACTCTCTCACCCTCTCGCTGGCGCAAAGGTCACTCTCTCACCCTCTCTCACTCTCTCACCCTCTCGCTGGCTCAATGGAATCCGGCTCATTTAGCACTCACGGTTCTTCACAAGATTCCTTTATAAAAAATATTAAATTGATTCCTATCTAGCGTATCAACATAAAATTTTGATTACAGTTTTATGGTCTTATTTCTGTTAATTTTCCTTATTTTATTTTTTATTGAGATTTACTCCTGTAGCACAGATACCGCCTGTAAATTTGCTATTCAGGCTTAAATGAAAAATTATTATTTCCCATAGTCATTATTAAATCATTGCCCATTGTCATTAATAATTATTCAGAGTTTACCTGTTTGTTTATTTATTAACGCTGACATTTTGTCAGTCGCGGATTGTTATCCTGCGCTTAGCATCCTGTTCAAACTGTAGTGGGAACGCCATGAAATAAATTTTAGTAGGGGGAAGAGGTAGTGGCATGGAACCGCCATTTGTTTTTAACTTACCAGTGATAGAAATTTCAATAACTTGCGTGTCCCTAATGGTAATTACTTGCTTTATATATTTGTCATATATTATCAATTTCAAATTTGCCCTGCTCTAACCACCAAATAAGCAAAATTCAATTTTGTCAAATTGGCATCTCTTACTTGAGGTGCGGGTAATATGAAACCCTTTAGTTTTTTTTTTAAATTTATTTATTTATTTATGTTTTGCTAGGAAAATCAAGATAGATCAATGGTTTTAAGTCAAAAATTAATTTTATTATAAGACCTACTTCATCCTTTTCTTCCACTGGTGATACCCTTAGATGTCGATGGAACAGCTTACTCTTTTGCTGTAGTTTCTCTTACTGCTCTTTTATAGAGTGATTCTTGAAGCTGTTTTGGAGGGAGAGACATCGGAACCCACGAGCTTTCATATATCAAACATTGCCATTGAGATTTTAATATGTTCCCAATAAAAATTGGAAGACATAAGGAGAGCAGATTCAGGAATGGAAATCGCTACAATACATCCCTTTGAACTGACGTAGACTGCGGATACCAACCATGTTTTTGGTAACAGAACAAAAATAACAGTTTGAGCTTATATTCCCAAGGTTTTGAAGAATCGATTAAAAAATAATTGAACTTCTCAACAAGAAGAACCCGTGACCACTGAACCCACAACCTACCCTGCAAATTACAGCTACTTAACTACATAATGAGGCAGATGATGTTATCTCATTATAACTTACCTCTAAGATATTAAGGGTCTGCATATTACCCGCAGGGTTCCATATTACCAACCACTTCCTATAATAACTATAAAATATTAAAATTCCAATTTCTCTATTATTTATGAATATTTCGTTATTGAACTATTAGGGACTCTTCCACCCGCGGCCGGATCTAGGGGGACCAAAGGGGGCACTTGCCTCAGGCGGCATAATTCACAGCGCGGCAAATTTAGAACGCAATTTTATTTTTATTCTAAGCAAAAAAATATTTGCTTCTACTTTTGATTGTTTTGACTTTAATTCAGTCAATAAAATGATTATATGTTATGAGATAATATTTATGAGATACCTAAAATGATGCAGTTGATGTGTACAGAGGTTGGGGGTGAAAGAAGGTAAAATTAATCATGTTCTGACAAAAATCCTAGTTCTCACCCTGGGCTCTTCAACCAATTCGATCACTTACACCCTTTAATAAATTTACAATAAATTAAAAAATAACAAAAGGTAAGTTCACTTGAAAAAACCCTATATAATCATATAAATTACAATTTTTTTAAATTCTAATGATTAGAAAAGTTCAAATTAAGTTAATAGATTTAATAAAATTATGAACTAAAAAGATCTTTTTAAATTGCGAGTTTCGACTTAACTGTGTTGAGTTGCTAATACACACAGCTTTAAAATCTAGAAGAATAAATATTTGAGATAAAAAAATAATTAAATGATAAATAAATTTATATTGAATTGCCCATTAAATCATTAATGAAGTTAGATTCATATTTTAATTTTTAAAAAAGCATCTACCTCTTTGAATCTAATTAGAAAATTAGAATTGTGTACTATATTTTTTGTATTTTTTAAAAAATAGCTTAAAAATGTTTTAACTAATTGAAGTAAATCAATAGTTAAAGAATTGAATTGCAGAATAAACAAACCAATACTTTTCCAAACATTGTCAAAACCTTTTCTATTGTCCAGATCTGGTCCTCTATCTTTTTGCGAGCTTTTAAAATATCCACTTAAAACTTATGAACCAAATCGACAAAAATCAAACTATTTACTGTAGAAAAATTCTTCATTGTATATGATTTCGTTAAAAAAACATGTTAACAACCATTATTGAGGTACCCAAATTTAACATATTTTTGTTACAAATTTTGTACACAATTTATAATAAGGCATAATTAATATGTTTTTATAAAAAATATTTTATCAAATATAGATTTCAATTATTTGAGTAACGTGGGCAGTACGGATGGGGTAGTTCGTTTGTATTTCAGGCTAGCAATTGCTCTAAAAACTATATAAACAGTTAAAAAATAATTTTAAAAAATATGAATTATAAAACAGAAATTCAAGATGATTTCAGTAACTATAATTTTAATCAATAATTATATAATGACATCTACCAAAAAAAGATAAAATATTTAATAATATTTTATCCTATATTAAAAAATATTCAATACCTATATTAAAAAATACTTCAATGTCAATAAAATAAAATATGCTTCAATGCTTATAAAAAACACATGAACTGGAGTAGACATTGTCTTTTCCGGTAATACTTTATAAATGGTAGTAAGTGTTAATTATTCAATTATTAAAATATTTAAATAGACCATTAACGAAATCAATAATTTTTTTTATATTTTCACTTATTTATGGGTCTGATGCTTTGTTCATACAATGTGTTAAAATTTAGATACAATTTTTAAAATAATTTATATAGTAAAATATATGGTAAAATTAATGGTATTAGACCTTATTCCTTGATTTTTATTCCGACCATAAACCCACTTATATTTTACATCAGTTTTTAAATTTCTTAGGAAGTTCTTAATTAAATGGAAAGGCAATACATAACTTCCATTATAATATTCACTTTACCTTATTATGTTAACATTTCGGAGAAATATTTTCTCATCTTTTTTCATTTATAATCTCCATTGTCAATTTGATTATAAAATTTCTAATGTCAATGATTTTGATTCACAACTATATGTAGTTCGTTTAAATTATTAAAAATATAAGAAATTTTATTGTAGAATTGACAATGGAAGAGAAGTATAAGTCGAGAAAGATTCTTCTGAAGATGATGAAATATTTTCCCGAAACGTTATAACTTATATTACATGTATTATTGTTTGAACATTATAATATGAGGACATATTAAGATTCTACTTTAAAAAATAACATTCTACATTACAATTATATATTAATATGAAAGTTTATATAACATATAACGTTAACACGTTGTCTTAAATATTTGAAGGAATTAATGAGCAACTAGAATTCATAACATAACAACCAATCCTAAAAAATAATACGGAACATCTTTCTAGGAACTTAAATGTTTATTATGTATAGTAAATTTTCTTCTACAAATTTTTTTTTTTACCGCTACTTTAAAGTTAATGGGTACCTGTCGATGCAAATGAGATATACTTCCTCTTTAATCGAGTCCTAGTTGTAAAAAATGCATGCTCTGTGGCCTGTTAGGCCTAAAAGTTGGCGAACCTTTTAAATATCGACCTTCCTTCGAACATTTTAATAAATCATAAATTCTATTTGTGACGGTTCTGTGCCGTAACACTGGAGGGCATTTTTTCCAGGCTGAGGTAAATAGGTTACACGACGGTTGTACCTTCAGAGAAGTCGTAAAGGCCCGTTCTCTGCACCCTCAATAGCGACATAATGAAGAAGCCATCCTCTTGACGACATGATGGCACCCTGTAAATCTAACCGGTCGACGACCCAGGGATACCAACCCTTGTCAATTATTACGTCCTATTACAGTCAGGGGCTTTTTATAACTAGGATCGCTCACGGTGCATTTCCAACCGTGAAAACACGCCATAAATGCTGCCGAGGAGGGGCGCCTATGGCTCGCGGTTATTACCCAATATTGTACTGTTTCATAAAAATAATCGTTTCTGGTCAGCTCTGTATCTAGAACTGCCGGAAAAAAATAGCGCGTGTTCGAATCCGGCCTTGAATGATTGAAATTTATCTTGTGGAGGATCCACGGAATAAATCTCTACCTTCACTCTCTGGCTTGAATACCTGTAAGATAGCACGTATAATTTACATCATTAGGATTACGAAGGAAATGGGCGATAGGCAGTGGTTCAGAACCGATAACATCGAAACGAACCATAGATACTATCAATGGTTTTCCAGAATTTTGATTCCAAGAGAGAGATTAAATTTAATCTTAAATTTATTTTCCATGTGGAACATAAGTTTTGATTAAGCTAAAAGAAATTTTTCGTGAAGGTATGTATTATTTGTTGACCTATTGTTGCACAACATTATTTATTGTTAAAGAAAACTTGAAATTACAGGGTCGTAAATAAGGATGATTGGACCCCAATGCAAGCGATTTTCATCTGCGCCCCTTCCCTCTTCAGAAAAAATATCCAACTTTATCCTTAGCACCTAGGTACTACTTTATGTACCTAAATTTCTCAAACTTCCTCCTAAATATAGCATAATTATGCTCTCTATAAATAAATAAATAATTCATAAACCACAGATAATACATGCTCATTTCGAAATAGCAATTTCTTTATTATTCATGGTGACAATACTTCTCCTTACTATATTTCCAAATATTGCCAAGTGAAATTAAGAATTATGTTAATTATTATTAGGTGTGTTTTCCAAACCCGTCTCATCTAAATTACTACTCTAATTTCCGGCAATTTGATTTCAATTTGGTAAAATAGTTCTCCTTTTTCCTCTTTTTGTTCATTATAAAATTATTTCATACTTTATATTTATCAATTTTTATTGTAACTGACAATCGAAGGCGGTTAATTATTTCAAATAAACAAAGGCTTTATATAGGAAACAATTTTTATAAATACTGCATTTAAGTTCTGTCAGACTATTTCAAAGAGGATAAGACAATTGGACATTGATACAACGAGTTTAATCAAAATTGCTTGAGCCGTAAATAAATAAATAAAATCGATGATATAAAATGGTACTTCCGGTTATTTGAATTGACGAGAAAGTTGCTGTAACATCCCAATGATATATCTATCTTAAATCAGTAATTTCAGTTTCGTACAATTTTTTGTTTCTGAGGTAGACTGCTCATATACACGCCCACACAGACACAGATACAGATACACTCCCATACATACTATTTTGTGCGACTTGGTCATTTGGACCCATGGTACCTTAAAACGTGTATTCCCTTTGAAAATATTTCATACATAGTTAAGAATATATATATATATATATATATATATATATATATATATATATATATATATATATATATATATATATATATATATATTTACCATCGATAGCCCATTCCTAGGTGGTATGAATTGAGTTCACGGTAGATTCTGAATGAGGGACTGGAGGGCTTACCCTGCCCATAGTCCTGTTTCGTCATCTGAACTTTTGGGTGAATGATAAGATTTTTCAAAAAACATATAGAAAATTACGGTAAATTCAAATCAAGATGCGAGCTTATCATCAGGATACCAGGCTTTTGGTATCACTCCCAAATTCATCTTTCGGCTGAAAATCGGATGAAACTTGCAGAAAACCATGTTGCTAATTAAACTGTGCTCATTGGAGTAGCAACATCCAAATTACAGTACTTTCTGAACTGATTATTATTATTATTCCAATTATAACTTAAAATAGATTTGCATTTTATGAATTATAATATTCTTTAAAAGTAAATCGCTGAAAATATATTTAAAAACACACGTTTGTTGTTATTAATGTACCGTTGCGGTGAACCGCATCCTGCGTGTTTACTAATGTCATGATTTAGTGCTAGTTAATAGCTGTTATATATGAGGGGGTGGTTTCCGGAGGATGAATATATAAATGGGCTATGGGTAGGCAGGGATAAAACCGTAACAGATCTAAATAGCACTGGAGATATTAATGGCGGAAAAAATGGAGGGCCCTGGAGAGCCATATGGGCTTCTAACGGAACGATCGAGGTCGCCGCTTCCGCTTCCGGTCACCAGGTGCCGCCCAATATGGTCGCTCTGGTAGCATTTATCACTACCGTCCAGTTGGGGAAACGGATACTCTGTTTGGAAACAAGGTTCATAAATCTTCCACACATCCATCTCTCCGCAGGATGAAATATGTCGGACAAATTTAAAACTGGAATCCAAAAGTAAACAACGTACGAAGTATAATTAACATGTTATACATGAGGCCATTGCATAAGGCCAAAACGCATAGAGAAAAGGAGCTGTACCTTCTTCTGTTATAAAAGTGAAATTGCAATTTATGACAAGGGTATGGTAGTATATCCTCTGTCAATGCGGTTACAGCACAGACACACACACTGATTCATTGGCTTTACTTTGTCTAATTTCTAGGCAATTTGAAATTCCAAATCGATCGATCGAAAAAAATTCTTCCTCATCCAAAATTTGAAGTTTTACATTTAAAGATATTTAGAATCCACAAAATTAAATTAAAAAAATCCAAGGCATTTCTCCAAGACTACCGTGCCAATTTTTTGAAATTTGACACCAAAGCCACATGCAGGAGGATCCTCGGAACTCCACATTACCATCTGCTATATGGTTTCAAAATGGCGGTCGATCAGAGATTTTATGCGCCCATAATCCTGCTAATTATGAAGATAAAGAAAAATATAAAGTATTTTGGAATCATTGTTCCAAAGCCCTTAGAAAAAAAAAAAAAAAAAAAATCGCTATCTTTTTGCATCTAGTTAAGGGCAATATTGTAAGCGGGAAGAAATATCGATATGCAGTTTTCAACGATGAAGGGGGAAGTTACATTGTTCATTTCGTGAGCCGGTGCTACTGGTGCTAGCACATACTACCAACATACCTTCTTTTTCTACCATGGTGGAACTACAGAACTATGATGTTGATTGCCATATGTTGTCTATTATAATCTAACAACATGCTAAAAACATTGGAATACTAAGAAATGCTAAGAAATTGGTATACTTAATACTTATAATTCATAAATTTTAATAAAATATTAACAGAAGGTGTCTGATTTTTTAACTAATTTAAACGTGTAAAAATCCTAGGATCAATAAAACTAATACATATCTGAGATGCCATGATTCTTACATATGCTGATACCAATCTTGCTTTTTTAGCATAGATGAGATTTAAAGGTATTTTGTTATTTTGGAATATTTAGCTCTGATGTCTCTGAAAATTCTAGGCAATGTAATTCAATATTTCACAAATTTATTTGTGATTTTTAAAAATCTTAATCTTTGAAATTTCATGTTCAACCACAATTCGTCACTTAAAAGTATCATAATTTCAAGTTTTAGTAGTTTTGCATCAACGGTATTTTGGTGCTAGTATTAGGAGCTTGTTTTTATATTTATTACATGGAATATTTTTTATATTTAATATCTTACATTTTGAATTGTAATAAAAAAAGTGATTAAATCACAAAAAACGATCCATGTTTACTTGGATGGCTCCTACAGCTATTCTATGCCAGAGAACGACTGTTCCTACCAAACTCATCAACCCTCAATAGCCTCTATATTTCAAAGGAAGCCAACGTTTTTTTTTTTTTTTCCAGCGAATTAACATCCTCCAGCAGCCTCCTGAAACACACGTTCATTGATCATCCTGGCGGCTTCCACTGTCTTAGATGAATGGAGAACCCACCTTGGATCAGTGGAATTGCAGATTCATCTCGGCATTTCTTTCATCTTCAACTCAAGAGTTTTTTTATGTTTTTTTTTTCACATGTTCTCGTTTAAATTGTTTTATAATTTAATGTAGAAAGGTTTCTTAGTTTTCCTTTTCTTTCTTTTTCTCTCTTTATATTTATTTATTTTTTAACAGGCAATATGAGTTTATGGTATGTACAAATCTAATACGTACATTTCTTTAAATTATAGGAAGAAAAAGGAGGAGTGAAAAATAAAGATAAATTATATGAACATCTTGAAACTAAAATTCAGAGATTATATATATATATATATATATATATATATATATATATATATATATATATATATATAGAGAGAGAGAGAGAGAGAGAGAGAGAGAGAGATCTGAATATATATAGATTTTATATATATATATATATATATATATAAAGATTTTATATATATATATATATATATATATATATATATATATATATATATATATATATATATATATAAAATCTCTGAATTTTAGTTTCAAGATGTTAACAAGTAAATTGCAAAAGACACTAAAAAAATGGTGACCTGTGAAAATCAATGATTATCTAACATCATTAAACTCAACATAATGATTTTATATTACACCTGTTGTAAAAAATAAACTATTTTTATTAATTTCGATAAAGAATCAGTAGACAAAAAATTCAAGATTTCTCAGCGACCTATAAGTAAACGAAAATGCGACTTATACAGAAACTTATTCAATCTCCTAAAAAAATATTCCAATTAAAACTGACTATATATATCCAAAGAAAAGAATGTTAGATTAAATATTATAAATAATTAAGAATTAAAATATATTCTAGTGTTATGAATTTTATCACATTACCATCAATTATTATCACATACCACATCCTATATAGTTTTAAATATAGGATTTGGTTTGATGATTTTTTTGGTTTTAGTAAATTATGTTAGCACCGGGAGACCAAACCATACTACGAAAATATTTTAGTTAATTATGACGAAAAAATACGATAGATTTATGTTGTAATATAAATTAATATATTAATATATTAATTATTAATATATTAATTATTAATATATTAATTAATGTATTATCAAATATAAATTTCTAAAAGTTAAAATAATTGTACTACTTCACTAAACATACGACAGCACCAACACAATAAAGCTGTAAAATATCATAACACATTTATAATTTATGATATTTATGTGACATAATTACTATGTATTAGTGACATAAAGTTCATTAGTTCGATTTAATGACGTGCATTTCGTTCTCTTTCATTTACATTTTTTCGCTGTTAGTTTTTTTTATTTAATAAGAGTTTCCCTTTGGCAAATCAATTTCTGGTGACCCAAAACCCAAGGTCATGCAAAATCAAATCTTATCAAAGTTTATGAAAATTCTAAAAGTTTATGCAAAATCCTTCGGCGGGTGTTCGAGATCCAGTTTTCTGGCACAAATTGTTCAAATTACAATTGTGAGCAAAAACTAGAAAAACAAAACAAAAACTATAATTAGGCCATAATTGGAAGATCCTAAAAAAAACGCCTTTCAAATTATTTATTTATATAGCTATTTGGTTGTAATATTTCTATAAATGAATTGTAGCGAATATTATATATGAGCTCATCTTTGGAATTGGCATGGAAACATTGTTGAAGAGCCTTGGTAGTGAAGGTATTTCTAGCGTGGTTGAAACTTTTAATGTAGGATATCTCTGCTCCAGAGAGGTTTCAGTCTTCTTGTAGGATTCTGTGATAGTGTGACTGTCTGTAATGTTTGTACTAAAAAGTTTAGATGCCCAGCAAGTGGATTATGAACTTTTTGAATTATGAATTTCTTTTGGCCAGTTCCAAACTTTGGGAACGGGCTAAAATTCTTCCCGATTTTTGGGATGGGATAAAAAAAGCAAACTCGCGTCACGTACCATACCGTACACTACCTAAATCCAGCCTACAATTTCTCATCTGTTTATTATCGCCCCGATGAGCTAGAGACTTAAAATTTGGAAAGTATCTTAGGAGTGGATGACAATGCAATAATATGCAATAATAACAGGAGTGGGGACCACGCGGCGCAGTGCGCAGCCCTTAGGACACTCTCGGACGACGACTGTTGACGTCTTCGTCCGTTCTTTTCCTTGTAAGTCTTTGACGGAATGAGCTACGATTGTTATAGGCATACCGTTTTAAATAGGAAGAACCCTGCTACATTTCGTTCAATCATAGTATAGGTCTAGCACTTTCACTTTTTCAAATATTTTAATACGAATTCGGAAATCACCTCTGTGAAACTTTGAATTAATTTTTTTCGCAAACTAAAATGACTAGGTAAATTGTGAGTAAGTCAAAATAAAGCCTGGTTAATCCTCTTTAAAAAGATACGCCGTAGAAAATTGTAGCTCAATTCTTTGAGAAGCTATGAATTCAAGAAAGGCAATAGAGAGGGAAAAATCGGATTTTCTAAAAGTTATCCGTCGGCATCGCTCGCACGACTTAATAATACGCGAAATACGACCACTTTAAAAACTAAAGGGGTTAATGCTTGATCGAATGACACGTCAACCTTCGTAATCGGATAACTATTTCCGGAAATATTCTAAGAAATAAGATCTGTCGGGATCTGCGATGCACAACTACGGGCACAGTTTATCCCGCCATTTATTTGATACTTTCTTTTTTCATAGAAGTGATCAAAGTATTCAATAAGTAAGCAAAATAAAACTAATTTAAAATAGCTAGATTTTTTGTTGCTGCATTCACTCCATTTTTCAAATTTTAAAAAGAAGTTTACACTTCCAGCGCGTGGTCCTAAGCACGCTCATTTTTTTGTTGTCGTTGTTTTTTTTTTAATTACCTACGCCAGTCACGAGTGGTGTGTGAAGGTCTTTGTGTAATGGTTCGTTAGTTATGTAGAAGAGACAATAAGTAATATAACGAAGGAGTTTTGAATGAAAGATTTTTATGGACTTACACTTGAGTGGCGAAAGTCCATAATTTTGTTGGTAAGTGTTGCAGTCATCTTAGCAGTGAGTGTCGGTGATTCAGTCTTTTTTTTTTAAGTAGACACGTGTGATTTCCAGGTCAGTCGTCTCTCCATTGTGAGTCCCAAGTATTTTGTCTCAGTTTATTTCAGTAACGGAATATTGTAAAGTAGGGGAGTCGGTTTTTTTGAAAAAAAGAAACAAACGGTTATCGGTT
This sequence comes from Rhaphigaster nebulosa, assembly GCA_948150685.1. Classification (NCBI taxonomy): domain Eukaryota; kingdom Metazoa; phylum Arthropoda; class Insecta; order Hemiptera; family Pentatomidae; genus Rhaphigaster; species Rhaphigaster nebulosa. The sequence continues at coordinate 26,560,088 of OX411311.1, forward strand.
TTTCCGGTTATTTTACCTTGAAAACTAATCGGTTTTAACTGATGAAAATAATCGGTTTTGGAAATACCGGGGGGGGGGGGACGGTTAGTGAAATAACTTCTGACAAAAACATTTTTTTTTTTATGACGTCACGAATAACAGTTACTGGAATTGTTATTAGTTATCGGCAAGACCTTTAATTCAAATAAATTACGCATGGATTTTAAAGAAATGACCTTTCTTTTTTTTTGTTACAGAAGTAAACAAATAGCTAAAACCCTGGATATAAATGATTATTAGAAAAACCTTGATTAAAAAGTTCTTGGTGTGCCTTTTTTCCGAGAAAATGAGTGTTTTGCAAATTTTCTTATTATATATTGCTTAAGCAAAATAAGATAGAATATGTCTCAATTCTAGACTACAATGTTTTAGAGTTTGAAAAAATAAGGTAAGCGAATTTTAATGTTTATTATTAATTTGTTTTAATGGGCTCAAATCCATTACTTGGTGTGGGGTGCTGTCTCTGGTTTATCTTTCTTTACTCTGGATGTGAGATATGCAGAATTTTGTTCTTTATAGATTTTTTTTCCGCTCCTTCTGTCCTGAAGATGCCTGAATAGGCGAAATATTGACGGGCTTGTTTTGTTTTTGTTCTTTTATATTTGAAATTCTTGTCTTCTTGCTTGGAACCTTCCATTTATGTCTTTACAATTATTTATGCCTCATTTTGAGCTTTTGTTCGTCTGCATTAAAAGGAAATTAATATTTTGTAAATTTTCTTTTTATGTATCACCCAAGTGAGATAAAATGGAATAATGGCTCTATTCCAGCCACCAAAGCTTTAAAGTTTAATAAAATTAGTTGTCAGCAATTTTTTCGCGCTTCGAGTTCGGAAATTTTAAGGCTAAAGAGCTATAATTAAATTGTTAGCAATTTTTTCATTTTTCAAAATGGGTTTTAAAAAGGGATTAAAAATTAAACGCTATAAAACTTAGCAATCAATTGTCAGCAATTATTTCATGTTCCGACTACAGTAATGCCAAGGGATTGTAAAGAAGACTATGGAGCTAGTATTCAATTTTCAGCACTGTTTCTTGTTTCAAGTGCAGTGATTTAAAGGATCTTTTAAGACTATAGAGGTAGGGATTTTCTTTTTCAAAGGATGAATTTCGCCTCCTGCAATTTTTTTAATTATTAAGAAATAAATCAACTAACATACTTGAGAAAGATTTGAGAATGAGACAGAGAATAAAATTGAGTAATAATAAACTAAAAAGAAATCTGTAAACCTCATAATCGCTACTGTTTAATTGGTGAACGTGAAACAGACAATAGAAATTTAGTTGTAGTTGTGACTTTGCCAAGAAGGTATAAGCACCAGGAAATGGGCAGATAGGTAAAAGATAGGATGTTTATTTTGAATTTTTGCTCCATACGTTTTGTTTTATTTTTTTACGAAATTTATTTTCAATCGGTTTTTTCTCCGATTACGGGTTAAAAAAAATAAATAAAAATTATAACCGATGTGTAAAAAGAACGAAGAAATCGGTTATTAGATACAAAAAACACGGTCATTTAACATCTCTATTGTAAGGTGTGTGTGGAGGGCAGTCTTAGTTTAAATATTACATGATCTGATTTTTGCAATAATTTTAACACATTCACTGGGGAGGACATGGACGTTCATGTCGTCCGCACCGAACGTGTTAAAAGATTTTATACGACTCCAAAACAACGGTAAATAACTGAGCAGTCAATATTTCTCCGACTCCAGCATCATCCAGGACAGAAAGAGAAAAGATCACCTAATGTAGACCAGAGAAAGTTTATCTCACAATAAACAGCCTGAAAAGGACTGACCAAACAGAAATAGTGCGTCGCTTCAAGGCAGTTTAATACATACTGAGTATGACCTTTTTTGACAGTTCGTGTGAGAAGTTTCTATTTCTGTTCAGCATGATGACTATTGCAGGGGTTTCCAGACCGTGGTACCCGAGTATATTTCGTGGTACAGACCGTGGTACGCGAACAAGCAAACAGAAGTCATGAACAAAATCATCATTTTCAACACTTTCTATGCGGAATAATAAGATTTTGAAAATTCTTATTGAATATATCACTTATTAGGTGAATAATCCGATCGACAACTACTAAAAATAATTCAGGATGGCTACCGTAGGAAAGGCGAATGTACTCAATGTTGAGGACTTGAGTTGTACTCCATAAAGTCTCATATTGATGCTTTTATTGTACATAAACAACAAGCTTCCATCTGACAAATATCATCCAAATTTCTTAATTTTGACGGTTACGCTTTTATTTGCAGATTTTTTTGATGTGATTAATCGTACTGTTGCTATTATTTTTTTTATATCAATTTTGATTTGGGATTTTTGAACTTTATTTTCAATGCATTACTTTCTTAGGTACATTTTCTGTAATATAAATTGTTTTGTTTGTTTAATAAACTTTTGTAAATCAGTTTGTAGTTTTTAACAAGAGGAATTTTTAATATTAATATCATAACATAAGGCAATGGTACGCCCAGTTATTTGAAAAGTGGAACTGGTACGTAGTGACATTAAGTCCAGGAAAGCTTGGTCAATTGCTCTGTATCATAGGTCATCGGAAGGGGACTTGGGTGCATCTTATATTTTTTTTTTTTTTTATTGACTTATAATTCAGCGCAGCCAAGGAGTTTGGCCCAATCAATGTTAGTTGGAATTTATTCATCACTATAATAATATATGCTAAAATATATACATAACATCATCATATCATATACTGTTATGACAAAGAATTTACTTATTTCAATCTCCAATTTTTTTTTATACAACCTTCTTCATCCCAATTTACAAAACGGCTTCAGAAACATTACTCAGAAAATAAAGATATACATTGAAAAAGTAAAAAACATGCATACTATCTATGCCTAAGGTGTTATTTGATATGAAAAATACATTTCATAAATTTATGAACATCTAAAAAATATAGTAGCTAATAAAATATACAGATAACACTAGTGGCTATAACTACAAAATTAAAATAGTTACTTATCTTCACTATACATTTTATCACATACAGCCTAAATCTAATCATTGTTTTGATGTTATATTAAATATAATTCTGACTTTAAAACACTCTTCACTTCTAATTTCATGAGTTTCCAACACACATGAATATTTAATGATTAAGTAAAAATAAATGTGTTTTCTGTTATTTCAATATCATATTAAATGACAGATTAGTTAATGATAATACATTTCAGGACAATTATGATTTGATCAATAAAACTAATCCTTTTATATATGATACAATGGGTGCATCTTATATCCGTCTAGTAATCCGTAGAACGCGATTATAGAGATTTCGATGATGCCTGCATATGTATATATGCATGAGAGTGTGTGTGTGTGTGTGTATTTTTCCCGCCGCCACATTTCTACGCTTCCAGTATGACTTGGGATCCAATGGACTGAAATTCAGTATGTAAACTTGCTTTCTAGGCAGGAGAGTACCATAAATGTGGGCATAAATTTCAGTATGCTTACCTGAAATTTTGCAGTTTAGAAGGTTTCGCGACCATCTACGGCCCCTTCTAGAGGGGTTAGAGGGTTGAAGATTTGTAGATGAATTGAGTTGGTGTTAGAGAAGTCTCTTGATATTTTTAATTTTGTATTTTAGTGAAAATACGACCTTAGTGACAGAACTCTGCTGCTCACTCTTTTCTTCCGTTCTTATGATGCCCGAATCAGCCAAACGTTGGCTTTTTAGCTATTTACTGTTATTTTAGAAATTCGAGGCACGGTTTTGTAGTATCCTAAAAAAAGAAAAAAATGTATACATTATTATTGGGAAATAGGAGGGAGGTATGAGAGAGCCGTGATATAAGGCATGATTTAGTTGCCATGACAGACAGTGGCAATAATGGCTGGAAAGGTCCTGACAAATGAGTGTGTCGCTCTCTCCAGGAGCTGTTTGTCTCAATAGGAGCTGTCAGTTAGTCTTCGCTGGTTCCCGGTAGGGCCTCATTGTTTTCCACTCTTTGCTCTTTTATTCAACTTTCCGTGGAAGAACAGTAGTCTGGGTCGGGGGTGATTTTCCGACGGTGAGAAAGAGCTGGGGTACCGCCATGCTACAATGTCGAACAGAACTCTTCGCTGGCAATAAAGTTTTACACGAAATTTAATAAATTTTAATTTTAAATAATATGTTTTGGTAATAGTTATTTGTATTTATCCAGATCACTCCTTTTCGGGTCAGGATCCGCCCATCAAAAATTAGGAGTGTTCTCCCATTGATGAAGAATCCTTTTACTTGTATGTAAACACACCTTAAATTAACCAATCAAACCTTACAGAATAGTTTTGTTAATACCAAAATTAAAAGTCTTAACTCTCTAAATAGGAAGTTTATTAAATCCATTTAACGTTTCACCAATTTCAGTAGCTAACCTTTCACCCTTCCATAAAAGCACAAAGCACTTAATGTGTTAGTTGTGGGAATCCCATATGATTGGTATTACACATTTCCATCGCAGACTAAAAATCAAATAAATATCAAATCAACATAAAAAACGCTGAAAATTATTACACTACGATTTTTCACTTGCAAATTTTTCATTTAACCTTTAGTAATATTATTCCAAAAGACTTCATATTTTTCCTCGTATAGGTGCATGAAGCCTCTAATTGCTAGCTACTTTGGGACAAAACAGCTGATGGCAATGTCGCATTCTGAGGATCACCCTAAGGTGACTCGTGAGTTCTGTACCAAATTCCGGAAAAATCTACATGGCTTTTGGAGAAAAGTGGCGGGCAATGGAGGGACGGTTGTTTATATTTATAAATATTTTTTAGTTTATTACAAGGTCATTAATAAAATTAAGTATAATAGTGAAGAATCTGTTCTGATTATGGGGTTTGACTTTGAAATTTAACATACGAAATCGTTTTAGAAATAATTGAAAAAAGTTCAAATTGAGCTTTAGTTTCTTATTTTATTTTTTAAATAATAATATATCTTTTAATTTAGAGGGAAGTCTTCTGGAATATCCATGTTTATTACTCAATAAAACTTCCTTAAATTGATTTATTTATCACTCACGTACGTGTCATTTCAATTTTGACGTTGTCTAACTTCTCCTTCAAACGCAGCAAGAAAAGGGCTACCGTAAGAAGGAGTTATGAAAAAAAGGCTGTATCCCCAGAAAAGAATCCTATGCCTCAGTTTAGTAGGAAACACACACAAAGCTAAACAATAAAAATGCTGAGTAATAACGACCGTTAATGATTCCAAGCTTTGAGTTATGGTAGGAGGAGAAATGGTATGGAGTTGGAACCCAATTACCAAAATAGCAATTGCAATTATTACCATAGTCAAACGACCACTCGAGTTGCCCCAGTCAGAAACCCGGCCCAATTTAGCTTTCATTTATCCTAAGCCAAGGCGCAAAGATTCATTGGATGCATTCCTCTGGATGGAATCATTAACGGTCGTCATTCCTTAGCTGAAGACGTTCCCTACTAAACCGAGGAGCGAAGCCCCGAGGATGACACCCTTGGGGTTCAGTAAATATTCCTTAGATGAGACGCGAAGCGCTGAGGATCTTTGGTTGGGAAACCATTTTAATATGACTCATATTTATGGCTGCTCTTTTTCTTGCTACGTGGATATTTTTACAACGGAGTTGTTTATATGAGATTTACTTATGTTCATGTATGTTGGTGTAAAATTAAATTACATTGATTATTGAGGAGGGTGCCAGTGGTGCACTGGTAGGTATCTGCTAATTAGTCAGTGTTGTATATTTTGCAGAGCTTGAGTGTTAATTTTTTGGTATAATTTTAATTTTTGGTATAAAATACGTTTTAGACATCATATTTTTTTGAACAATTTTCCAGAAGAGTAAAGAATATCCTCGGATCCCCCGTCCGAATGGGGAATATTGATGAACCCACCGGTACTAGGATTCATGCACCCTCTAATGGTAAGGATGCTGCATGCGCCTATAATTATTGATCATGGGTTAAGAAGGACATATTAAATATTACATATAAATTTGATATGTATAATGTTCTATAAGTCAGGTGTGTTTGGAATAATTCATGGCAGCTGTCACCTATGGTTAAAAAAGTTGTACTAAAGCTTTGTAAAGTAAATTATTCCTAAACAAAGCGTATGTGTTTGTTTATTTATTTGATTTGGACACAAGCATATATTTTAGAAGTAATAATTATTATTTGTTGAACTGTCTTGGTTTTGGAATATTTTACTAATATCCTTATATTGATTTTCTAAATATTTTTTAAATTGTTTGCTTTCATTATTTTATTTATTATATTTACACAGCTAGATACGCTAACTGTTAAACATGTAGAGTTATTGACTTCGTTTTTTACGATCATATTATTATGAGATGAATAAATAAGTCTTTTGTTTCATTTAAGCTTTTATTCTTTTAGCTTATTAAATTTTAAATATGATTAATAGCCTAAGGAGCCCTATACCGAAGGAAAGAAGGGAAAATTGCCTTATTGAACAGACTGTAGGGGAAGAAGACTATGACATATTTAGTGCCCCAATGTTTTACAACAGAGCGAGGCCCGGGGTCAAAGCATCTTCACTAAATCCCCGTAAAAGATTTATGGTTGCTACTGGGAACCTTATCAGATAACAGCTTCTACCTGCCACCTACAAGTCTCATAACAGTCGCTATTGTCTAAGCATCAGTACCTCTGCCATGCTGAAGTAGCTTCTTTTCAAAGTCCCTCGCCTTGTTAACAATTTGTCGAGAATTATGACCATTTTTCTATACCTAATGGAGGCCATTTGTTGAGGCCTCTGTCACAAATTGGATGGGCAGTCAGGAAATATTAGGTGAAAGTTATTATTACCATTATATGAACATTATATACATAGCTTTTACAACATGACCAAGAAAAGCATTCAGCTTTTTCTTCCCCAGTCCCTAACTGTTCTTTGTGACTTTCAACTGAAGTAAAATGTTTCATGCATTCTGAAACCGTAATCCATCCAGAAAAGCAGTTTTCAGGCATGCAAATCAGTTTTAATGTTTAATAATATTAGAATTATTGCCAAGAGGATATGCTTCTACATCCGCCTGTGAAAGGGATAATAACATTTTAATGAAACCGGTAAGGTAGAATGCCTGCTAATAATGGTGACGATGAATTAGATCCAGTCTCTTCTTTATCGACTTTGTACTTTCTAATTAATCTGTTATGGATTAATAATTTATGGCAATATGGGCTTCAAAAGGAATAGAAATTAAAAAAAAATGAACACTACTTAATATACCGTATTTATACATTTATTGGAAATCATCATTCGTGCATCAACAACGATTGGAAAGTTTGATTATTTTAACACCGGATTAAGATTAATTTTTACCAAACCTGACTTGAATCTCCTGTAAATATGTTGAGATATGATAACTTTTGTTGTTTGTTAATATATATATGTATATATATATGCGTTTAGGTATATTTATTTTCAATAATTTGATGAAATATATCATCAAATAAAATGGATGTATACAAGATTATTATATAAAATAATAATATTGAAAGACTTTACTCAATCAATTGATGTAATTTTAAATTAAAATATTTTAATAAAAATATGGGATACATGAGTGCCCTTTTGGATGTTAAAGCCCCGTTTACACCGTAACTGCCGCAGCTTGTAACTGTAATTTTTAGGATAAGTGTCGTCAAAAGAGAATTTACTTTCATGGGGGATCGCACTATCAGGTTGACGTGATAGTTGACAGTATCCGTCCCGGCAGTTATATATACTGCCTCGTTGACTGCTGTCGCTTCTACATATACCTATCAACCTAACCTAACCAACTATGTTCCGCTTATTTCTGAACTTGAAATCGATTGTATCCAACGTTTTTTATGTTGTTCAATTCATGGAGGAGAGATAGAAGCTATATCGATGATCAAATTGACAGATGTTGTAAATACAATTTGGTCATTATAGCACTAAGAGTTGGAAAATCTCTAATCTACATTTAATTTTAGTTTGCAAGTAGTGTGATAATAAGATGAAAGCATCCTAGTATACAAAAAAAAAAAAGAAAGCGAATTAATAAATAAGAAATTACCGAATGTTAAAAAAATCTTCATTTTTGTTATCGATATAAAAATAATAATTGATACTAGTATTTTTTTTGTTTAACGATAAGTGAATCGGATTTTGTTGTCAAATACTAAGCTCTAATGAGAAGTTACATAAACATAATGGTTTGATCCATAGTTACTATAATATTTTTTTTTATTTATACCGTGACTTCGTTCATTGCTGTCTCGACAGTGAGAAAGTATGGCAGTGCGGGAATGTTCTTCATTACACGCTGAGAGTAAACCGTATGACAGCTGACTGAACACTAGTTTTTAGGATTTCATAAAAATTTAGTACACATGTATCGATTAAAAAAAAAAATAAAAAAATCGATACTATAAAAACTTACACTATCTGTGAAGTTAGTTGACCATCTATATAATTAAGTTTTTGTGAAATTCTAAAAATTGTTAGGGTTCAGTCAGCTATTTTACATCTGACATTTTTCTATGATACGATTTACTGTCGGCATGTAAACAAGAACATTCCCGCACTGCCATACTACCTCACTGTCGAGACAGTACAACCAGTAAGGCTTTAAAGCAAGCATCAACGAAGTGCATGGTATGAATAAAAAAAAAATATTTTAGCAACTCCATGACATGGATCAAACCATAATGCTTATATAATATCTCATTGCAGCTTAGTATTTGACAACAAATACCCGTTAAAAAAACAAAACAAAACACCACTTGTAAAACAATGCTGAAGGAAATGAAATGTATTTTCGGCCTACTAATAGGCTACTAGTAGTGCAATCATACTCTTGAAATATCAAGAATAATCAGAAAATTAAAATTTAGTAAGAAGTCAATCAATGAGGAAGTTTGAATATTGGCCATGTCGATGTTATTTTATTTACTGGTTCTCCAATGGTCCTGCAGTTTTCCTTTTTTAACTTTTTTTCATCCATACTTGTCGAAATATGAATCATGAACTATCAGCTGATTATCGGATGCAATAGCCAAATGAAGACAAAAAATGATAAATAAATAAAAATAGAAAATTAGACAGAAGAAGCAACAATACACAACAACACTGATAACTGTTGTACTTGAAATTCTGACAATGTTCGAGTTCCGATTGACTTTACAAGAACTGGCAAGAGTGGGGGAAATTTATTCTATTTTAGTTTAATGAGTCAACTACCAAGCTTGAAGAATGATGGGTTTAATCGAGTTTTTCACGAACTGCCTGGTTCGAACTTTTGTTCGGCTTTAAGGCTCAAATACTCCTACGCGCGAAATTAAAGGAATTTAACACGTTTATCTCGAAGATTTTCTTCAATGAAGGAGGAAGCAGCGTTGAAAGTTCTATATATGTAAATTCATTTACAGGTATATTCATCCCAAATAATCAATATGCTTATTACAGGAAACAGATTAAAAAAAGTTCAATTACGGCTAAAAAAAAAATAAAAAAAAAAATGCTCCGTTTGCACATTTCAGTACAACACCAGAGGCTTTCTTAAGAACGCTGGTATAGTTAACAAAATACCCCCAAGTCGTTTAACCCTGTCGCTACTAGGCCGATTGAGGAAGAAGTGTCCATCACTCGAAGTGCAATTGAGCCTCGTTGTTAGACAAGAAAGAAAGCAGATCCTGAAGAAGGCAGTACCGTTTGGAAAAGGAGCTCTTCTCGAAGGCTATTCCTCTCACCGGAGTATTGTGAGCTGTTGATTACCAGCCCGGGCTATTAGGGTCCGGCACACACTGAGAGAGTGGAGAGAGAGTGATGGAGGCGGAGTGTGAAGAACAAAGAGCGATAGGCTATTGTAGTCCGTGGGAACGCTTCTTAGTGTTCGGCTTCTTCCATGTCCTAGTCTTCTGCAGCCCGCTCCTGGATGACCATGTAAACATCTACTCTCTTATTATTTATAGAGGCTATGCTTAGATGACTCAAAGTCATCAAAAGCCATCAAATCGCTATTAACACAGATTAACAAATGTAAACTTTTTTGAAGTAACAAAATTTGAAGTACTAGTCCTAGATCCGAAAATGAAAAGCTAATTACTAGAAAACTTATAGATTTTTTGTTATAGGGGATGAGTGTTGGGGACAAAATAGGAGACAACATATATTACAATCTAATAATTATTTAATATAAACATGTAAAATGTGTTAAAGCTATACAAAGACGTTACTAAGGAATATGTGAATAAGAAATACATGAGTTATCATTCAGCGATTGTACCTCAAATAAGGAACCTTCTTGATGATTTACGTTTTCAAAAAAAAATAAATGAAATGGAATTGACAGCTTGAAAGTGTTTTATAAATGTATTGCGAAGATACCTTTCAAGTGCTTACAAAGTACTCTCAAATATCCTCTTTGAGATACTGATTCCCCACGCGGACAGAGGAGATCGAGAAGTATCAGGCAAGATTTAAAAGGGGAAGATCCACTATGGATCAGCTATTTATACTGAGATTGATGTTGGAAAAATGTAACCCCCTTTGTCGATTTTAAATCTGCCTATGACAGTGTTGCCCGACCGGAGCTTTACCAGGCCCTCAGAGAGACGGACGTCCCGAAGAAATTATTAATCCAGTTGAAGACGACAACTGGTGAACTTAAAGTGCGCGTGGGCGTTGATCTTTCTTACCCCTTTGTCACAAATTGCAGTTTTAGGCAGGGAGACGCTTTGGTATGTCTCCTTTTAAATTTTGCAGGGGAGAAAGCTGTAAGGTAGTCTGTAATCCAACTACGGATCAACCCTGTTTAACAGCATTGTCCAGCTGCTGGGGTACGCTGATGATTTTGAAATTGCTGCCAGATCAGAACGAGCCCTGCGAGAATCATTCCTGGCCCTGGAAGATGCTGCCAAAGTTTTTGGCCTAATTGTTAATGAGGCCAAGAGGAAGCACACGCGGATTAGAGGAGCCGAACCAGGAGCTGGATATTTTGATGCAGAAGAATATCGCTTTCAGAGAGTAACTGCTTCACCTATTTGGGTTCGAAAATCAGTGCTCAAAATGACATATCTCAGGGGATAAACAGGAGGAATGCAGCGGCTAACCATTGCTACCTTGGCGTTGTCAAGCATTTTAGAACTTTCTCTAGCCGAAACAAGATTATGCTCTATTAGGCCCTAGTCCCCCCAGTTGTCACTTATGGATCAGAGGCCTGGGCTTTCATGAGAGTGGAAGAGTCCAGGCTTCTTGCCTTCGAAAAAAGCATTCTTAGTCGAATTGTCGGCCCTGATAGACAGGATGACGTGAAGAAGAAGGAAGAATGTTGAACTACCGAGATTCTCCAACGATGACATAGTTAAGTTCGTGAAGCTCGGAAGACTTCGATGGACGAGACGCCTGGAAAGGATGGCTGCCAACGAGATCTCGAAAATGATCCTTGCAGAAGAGCTCTATGAAAAACAGCGAGTTGGGCGGCCGAAAGTGCGATGGATGGATTCGGTCTCTGCCGACGCGCGGGCCCTTCTTCTGGACCAAATGACCGTACAAATTGCCGGAGACTTTTGGAGGATGCCCAGTCTCGGTGAAAGGACGTCCTGCCACTCATGATGATGATGATTACGAGGATATCTGGGCAATAAGAAAGATGAATTCAAACCTCATAAATGAACTCTTGAAAGCCTAGGTGTCGCATGTCCTTGAACATGCATTTTTTACACCCCCATTTGGATTTGTTTTACAGAAAACTTGAGTGCAGTCAACGACGTAAAAGGAGAGAGGTTTCCCACCTGGACTTCGCGAAGATGGAAACCTTCGTAAGCTGGAACTCAGCCAGCTATGTTGGGCCAATACTACTAAAAGAGATGGGAATACTTTAGAAAAAAAGAGGAAACAGTGAAAGTTTTTGTTGCTATATTGTGCTATTTTATTCACACAATCCTCAGAAATGTCTTGCATAACGCTTGCAAGTTGCCGATTCTTTTTCATTTAATTTCTCTTGAAAACGGAAAACACCTAGAAACTTCCCTATTTGAGGTTAACTAAATATGCCTTCGTTTAGTATTTCGCTGTATAACATCTCATGTAATACATTTTTTATTTACACAATCCTCATAGATTTAACACGTTTTACATGTTTATATTAAATAAATATTAGATTGTGAAAATGTGTCATATCCTTTTTTTCCTCATTACCCACCCCCCGTAACAAAATGTACCTGCTGCATTAATTAGATAATCAATTTTGGATTCAGGACTACAAAATTCTTTATACTCACTTATTCTCATCATTGCTATAAAAATCTTATCGGCCTGTGTAATCAGGTTCCTCTAAAAATATTTCCATTATCAAACCATCGGAATATCTCGCAATTGAAAATAATATATAATTTTATTCCTCCTTCTCAACAATTTAAAGAAGAAAATGCCAAAAAAATTATTTTGACTACGTGATCTACTCGTTTTTTTGTCTTCTGAGGTAAATGTTCTTTTGTTGCCTGTTTATTAGCTTATATAGCATTCCTAAATGATGACACTTTAGTACCGTGTAGGGAAAACAGGGGTAATGGACAGCAAATGATTCAAACAATCAAAAACAAGCTGTTGCTGAAGATTTATCGATGAAAAAGGCTTCTGAAAAATTTAAAATACCATTTGGTCTACTGCGAATCAGATTTTTTTATTTTTATATATTTCTGTATTTTCAGATCGGTTTGGTGAGCTTAGCATGGGTATTTTAACAATTAGAAATAATATAACAGTTGGCAAAGGGGGAGATATAGGCTAATACAAGAGCCGTCCCTAACGAATTATATTGTTTATAATTATAGAATAATTTTAAATTTATAAAATACATAAACAAATACTAAATAACTATTTTGAAATGTTATACATTCATCTCCAGTTCTAAAAACACACAAAAATTCAAAATCCAGTTTGGTATCATTATAGATATTAAATTAAATTTATATTACATTTAATTTAATATGTATAATAATACCAAACTGTATTTTGAACTGCTTATTTTTGAATTTTTGTGTGTTTTTAGAACTGAAGATGAGTGTATAACATTTCAAACTAGTTTTAAATAAAAACAAAATTATAGAAGTGGCAAATAATTTATCAATCCCTAACCTCTATCATTGCTCATCAGTGAGTTTCATATGATCAGTTTATCTGTAAATTTGATCACCATATTGTATCCACTATTATGACTTTTCAAAATTCAACATCAAATACGTTAATACTATGAATTAGTACAGTATAAGTCTCTAATGTAAAATAAAATAAAGTCACAAAGTGGACCTACATTACAGTGGGTGACACTTCCTCCAGAAGCTATCCCTCTCCCGGTTTTCAGAATCCGAATTTTCGATTTGCCGACTCCTTTTAGGACCATTCGGAGGATTCGCTGCGGAAGGTGGCGTACTGACTCGACAAATCCCGTGAGCATCACCAAAGCAGTCCTTTGCCGGCAGTTTTGCCGTATTTCGTGAGAAAGAAGACGGGTTGCACTATTGAAGCAGGCGACAATACGTAGAGGACAGTCCCGCTAGGTAATAACATGTAAGCTCCTGGGCACAATGCATAACGGGCTCCCTGGCTCCCATCTAATTACACCACTCCCACAGCACCTTCTACATTCTCACGCTTCCCTGTCTCTCTCTTTCTAGAAGATCAGAAATTTACAAAATCTTTACATATACGATATATTGGAGACGAAATCAAGCTAAAACCTCACTTATGATAGTTGATTCTATATTATTAATCTCTTTATGAGTGATTGTCAGAAGAAGAGCAATTTTCAGTGCCGAATTTTCAAAAAATTAGAGGCCTCCAAAAAAATTCCAAAAATGAGGGTATATTCTTTGACCAACGATTAAGGGAATAACCCATATTTTTGAGATCGAAATTACTTATTATAACAATTATAAATAATAAATCTGAACAAACAAAATTTACAAAAATTTGAAAAAAATTAACTAGAAAAAAATTTCAAACGTTTAATGTTATTTGGTGAAGTTTAGAAGCAGTTACCTCCTTAGTTGTCAGTTCCATAGACCAATAGGAACGCAATAGACCAAGTATTAGTATTTTAAATGCCTAATAAAAAAAAAATTACACCTTTTTTTTATTTATTTATTTATTTTTTATAGAGCCTTACATGGGTTTTTTAACAGTTAACAATATTTTTAACAATTGGCAAAGGGGGAATATAGTCTCATACAACGATGCATATTGTTTATAATTATGCAAAAATCTTGGATTTATAAAATTCATAAATAAACTATAATACTAAATTAACCAGAACAGATAAGGCAATTATAATGATGAAGTGAAAAATTACAAAATTAAAAAGATGATAATGTAAGGCAAAGAAAAAAAAAGGAGAAAAATAAGCCAAAATAAAATAAATATTTAATTAAAAGAAAATGAACTAATTTGAAAAAAAAAACCACAATGAATATTTAAAAAAATAATAATAGTATTACCAATATAAATAAATAATATAAATGATGCACGTATATACTTCTGAAATAATAATAGACTTCACAACAGAATAGCTTGTATTAGTCTGGGCTTGATAATGGAATTCCTATGTTGTAAGTTATCGCATCTTTAGCTATTGGTAACTGGGAATGGTATTTGATGAAGCGTTTTTTAATGAATTCTTTTATTGTTTCAACTTGTAGCTCTCGATGTAGTTGTCTATTTCTTAGGAATCACGGGGCACCTCCTGCAATTCTTAGAATCTCATTTGAAGAGTTTGTAATTTTTTTCGTTTTGTACAGGATGCTGCAATCCATACTTCACAACCGTATATCTGTAATGGCCTTAGTATTTTTATATATATTTGGATAGTTTTTTCTGGTTTTAGACTGGATTTTCTGTTGATAACAGGGTACACATTGCCATCCTTGCATAGATAGGTCTGTGTTAATTTAATATTGATGTGATGATTCCATGTAAGGCGACGATCTAGATGAACCCGAAGGTATATTATTGCTTCGTTAGGGGGATTCCATTACATATTTGTTACATACAGTTCACTACACCCTTGTTTGGCCCAAAGAATAGAATGAATTAGTAATAGAAGGAAAAATTAAATTGATGTTTGAATAAGTGGAACATAGAAGCATGGGATGGAAATGTTAATAAAATGTACTACCTGTGTGGCGTACTCTGCAACGCGGTATGGAAACTGAAGCCTAAGGATCATAAAAGAAAGATTATTACGAAGCAGCAGGGCAGTCACAACAAAATCACACCCTATAATTTCCCGTTCGTCCCACTGATGAAAGAGGAGAGAGCCTTTTTCATGGGAAGTTCCTTGTGTACAAAGTTCATGGGATTCATATATAAATACAATTTTGTTGCAATAAGCAGATCACCCCTGTAGGCAGAAACCTTTTCTAACTTATTGTATATTTTGAAGATAAGAATTGGGTTTTGAAATCTGAAAGCAGTAGTGGATAAATCCAAGGTACGGATTTATTTCATGTTTATGAAAAGGAAATTGCCATTAAATAATATAAATCACTTGAAACAGTGGCCGATCCGGGCACAAGAAAACAAATAGAAAATTCTTTAAAGAAACCCTAGGATTGCAGTGCATATAGTTCTGAATAAATCTAACTACATACATCAACAGTGCCCATTTCTATAGAATCGCCCTTATGTAGTATATGAGTTGACCAGAAGATGGGGTACTCGTCCTCAAGCGTTGTAAACAACAGTTGAATTTTTTAATAAAGAAAAACTTTGAAATTTTTCTTTTCATTAATGGGTCTTTTCATATCAAACAACCCAATGAGAAATAAATTTTGAACCTATATCTAAGATTTACATGATTTTTTTTAATGTGCCTGAGCCTAAGTGAAAACTTTAAATAGCAATAACTAATAAAACATATGGTTTTATTTCTCGCAAAAATAATAACATCTTATATCGATTATAAAACATTTAAGTAAGACTAGTACAACCTGGCGAGAACTCTCGCATTAGATACCAATGCTTATTCTAATCCCTAATACATTCGAGGTGTAAGCCATATTAGGGAAACAATATAATATTATCAAAAAAGTTTATTTAACACACATATTTGGTGAAGCTACATAGTTTGTAGTGACTATGTTGAAGTTACAGTTCATACTTAATAAATAATTAGCTTACCCCACTGGAAAACATCTCTTAAGATTAACAATAAGGCGATAAGCTTCAGCTACACCGTTTTCTATGTGTAGTATTCATATTTAACAGTTAGGGTTGGACATGGGAAACAATATATAATTTCCTACTCATTAAAAGTTTTTGTAAACAGACTCAAATTGATATAAAGTTGCCATGACAACGGCACGTTATAGCCCGTGCGGACCTATATCGTGCGGTAGGTTTTTATGCTTTAAAACGCTGGACCAATGCGTATGATATTGATGCCCGCGTCAAAATCTTTAAAACCCAACTAATCCCATCTCGATCCGTCGACTCTCAGTCATCAAAGTTTTGAAACCTTCCAGTTTTTTCATCACTTTTATTTAAGCCCTTGTAAGATTTTAAGAAACAAAATCAGGATTCGTCACTTCTCCGTGAAATTATATTTCTTTTGTTACCTCACACGTCAAAATCCATCGCTCCTGAGAGCCGGAAAAGGGATCTATACTACCGTAATAATATAAGTTTATTTTAGTTTAATAGTAAACTATTAATTAGTAGTAGTAAATTATTAATTAGTTTAATAGTAGTGATAATAATATCTTTTAAGGTGATTCAATTATACTTTATTTAATCTCTATACCGCTGAAATAATCGGCAAAAATAATGGAAAGGCATCTGTATTGGTAGATGACAATGCTATATAAAGTAGCAGTATGGACGCTTCAGAAGCACTAAAGCAAGCTGAACATGCTTGTAACATTTTATAAACTGAGCTATTTATAATCGTATTTTATAAAAATACAAATTAACCAATCTAAAACCGACTGCATAATCTTTTCTTTTCAAAAAATAAGAAGAGACTACCCAATAAATTTCGAGTCGGAAATTGATATAACAAAATATAAAAAAAAACATGGTATTTTTGGATATAAATCTTGATAGGCATCTAAAATTGAATGCTCATTCCTCTACAAAATTATCAAAAGTTATACAAAATCGTATACATTCCGCCGCCTCCTAACAAGAAAGTCTGAGCCTCAGATTAAAACTGCTTATCTACAAAAGTATTCTTCGGCCTTATCTCCTATACGGTGGCCCATTACTATCTCATATATCATTGAATATAAAAAAGAGACTACAGCAATTTCAAAATGGTTTTTTGAAAAAACTTAACAGAGAAACTTCTTTTGAAAAAAGTAAAAGCAGCAAAACTACATGAATTATTGAGCTTGCCAGACGTCGATGAATTCATTAAGAAAAGAACCATACAATTTTATGATTCACTAAAATATCTACCAAACCTACAATTTAATCGCCTTACATTTCGGCGATGGCAATATAGAGTTTTAAGGTAGTTTTAAGATTAAGAGTAGTTTCAATGTAGAGATAAGCCCCATCATCATGATGGACAGAAATGAAAAAGTTGGTTAAATTAAAATAAAATAATGAATCATAAAAATCTTAAAATGTATCAAAGATACAGCAAAAGGATATTGTTCTTATACATTATCGTACACAACTTTTAAAATTGGGGTTAAGAAAGAAAAAGAAAAATATATATATATTATTTAATAAATGTTTTATCCAAGAGCACTGATACGTCGTGTTTTGAAAAAGGCCTAAGCGCCATTTAGTAAATTGTACAGGAGTTTTTGAGACCATTTCCGATTTTTTTTCTCTATAAATTTCTTGAGAGGGAATCAAAAGAGGTGGTAAAAAAAAAATTCGAATTTTTCGCGCTTTGGCCTTTTTCTAAAAATGACGTCTACTGGATGAATAGGAAAAATTTAAAGTGAAACTAAGGTTATTTTTTCTGATATTGATACGATTTATTTACAACACCTACTTAACAACTAGATTTTATTTAAAACCAAATATTTGTTTAATACTTGGTAAATTTTATTAGAAATAAATAACTGAGCGGAATGGTTTAGGGAGAGTGACTTTTTAAGTATGGATAGTAAGTGAAAGAGCACTACCCTTTGAAGGAATCCTTGTGCCTCTTGCTCACTGGCCGTGTCCGATCAAGGTCTCTCTAAAGGATGGCTTTAGTCCCAAACCGAATTCGAAATAAGCTACTCAACCCACAACGGGAAAACTGCATTTTATATACAATAACGATATACATATTTAAGCCTCTGTATTAGCACGTTTTCAAACTATTGTAACGGTGGTTACAGAATATTAATTGTAAAAATTAACATGATATTGTACTTACTTATGTAAAGTTTACACTGTCTGTATGGTAAATTAATTTTTAAATATATAGATGACTCTGCCATATCCGCAGTTTAGGGCAAGCTACACAAGGCATTCGTATGATCGGATTAGAAAAAAAGATAGAACAACAGTTAATTAAATTAGTCATATTAGTCGTCAATTTAAGAAGTAATTAAATTCTCTACAAAATAAAATTAAAAAAACATCGAAATCGGTTCAGTATTAACAAAATTATGAACTTTGTACACATATTTTTTTTATAGTATTCTGCATATGCTCCTCTGGGAACTCGTTTCCCTTAGTTTAGTTTTTAGATAATTCGAAAACTATACATCTCCAGGAACATTCCAGATGTTCATTTAATAGATAATTTAATTGTCTACTGAGATAAATATCGCAAGATACATCACGCATAGAAATTTTATATTGTACTTTTATCCAGAGCAGTAATGAAAGTCGGGTGAGAGGACACACCAGATATGAAGATGATAAATTACATTTTTCGAGTTCTGATAAAAATGAACTCAAATCTGCTTTACGGATTATAAGGCAGATGTGTTTCGTCACCTGGCTACTTTATCAACGTAGTTCTGGTCCAACCATTGAATTTATGTGAAAGGAATGAGAAAATATTAAATATATCACTTTACACCCTCAACCATAGCAATGATTCAGTTTTTCCAAAAATGTCACTTATCGCCTTTAGCACTTGATCCATCATATGTTTGATATATAAATATTTGGAAATAATAAATCATAGTGTAACGATTTTCAGATTTTTTGGACCCTTTATAGAATTAAAATCTACAATGAAATAAGAGATATGTTTCTAAACTCATTTATAATCTAAGTTCTAGTCAAGTAAGTTCTAATTAAATAATAATTTTCCACAAATGGAAAATTGATCACTATGTCTATCACGCTGTCTATTCAGAGACTATACGCTGATTGACAAATAATATTAAGTTTGCTGTCTGATAAGGTATTTGAAAATTAGTTATGTTTTTCCAACTGAAACTTATTATTTTTAATTTTAAATTATATTCAGTAAAATGACATGGAACTATCTCATGAGGTTTCTATGAACCATTCTCAGGAACAGCTTCTGCTAGAAGTGAAACGCGCAGACAGTAGAAGCAGGTTTCGATAAATGTTCCGAATTAAGTAACGGGGTCGAAGATTCGGTAAAGCACACGGACGCACAATCGATTGGTTCAAGCGGCTATCTCTTCCAGCTCTCCATTCTAGAATTACTGGAGCGTGCTCTTTCTGCCTGTCCGGCTGCCTCCACTACCTCTCGGGCTTTCCTAAGAGAAAAAAAAAATCAAAGTTTTACTGTTGTTGATTACGGTTTGTGTAGGTAAGCTTTGGGTACATCGCGTTATTCTCAAACTAAAATAATAATCCCATAGGCTAAGACTAGAAAATTATTTTGCTTCTGAAAATTATGAAAACCAGAAGTGTAATGTGATTCTTACACAATAGACTATATGTATGGTACTTTCTTCATCTCAACCGCAGAGATTTCATCCACTGACAGGAAAGAAATTATGGGACGACTTACGGAAAATAACTGAAAATAAAAATGACAGCCCTTTTAAAGAATGTCTCATTGAAGACACACAAAATCACCAAAAATTAACTATTCATCTGTTCAGCAAAACTGCTCAATTTCTAGATATATTTTCCTTGAAACTCTTTGTGATATTATGAATCTGAACTCATAAACACAGCACTAAAGCTAATAAAAACTATAATATAAAGAATTTAATGAAGTATTTTTCGCTTTTTTAATAAATAGATATACCCGTAATATAATTTTTCATTAAAAACGCTGCAAATATCACGTAATAAATAATGGATATTTCTGGGTAAGATGCGACACACCACAATCAATTTGACTTTACACAATTGGGTTTTCCACAAGCCATTTTATTTAGTTGCATACATTTTATTTTTTAAAAAAGTGAGTAATAGAACTTTGTCACTAAGATCATATTTACACTAAAATAAAAAATTTAAAATATCAAAATGGCGGGGGTGGGAGAAAAAATTTGAGATCCCCACTCAATTCACAAGTAATTCTCTAACCCGGACTCAATTCACATACAAATTTTCAACCCTCTAAATCAGTAAGGAGGACAGTAGAGGAACATTAAAACTTAAAAACTGCGGGGGTGAGAGAACAAAGTTGAGATCTCCTAAAGGCACATCTCTGACATTAATTTAATTCACATATAAATTGTCGACACTTTAACTCAATTCGAAGGAACTGTAGAGATGCGCAAAAACTTAAACACCGCGAAAAAACAGGTAAACATACCGAAACTTCAACTGAGATTTACCCACATTTTTATGGTATTGTTCTGCCTAGAAAAAAAAAACATACATACCGAATTTCAGCTCATTTGATCCAATCTCGATGTCCCCAAATGTAGCGGGGGAGGGAGGAATATATACATGTCGACTTCACAGGTGTACAATCTAGTCATTACTGCATTAAGTGTAAGAAACTGCTGGAAAATGTCTAATCTACTTTATATATCTGTTTGCGACTAGTGTTATAATAACATCAAAGTATCCTAAGATACAAAACCAAAGCGAATTAATAAATAAGGAATATACTGGATGGACACATTTATTTTTTTTTACTCTAAACTATAAAATTTGCATTTACAACATCTGTGAAGTCAACAATCGATATGCCAGACATTGCCAAAACTCCCCTATTCGTAATTATTTGCCACTTCTATAATTTTGTTTTTATTGAAAACTAGTTTCGAATTTTATACATTCATTTTCAGTTCTAAAAACACACAAAAATTCAAAAATAAGCAATTCAAAATACAGTTTAATACTAAACTGTATAATAATACTATTATACATATTAAATTAAATATAATATAAATTAGTATTATAAAACATTTATGAATTATGAATTTAATTAAGACAAGAAATCAAATATTTGTTGGTAATCACCAAGGTTTAAGTAGATTATATCACACAGAAAAGTTTGTATTGGTTTGTTCTCGCACTGATCTAGCAATAGAAGGAAGGTGGGATGTTTACAGGTTAAACGGTTTAAGGGTCGGGGTTTTCCAGTAATTCCGGTGAGTAATTTTTTTTCCTGTTATAGATGGGACACATTTAAGAATGGGAATACATTTAAGATTGGACTATTGGAGATATTTATTTGGTCATTTGAGCCAAAATCTGGATTGGATTTGAAGGATTTTATTTCTTCATATGCTTCATATATTTTTAATTTGAGGCCGTTTTCAACGTGATGTATTAATTTTTCTGAGTCTTTGATGAATTTATGGGTTTTTCATTTAAATGAATTACAAATTCTCTGTCTTATAATCATAATAATAATATACAGGTATCCCGTAATCGTGTTCTAAGTTTTATGAAATGGATATAAAATACACCCACATCCCTCTCCGATAACCTTCGATGCAGTTGAAAATCCATTATTTTCGATGGAAATACGACTAAAAACGTGGATACTATTTTACACAAGTTGGAATTTGTATAACATTGGCAATTTCGTAGAGTAGTCTGTCCCGAATCAAAACTTTTGGGATAATGGGATGGGATAATGGTTGCTGAGTATGGTGTCGAAGCTCTAATTGGCTGGTATGTTTGCCAACACCGGAGGCTAATAGGACTCCACCAACGGCGGTGACCAAAGAAAGGGAGCCGCTCCACTGGACCACATGGCGTCGCAGGCTCCACGATTTCATGGAGCACCTGGTTCAGCACACAGCACATGTTCACCCCCCGATAATTCGATTAGTCTTAGCGGCTCCTTTTCCCACTACAGCTCTCCCATTATTTTTAGTAAGTTTTCTCTGGATTTAGCGTTGTTATTGCTAACGCAAAAACCAACGCTAACAAAACGGGCATATCTACTCTAATTAAAATAAAATGTAAATAGCGTTATTTTCATAGCGTCCTTGTTTACCTGATGTAGAAGAAGAATAGAAACCGGACGAACACACTTTTTCCAAATCTCGTTTGAATCACTGGGTTACTGAATCCATGCGTCTGTGAGACGTGTGGTTAGCGAAAATTCATTTTATACGTGAATTATTAAATAAACTAAATTTGTTTCATTTTAATCATTACAAAGAAATTTATAACTATACATAAGAAAAAATGTATAAATTAAACGATTTAGAAAAAAAAATTAAAATCATAATGTACGTGGCCAGGAGAGGGGCTGGGGGGTTCAAGGGCATTAGCTCCCTTCCTCCATCGGTATGATTCATTCTTTTAAATTTATTTTAGAAAATCAATATTTGTCCATAAAATATAAATGAATCGCTCATTTTGAATAATAATCGAGCTTACTTCATCTCAAAATAAAAAATTATTAGTATTTGAATTATGTTTAAAAGTTGAAATTTTTAAGATGAAATGATCATCGTTGAGCAAGTTCTTTATTAAGTATGTCTACACAAATTAAGTAAAATCTTTACAGCAACAATCAGACTACGATTCTTCTTCTGTCTATATCCTCTTCATTTATAACGAATTTCACTTAATTTCCAGGATTTCAAATTGTGCTAAACGCAGTTGTACTTATCCCAATGTCTGGTTTACCAAACGATGTTCTTCGAGTACCTGGTAATGCTTCTCAGTAAGAAATCTCTCCAATTCCAAATTATTTTCGTTTTACCGATTAAATTGGTAATTTTTCTATCACTCGAACCACCTATTACAACTTTTTTAGAAAGTGTCCAACACTGTACTTTTTTAAAAATATATTAGCACTTTAAACCATATCCTTTACACCAAATAAGAAAAGGCAATCGTAATTTCTCATGCTCATGCTTCGATACAAGACATAGAAAAATGATATCCATAATGCTCAACATAACAAAACTTCTATCTGGTTGTAGTAACAACTGTAATCACAACTGTTTTTATGTTAATAGTGAAATATTTAAACAATGGAATAAACAATTATCCGATTAAAGTTTTACGTTCAGTTTAGATTGATCTAGTGTAATCAGGATGGAACCCATAGAGAGGGTTATGAATTGTCCAAATGACCCATTTGTGGAAGAGGATGATTCGAGGGTCAACTGCTTCGGTGAGTCTAATAAAAATATCGATCTTTATAAACAATGCCATTTGAATCTTTGTACTACTGAATATAACTTGTGTACTATTACAATAGCAGTGAAACAAAAGATATATTGGCGGTAATATCAATATTGTTCGTAGTCATGTGAACTTCATTATCAAGATAAATTAATTAATACAGAAGAGCTAAAGCTGAACAATAGACATAAAATAGTTGTTAGGATATAAATGGAACATTCCACACATGAAGTTTTGAGTCTTTAGAATATCAGTAAGCAACTGACCAATGAACGTTCCGGTTCACATCAGGACAGAAAAAATAAGATCACATATAAGCAGAAATAACGCATCAATAGTCTAAACAGACCCATCAACTAGACGTGGCGCATTGGATGGTTGCCAGAGGCACATTGTATCTTTGCTCTTCTATGTTTTTGGGTTTTGACCATAGAGTCGAATCTATAAAAGATAAGAGATAGGAGCAGCTGAAGGGGGTGGATTATCTGCCATCCCTGCGGATTTCAGATTATCTCAAATCCGCTCTTGCAAATGCCAAGGCCTGGACTCCTTCTAGCAAGCAGAGAACAGACAAATCCAGGTTCCAAGCTGATCCAAACTCCGAGTGCCAACTGTAGTCCACAGTTATATTTATCAAAGGAGACTCTCTGACTGCTATAGTACCATCATGAAGCCATTGCCCTGCCGTACAAAAGATCATTTCTAACTTTTGTTGATTGGTGCTTTAATATATTGGCGTAAATGAATTCATTTAATGGTGTCATTAAGTTATTCCGTTTTCTCCCCTAAGCGAATCAGATCCTATCTTTATCTCTATTTCCAACCCTTAAGATGGTATAAAAAGTGCTCGAGTTATATAACGCATCTTAGCACGTCTTTGATAAAATTAGCATATTATATCCAAAAGGTTGGTATACCCCAGAACTAGAGAAAGCACTAAGTTTTTTATTTAAATTTAATTTTCCAATTATATTCTAACAATAATTTATTTTGGCTCTTTTTGGGGGTTATTCTCGTCTTTTATTTTAAGCTCTTGTCTTAGTCATTAAACTCTAAATTACAATTTTTTCACTGTATTGCAGAATGTTTCGCCGAAACTCCCTGCTACAACGTCCTGACAGCTCAGTACTCCATCAGACAGTCTCGACCGAAGTTCCTATCGATCTGCCCCTTCAGGAAACGGTTGAGGATGGAGTTCGCCTTGAGCAGAAAAGCTCTTGCTAAGTTCTTGGCAAAGAAGGCTTCTGAACCCATAGTTGATCTGCCTGAGATTGAAGAGAAGTATACTCTATTTTCAAATTATCAATTAGTGAAGCTAGCTTTACCGCTTTTTGGTTTATGGTTGTGGTTTCAGTTAGAGATGTTTAATAATCCGCAGTGTAGCCAATGCATTATTTAGGTGAATGGTGTGCTAGAACATACCATTGGTTTATTAGAACCATATATTGGTTTCGACATAGCATCAAAACAGAATATTTTCATATAGAATGATCATATTTTGACTACTTGCAAGTCCTAAGAAGGTAGGATATTCTATTTGATTCTGAAACTTGGTTTTAATCTCCTTGCTCTCTTCCTACACGAATGATTTTGAATACCTTAACCAAATTGCTTTTTCTACTATTGTTGGACGATCAGTAAGCACTAAGCTATTTGCGCTACCTATTATTAGGTATATATTGCGCATTAAAATGCTTTTGAAATGCGCATGAAACCGAATATGTTTCGCAACTTGTTTTAAACATTTTTTTTTACATTAATTTCTGTTATATAACTTATCCTGATCAGGTCAATAATAGCTGAAATATATTGAAGAAGTAAAATATCATAATATTGGGGGAAGGAGAAAAAAAATAGACCTCTAAAAGACACTTTGTAACACCAACTCAATTGAAATACAAATTTTCAATCCTCTAACTCAATTTGGAGGGGCCGCAGAGGTACACAAAAACTTAAAATCCGCTAAAAAACATTTGGATATTCCGAAATTTTGACTGAAATTAATATACATATCTGTGTATTTACCATTAGTTCCGAAAAGAACCGCTGAAAGTTTTGGACATGTAGCAGAAATGTATGTGTATTATACAGTGGACCCTCTCCTCTCTCCCAAAAAGATGACGTTTTAACCAAACGTATAAAGTTTTGACCAGTTTTCAGGCCAATAACATGAAAAAATACGTTTTTCATCACTTTTTAGCAAAAAGTGAAGAAACATTCAAGAAATCTTCATAATGTTTGGTACTTTCGATTTTTGGATGAAAATCAGCTATGATTCGATATGTTACTAATTTCGAAAGAAAATTTATGATAAACTTTATTTGAATAATTGTAACACTTAATACATCCATTAGTAACGCCGAGTGTTTAAGCAATACCTAGACTAGATAAATAGGGATGTGGTATTGTTATTTCATGAAGTTAACAACTATTAATTCATTAAAAGCTTTTGCAAACTTAATAATATTTAGTATTGCTAAAAAAGGGTGCTTGATACAGGCTGTAATAAATAGCTTGTAAGAAATTGCCTATTGTGGCATACTTAGAGGAAGGGGAGGATTTGGGGGATAGATTCTCTCAGAAATGTACGAAGATTAAGTTTGTATTTTAAGTAATATTTTTGGTAATTTTTAACAATAATTTGTTATCCAATTTTCATATTTATCCTTAAAAGCTTGTCCTAATATGCATTTAAGTGATTACTTGCCTTCTTCGTATTGAATCATCCCTCTTCCGAAAAATAATTCTCTGTATGATAACATATATGAATGAGTTCTTTGTTTTGAATATTGTGCCTCAGATTACAGAATTTTTGATAACCAATTACCGTTTCAATTTTAAAAATAGCAACTTAATTTTAAGGGTACCCGTTTGAAAATCAGGTCCTGTAGAAGTTAAGACAAATAAAGGCTTCTAACGCTATCTACCTGTCTAACTAACAACTAACAACCTTCAGGAAATAAGACCAACCCCCAAAAGTTTACGACGATATAGAACGATACCTTTGGGTATTTACACTCAACTTCTGATATTACCAAAATATATTCTCTGGCTTCGATACTTTGTCAAAATTAAACAATTTTTTTTTATATTCGGTTTGAGCACACTAAAACATATAGAAAAATCATTCAAAGAAGTTTTCTCATCATTGCACAACGTCATTCATAGAATTATTGTTGTGCTCTTTGTATCACAATGCACAGATCACAAGTAACGCCTTCAATCAAGATCACCAATTTTAGGGGAAACCCTACAAAAAAAAAAAACAACTGTAGACTAATTTTCAAAACGAGAAGGCAGATATTTCCTTAAATTTCGTATTATGCAAAATACGGTATGGTTTCGAGCAGAAAAAATGCTATCTTGTGAATATTTTTTTCAATGGCCCAAGATGATCCTGGAAGCTCTCACTGCCGGAAGACTCCTTTGTGATACCCACTTACCACATTTGACGGTTCCCATAAAATTATAGAAAGTCTCGATTGCTTACATATCTTATATATATGTATTCGTTATATAAGTGAGCACTTTCTCTATCGGGGTAAAAAGGTTTGAAAGCTATTTAAAAAAAAAAAATTAAAATATACATTATAGATTTTAATTCTCTTTAAGTTTCTAAAATGGATGAACGTTAATCATTCAAAAAAGTTCTTCGAGATTTCACATAAGTTATCCTTTTTTGAGCTCTAGGAATTTATAATGTATATTTTAATAAGTAAATTGTAAATTTCTTTGGTTTATGCTTTGCCGAGATATCAACTAGCCATTTGTTACTTTCTTTCATGAATGGAAACATCAGTTCAAAACTTCTCATAATTTCAGATCCAGCCTGGAAAATATTTTACATCAATTTGAAATCTGAAAGTGCATTTAATGTTTGGGATAATATTAAAATTAAATTTAAAATAATACGATACATACGAAATAACATTATCGTTCTAATATTTAACACCAATTATTACCAAAACCTAATTACTCAAATAAAATGTCTGAGCTTAAAAGGATTTTTGACGAGATTCATTTTTATTGAAAGCTTTCATTAAATTTTCTATTACATTTTATTCCAGATATTATTTTGATTTATTCCAACTCGAATATTTCCCTGATGTCCGAATTATCCAAACGCTAGTGCTAATATTATGATTTACAGTATGTAATGTTATTTGTAATATTAATCAATTCATAAATTAATTTTAGTTCTTAGTATATAATAGTTTTTGTTTTATTTTATTATTGTTTACTTAAGTTTAGTTATGTTTTAGAGTGAAAGAAAACAATTGAAAATTATATAATAATTTTTATAGTATTATAAAATTCTGCGAATTTCAGAATATAATAATTTCTATATTATTATAAAATTCTACGAATTTCAGAATATAATAATTGTATTCTAAAATTCGTATAGATATTATCTTAACTGATTTAAAGTAATATCTGAGTTAGAAATTATATTAAGGATTTAATGAATTTTATATTTGCTTTTAAAAATAGATTTAAAATTAAAATATTATAGTATATTCCCATTCATTAGGACCCTAAAATATACGTTATTTGATCAAGTAAATTTAAATGGAGGTAAACTTTTAAACTGTAACTTGGTAAACTTTAAATTGTGTTTTTAATATATGTATGCATATCGTCGTTTCAATGCCAAAGTGGCGTATCTGAAAATTTGTAGAACTGAGAATTTCAATCATGGGTTTCAATCATGTTGCAGAAGTAAGGTAATTAATTTTTTAATTTAATTGGTGGAATTTTGCATCCGTAATTAGTGATGTCACGTATTCTAACTGAATATTATTTTTGGCACTGCGAAGGGGACAAAAAACCACTCGTTAAAATACAGCATGAACCCAAAATGGAAAAAAATTGCAGATTCGTCAGTTTTGGCATTGTATCGACAATGTTTATGGTGATATGGTGATATGGGCCAGTGAAAAACCACATATTTACCTGTAAAGAATTTCTAAGGCGGTTCGGGGTATGTGCACACAGGAGGTAACTGGATAACGGTTTTAATTTTTATCCATATTTGTGGAAATTATAATGTTATTTGGTTGGCACACCATAGAAAAACAAAGAGGAGAAAGGTGTGCCGACCAAATAACACTATAATTTCCACAAAGATAAATATAAATAACTAAATAAATAACTATATAAATAAATAATTAACTATATAAATAAATAACTCCTTGCCCAGTTACTCCCTGGACCCAAATATCCCGGAACACATAGGTCGCCCACAAGAAAATGGCAGACCGATGGCAAACCCACGCAGCACTAGGTTAAAACTAAAGCCTCCCCTCCCCACCCCTAGTAGATTTAAAAAGTATGATCTAGGTTATCAAAAATAAATTTATTAATTTCCATTTATTTATTAATTCTTATTTTTATTCAAATTGTTTCCGATTGAGATAACATTTATTAATTTTCACCTACATTTTCCTGCCACGTATAATTTAAAAATTATTAATTTGATTAAAAACGGTGATTAATAACGGATATTTTTTTCACAGCCTCAGGAAGACCTTCTCTGTTTGGGAGTTGGCGAGGTCCATGTCTGAGTGGATGAAAGGTTCTATTTCTAGTGTGATGTCGTCGGTTAAGAAGGTACACTGCACTTACATATATATATATATATATATATATATATATATATATATATATATATATATATATATATATATATATATATATATATATATATTTAATCATATCGTAATCCTCAATATTATCATGAATAATACAAACTCATTTGTTTCACGATACAAAAAAAAAAAAAAAAAAAAAATAAAAAAAATAAATTAGATTTATATTTTTATACAACAGCCAATACTTTATGAACAAGCAAGTTCGTTGGCAAGATGACACAATAAAGGAAAACAATGACAGTAGCATAAAAAAAACTTCGGTCCGTATGAGCTAATTCCTTAACTAAATGTGCTCATATATACTCCTAGATATCGTTCGAATATATGTAATAATATATATCATTCGGTATATATTTTTATATATCGTCGCCACCTGGAAGAATTAGCGAATGTGAATATACTTACTTATCAAGTGGCCAAAAAATAGCTTCACGTTTTACTTTTAAATTCTCCTTGGCGATTTTTTTTTTATTTCTTGGGCTATTAACTTCCCTTAGCCTTAGACTTGTGTTTATAAGATTTTATTTTGCAAATATGCTTCTGGTAAATCAATAAAACTAAGTAATCCCTAAAATAAGATTTTTCACATTTGTAATTTATACACACTCGTTACCTACTTTCTCTTCAAACAATGAATTTAAATTATTAATCTACCAATAGACCGAGAGCCCATGAAAAAAAAATTGTCATTATCTGAAGAAAACTTTGATAGTAATTTGTTTCATCCTTATATTATTGAAATTAAAAAAAAATAAGAGTCTACCAGTGCTTTTTAAAAAATGGCGGCCAGGAAAAATTGAAATTTTATGACTTTTTTTGGTTTTTCATCATTAATTTCTCAACGGTGAATTTTCGAAAAAATTATAGTATTTTCAATTTAAGAGTATTAAATTTTGCATCTAATGTACCATAACTTTTTCATAGAATGCACCCTTTAGCAATTATAAAAAAAAAATTGTCCCAATATTTTTTAGATTTATTTAGCCACTATTTTGAAACCCTTACCCAATTAATGTCGGCAGACAAAGTTTTTTAGCCTCTGGGCGGTCTGTATTTTTATGTGTGCTTGAAATAAATCATATCTAATGCGAAACCACTGGCATCCCACTTTTTGAATTTTTGGAACATTTTTGCAGATTTTCACGGCCTCCTATCTGAGTTGCTAATCCGAATATATTAAAAAAAAATATTATATACAAACTTGCAGGAAATTTAACGTTCTTTAAAATGGACAATGACAAATTTTTATCTTAAATGCACTGGAAGGGAGTTATTTTGGAAAAACTGAAAAAAAAGTTTCGGTTTTTCAAGAGGCGAAAAACGCAACAAAGGAAGAGGTCGAAAACTTCGATTCTTTACAAGATGGACAATAAGTACAACATATATGAAAATTTAAAATACTCCATTATTTGCAAACCTGATTGGGTTAAAATGCCAATTTCGAGTGGTATACTAACCAAATTAAAAATTTTTCTGCTCAATGGATGCAGAATTTGATGCTCTACTACTTTTACCATAGTAAAAAGTTAAAAAGAAAAACTCATAAGTTTTTCTCTTAGAGTACTCATTTCCAAGCTGCAGACCCATATAATATATTATTGTGCTCTGTTTTTTACATAATCGTCCTTTATGAATGTGGTTTTCGACCACACTAGTTAACCAAATAATTATGTTGTGGTACTCATTAGACACAGAATTTGATGTTTTAAAACTTTTTATACCTTAGATTTTTCGATAGAATGCACCGTTTAGGAAATATATGTCTAAAATGACTAAAATTATTCCTAAAATTTCGAGCTTTTTGGCCGCCATTTTTGTAGGTAGCGTGATCCGACTGGCAGACTCTTATTTTTTTAATGTCAATACTATAAGAATTAAAAAAATTGCGATCAAAGCTTTCTTCAGATAATGATAATTTTTTTGCATGGGCTCTTGTTCTTCAAAGTTTAACGAGTAAAATTCCTAGCCTTTTAGCAAGGAATTTTAAATTTCGTTTTTTTTCTCATTTTTTTTTTTGCTGATTAATTTAATTTCTAAATGATTTTGATGCTCTTTCTAAAAATGTCTACACGAATTTTCATCGAATTAATTCCCAAGCTACTGAGCTGAATTCGATGAAAATTCGAGAATCATTTTTTAATAAAATATGAATATCATGTTTTATTCATTTATATATATTTGTGCCTAGGGAAGAATCCTGTTCAAATATGGATATCATTATAATATGAAATTTCTTAATAAGTAATATATTTTTAGATTTAAAGGATTCTCTAAGACCTTCGTAATGTTTTTAATTTCGCATTATTAGCGGAAACGTTAAATAAATTTGTTTAGATACAAAATACATTTTAAAAATTAAAATTATCACTACAGTTTACAACAATTTAAAGAATGGCATACACTTAACGAGCAATTACTTATAAAATTTTACATTATATTATTTAAAAAACAAAATCGCTTTTTTTTTATTAAAAATCCGCAATGTAGTTCGTTAGACTGCTAAAGCTTTTTTGGAACAACATAAAACTGAACAGAAGAAAAAAAAAATCGACCATCAGGAATCGAAAAAAATAGGAATTCCCACTTAAACCGCTATTCCGTTCTACTATTCAATATACTAAAACATTTTTCTCTTTTTTTTTTTTTCTTTTTTTTTTCATTTCTATATATGTGAGTATTTCTAAAGACGGGTTTTGGACTTCCACGTAGGCACCCATCATCGAGGAACCTATCCTTAGGATAAAGGAGTTCCCCTTGACGGAGGAATCGGTGAAAAAACATATTGAAAAGGAGACAGCGAAGAAGAAGGAAGAAAAACAGGAGACGGTCCTCATGCTGAAGAAAAAACAGCAAGAGCTCAAGAGGCTCAAGGTAAGTGGAACATCCCTATCCCGGTATATCCTTAAAAAAATTACAATTTTTTTTGCCTCATTTAACGCTTAATTCAGTCATTATTACATCAAAGATTAGCTAATTTACATATAATATAAATATATATATATAATATAATTTACATATAATATAAATATATATATAATATAATTTACATATAATACAAATTATATTTATTGATAATTTTATATGGTAATTATTACAATATCCGTCGCGAATAGTATGCCTTTAGGCCGCTCATTTGTCACGAAATTCTTTTGTTGTGATTGAGCTGACCAAAGAAACGTATGGTACAATGAATTATTAATTGAATACTAGAATTGTTTTTTAATATTTTGAATAATCTATTGTTATCAGAAAAAAAGGAGAAAAACGTAATAACTTTTTAATTTAATATAAATTGAAATTTTAAATTTAATATTGTAAATTATATTACAAAACGTTTATATTACAAACGTTTGTTTTATATTACAAAACGGAAAGAAAGGTGATCGTTTTTTGTTATAGTTTGATTCGGAATATTATTAATTTAACAGCTATGAGGGGATGTTATGGTTTATGCGGGATTGTGTTTACGTTGGACTCAATACGAAGTAGTTTGTGAGCGAGTTCATTTTGTATTTAGAATATTGATGAAGTTTTTGTTGTGCAAGTCGTCAATGGCTTCAATCATCCTTTATCGTTACTCTTCAAAAACATTAAAAGTTAAATAGGATCTAAACTTTAATATATGTAATATTATATATTAATCAGATATAAATAACATTAATACCAAGAAACGAAAACCAAACTTAACATACGCTAATTACAAAATATAATTAAGCAAAAACCAAACATAATAGTACAAAGATATAAAAAAAAAACACAATCAAAAAATATAAATTATATTGTTACAAAAATTAGCATTAAAAGAAATGTATTTAAATTAATGTAAATTAGGATTCCCTAATTTCCTTGTAATCATTGAATCCGAAACCACAAACTGCCAGTATTTTATGTATGCTTCTTGATCAAATACAGGTTATGCCACTCTGGGCTATTTTAGAAGTCTATTGGCTTTAGTTCAATTAGCACACTCTTTCCTAAATGATTACATATGTAAATTTTTAATATTGGGTACCCAGCAACTATGTGAAATATGTTTTCTTCCTCATTTAGATTGCACTTGGAACAAGTTATATAACGTAAGTGCAATGTCAAAGTGGCGTGTCTGAAAATATTTGGAACTGAGAACATTGGGTTTAAATTATGATTGCAGAAGTGAGATAGTTGATTTCATAATTAAATTGGTCGTATTTTGTATTTTTAATTAGTGACGTCACGGATTAATTTAGATATTTTTGGCATTGGTAAGGGAATAGCAAACCATATTGCTGCAATGAAATACAAAAAATTGAAAAAATGCAGATATTCCACTTTGGCATTACAACGACGATATGATATCCTTCAGCAAGCGTTTGATAATAAAATTAAATACTTCGTCTCATGTTTTAATATTTTTTGTACGAAGGTATGTATATGATTAGTTTCGCGATAGCCCACGCAGAGTAAGGAAGGATTGCTGAAGAGCCTAATTCATGATTGTGCAGTCTTCAAAAATACTGTGCTCTATCTTTTACTGGTTAACGGCAACTTGCCATTTTTTAAGGGTTGAGTCGACCCAAAAACGTTTGCCAAACTGGACACCTCGGCAAATCTTTTTAATTTAATTAATTAAAGTTTAATTTCGTTTTGTGATTTGAGTCGTGTATATTGAGGATTGGAAGCTTGCGCTCAATCTTGGCTACCTCAAATCCAATTCATCTGTTGATTTATAGGTTTTCATAATTGTTAATAAATCTATTTAGCGAAGATTTTATTACCTATTTAAATTTACAACTGTATCTACAGTCACTATTTCACGAGCATCACTAATAAATGAATCTTAGAACTACAGGTGAGCACTGCCCGAATTACTTTTTGTAGATCCCTATCATTAATTCCTTTTAAAAAGAATTTAAAATTATATATATTTATAATACTGAATTCCAATACTGAATGATTGTACTATCTGCCTAGGAGCCAATACATTTTTTGATTCATCAAGTTAAGCAGTATTAATTTTTATTTACTTGCTCTTTCCAACGGAGCTTTGCGTCCAATGTCATCACGAGATATTTTGCCTGATTCGTATAGGGGATCACATTGTTATTCATAGTAATCGGAGATATGTGATTTTCTTGTTAGCGAAATCAACATGCATCAACTTTAATTGATTAAGTTTAATTCTCCATTTTAAGGAAATTTAAATAATAGATAATTTTTTCTTTCTATTTTTTTTTTAACAAAATGTGATTATGTATTTTCTTTTTTTTTCCATTTCTCTGAAAATATTTTAGTTCCCAGATTAAGATCTTGTGAAATTCCTAGTTTAATTGCTAACAAAACACTCCTGGATTAAAATAATTTTTTTCAACTAAGTACAATTAATTTTGACCTAAAAAACAATCAATTCAGTTATACTGACTTTTGTTCCACTAGATTGCTAAGCAGCTATCTGTATAGTGTTTTGCAAAAACCGTTGATCGTATAGAACAGGGCTTCCCAAACTTTGTCACTGCGTACTACTTCCACTTTTCAGATAACTGGGCCAACCACTTCCTGATATTATGACATTATTATAAAAGATTCATCTTCATAAAATAACAGAAACTGATTTACAGGAGTTTAGTTAACTAACAAAAGGATAAGTAAGAAAATAATAAATAAAAAAAATCCAAAATCAAAAGTTTATTAATTTCACTGAACAATAACGACAGTAAGATTCGCATAAAATAACAAAAAAAAAACAAACAAAAAAAACAAACCAAAAAGCGAAAATTCTGCAAATAAAAGTAAGTGTATCCATCAAAATTAAGAAATAGGGACATTGTGAAGAAAAGCATCATTATTGTATACTTCCATAGGAAGCAAGCTGTATTTTTTTAATGTTTTTTTTTATTATTATTTACAATCAAAGCATTAGTATTAGGCTCGATGGAACACAATTTGATTCTTAAGTCCTTTTCAGCACTAATTGATTTTCCCTTAACAACGGTGACCACCCTGAATTATTTTGATTAATTGTAGATCGTGTTTATTCATTTTATATTTCATACATTCAATAAAAAAATTTTTAAAAATGATATCCCTCGTTGAATGCGTTATACATATGATTTTTATTTGCTTGTCCTTGGAGTTCCACCAATGCACGCGTATCACTGTATGGGAACCAGAGAGAGCTACATCATGAACTTTGGTTCTCCGAGCCGTTGTTGGCGAACCGTTGTTCCCCTAAAACCAACCGTTTTCAAGATAACTTACGATATAATTCTTGTCCGGTCCTATGGCAGTTTCCGTACGTGTCGTTGTCAAGGAAAATTTAAACCTGCAAAAAAAAGTTGAGGCTGTATACAATAACTTTTTAATAATGATGAAAACGTTGTTTTGTAAATAAAATGTTTTAAGGTTTCTAGGATAGAGGAGATTATATCGACATTGTTTTTTGAAAAAGGCCATTTAGCAAACTTTACAAGAAACACATGAAACCATTTTCCCCCAAATAACAATATATATATATATTTTAAATTTTATTCTTTATTGTATAGAGTAGGAGTTTATTAAACTGCCACAACCTGTATAATTACAATATATTTTAAAAGATTCTAGCACTGGTTAAGATTGACGACTCGTAAACTCAGAGTGACGACTGCGAGCAGATAGTATTTGGTGCTTACGTTATCAATATTCGATTTTTAGACCATTTTCAATCTTTTTTCTCGATATAGCGGGAATCGTAGAGGTGGCTTTTACTACTTTCACAAAATCAATTGGTAAAACCTCAAATTTTTGAGGGGTTTACAAAAATTTTTTCCTTGGTTGATTCCAAAGATCTATTATTGAAAATAATAAATCAAAATGCATGCTTAATTTCTTTTAATGTTAATTCATTCACTGACGAGACGCGACCCTTTAATTCTTTTATTTGCTGTATTAGAAAAACTTAATTTTCATTATTTGCCTCACCCAAAAATTACTTACATCATCTCGTTTTATCGGTTCTTCTATGAGCATTAATCCAAACATTTTCATTCTCAACTAAATACGTTTTGTTTACAATTCTGGATTAAATCTAATTGTAACTTTTCGGTAGCCACTTACCTTTGAAATAGATTTCATACTACTGGTACTGGTAATAGTTTTTAGCTTTAGAAGTTACTAACGGATCTGTCGCCAACCCTTTTAATTCTTACTTGTCCCCTCCTTTCTTAATTATATGTACCAATTTGCTCTCAGTCATTATGAAAATGCTTGATGGTAAATCAATTTTTAATCTTTGAAATCAAACCTAATCCAATGCTAAAAACCATAGATTTATTTTTAGAAATATAAAGCTATAAAAATATTCAACATTATACAAAATCACCTAAAAAGCTATTGGTTAAGAATCTTTTTTTTTTACAATGTTTTTCCAACTTATAAAATAGTTTCCACATATAAATCATAAAATTATATAATAAAACGCATTAATTTAACATATGATTTTAGCAACTGGCTAAAAGATATAATTTTTATTTTTTTTCTTGGTATACAGATCACAAAAACTTTGTTTTTCTCTATATCAGAGATAGGGTGTTTACAATGTAGGATTATGGGTGTATATAATCTCTGACCGGTCGCCATTATAAAATTATATGGCCGATGGTAGTGTCAAGATCCGAGGGATCATCCTGAGGTGGTCTCTGACTTTGGTGGGAAATTTAAAAAATCTGATGTGGACATCAAATGCATCACATATATGCCAATTAAACTATAAATCGGTGGATAAACAAAAAGCGGGAGGTAAAAAAAAAAAAAACCTAGTCTCAGGTAAATTACCATTTCCGACTGGCAAATTTTAACAAAAATATACCATGTTATTTATATTGCCAAATTTGGGAAGTTTTGCATTATATTTTAACATAAATTTTGATGAAAGTTTATTATGACCTACAAGAAAATTACCATTTCCGATTAGCTAATTATTAACCAAATTTAATAGTTCATCTATATTGAAATGTAAGTCTTATATAGCAAATTTAAGTTTTGCAATATATTTTAATATAATTTTTGGTAAGATTAATTCTATTACGAACTTCAAGTAATGTACTACTTCCAGAAATCATGTAGTGACCAATAAGAGAGGTGCATAACTAGATTTAACAACAATCCCAAATACAAAATTTCAACTTTCTACGGCTAACCGTTTTTGAGTTATGATCGAACGTACGTACAGACGTCACAACGAATTTAGTCTCAGAATGGATTCAGAGATGGTCAAAATCAATATTTCCGTTGAAATCTCAAAACAGAAAATTATAAGGAAGTACGAACAAACAAGATGGTATATTTTACAAGGTAGCTGTCTGAAGTTATGTAAAGGAAGAAGGCTTTCTCTCCCCTGGGCATATTATCCTGGCCTATGCTAGGCCCACAAGGCTCTTCTTTCAGTTATTTGTAATAGTTTATTCTGTTTTTTACTTCTTTGTACGCAGTGAAGGAAGTATAGAAATCGAGAAAATTTTCGACTTTCAGATTTCAACGGAAATATCCATTTTGACTGTCCCTGAATCCATTTTGACTAGTTTTGTCGTGGCGTCTGATAGTAAGTTCGTACGTATTCGCATAACTCAAAAACGGTTAGCTGCAGAAATTTGAAATTTTGAATTATGGATTGTTGTAATATCTAGTCATGCACCTCTCTTATTGGTCACTACATAATTGCAGGAAGTGGCATTTTCTTTGAAGATCTTTTATAGATTCTCAAATTTGATATGTAAAACTTATATATATTATAAATAACATATTACGTTCTAAAAATAATACTAGCTTTGGCGTGGATAGAGGTCTTTCAAAAGGTCCTTATTTCATAAATAGTAGGTTTTAACATTGATACAGGCCTCGATAGATACTGGCTAGTTATTAAATCGGGTGTGTGTGTGTGTGTGTGTATGTGTGTGTGTGTGTGTGTGTGTGTGTGAACAGTAGGACTTCCCTACCTTCGATAGTGAGGAAGTAAGAATGGAAGATGTGTTTAACTGGACGGCGCCAGTCATATGCGAAAAAATAAAAAAGAACTGAACTGGTTTCCGTAAAAACAAACGAAGAATATTTATTTTAAAAAGTGTTATATCATCAGCTTAACTCGTAAACGTTCTGTATGGCCACTTGCCATATTATTAAAAACGGAAACCAAAAAGAGGATGAGGATTAATTTAGTCCTGTGCTCTTGTTTAACTACATCAGAAAGAATTCACTTATAACCGAACAACTTTATTCTTTTTAATCAAATAATGAATGAATGACTAAGCTAGTATTCGAGTTATCTATTTGAATTCATGCCCGAACCAAATAACATGGAGTAGGTTCCCTAGAGATTTTAATGTGAACTGTTACTCACTGTTCATATTTTTCTTTTTATGTATAACATCTTTCTGAAATAACAAATATGTTTAGAGGGAAATATTAAAAAAGAGCATTCGACTATCGCACTAAAAGATTGACTATTTACTAAAAAATAAATAAAAATAAAACACTTAAATATTTTTTAGCATGTACTTTATTAGAACCAGAAATAATTTGGGATATCTCCTCGACGGCCATCTTTATTTCTTGGTTTTTATTATCGTTGACTTGACAGTAATACGCGTTCAGTTCTTTA
The DNA here is from genome assembly GCA_948150685.1 of Rhaphigaster nebulosa. Lineage (NCBI taxonomy): Eukaryota > Metazoa > Arthropoda > Insecta > Hemiptera > Pentatomidae > Rhaphigaster > Rhaphigaster nebulosa. The sequence continues at coordinate 26,598,878 of OX411311.1, forward strand.
ATTTGGTTGATTACTTCCTGAGACAGACCATCTACAGACCCTCTCAACTTATTCATAACGTTTTCGGTCCTCTGTACAAGATCATCCTTTATAGGCCCACTAAAATCTGCTTGGCGGAGTCGTTCTAAAAGAGTCCCGAGCCTGTTATTTAGGTCACTGATCTGGAAGTAGTAAGTACGATTATACAAAATTGAAAATTAAATATATGAAGCTGACAAGCTATCTCAGCTCATAAGCTGAGATAACTAAAGGACATTAACCGTACTTCAAGGATTTTGTGTGAGGGAGCAGAAACATTATATGTCCCATCTACTTATCCCTGGAGAAGAGAGGTCTATTCCAGGGAGGCTGCATTACAGAAGACAGTGGTCAACGGACTAAAAAGTGCAAGGTGTACATAGGGTGTATCGAAAAATACATTTTTTTTTCTTCAAATAGTAATACCGCGGATAATTAGCGAAATAGGGAGATAAAAAAATGCCTTATATATACAGTTAGAGCGGTTGGATAACGAAAAAAGACGAAAGTTATGTTTGTCCGTAGAATTTCGGAATTTACACATTAAGTTAAAATTAATTTAACTTTTGAACAGTTTAAGATAAAATAGTAAACAACTATATATTCTTAAAAGATATTCTACAGCTTCGCTCTACCTGAGTTTTTCGTAGGATGAAGAGCTGGAGAGTTGTCAAAGAAGGCAAAAAGGTTTTTATTGTTTTTGGCGAAATTTGAGCATGGATATCTTGGAAACTTGAAGAAAGCGAAAAAATTAATAATATCTATCTAATGGCACATTTTGTCAGCTTTAATTTTTATAGAGTAGTCTAGTCGCTAGGATTGAGTACATAGTTCAGGTGTAATATAAACTCCAATATACTAGGTCAGGTCCAATACTCCAGATAAAATAAACAGCTCAGGAAATAAATTGTAAATAAACTTGCACCAAGGCAGGAAAAAAAAAAGTACTACCTAGATGAAAGAACCCAGAGCATGATACCTGAAGAGACTGGAATGGCAGCTTCAATATGTGGAAATGGAAAAAAATAGAGGAATCATTCATGAAAACATATCACTCATTATCTTACCACTAGTCAAGGAAAATAAGAAGAAGCTGGAAAATAACCGAAGTGCCACAATAATCCGGAAGACTTAGGGTAAGAGATCTAAAACCAGTTGTACAGGAATTTTAAACAAATACTACAGAACCGCAAATTAGAAAACAATGCTCCAACTTTAAAAGTTCGCTTAAAATGCGCTGGTGAACACGCTACCCCATCACAACTACAGAAAATTCTTATAGTTGGGAGCTACAAGAAATTTTTTGTTTCTATCTAGATTCCCTCATTGGCAATATTAAGTCTTAATTTTGAAGGAAATAACAAAATAATAATCATTAATAAACAGTGAGCGATATAGTGCTCACAGTCAACTATTAGCTCAAACAACTCGCTAGCTATCACCTGCTGCCTACGCCTCGCTTTCATACTCTCGACGTTAGTCTGGAACTCGACGAATGCAGTCTCCAGCTGGTCTAAGGCTTCGTTCGCTCCTTCCTTCATCGTCACTGCCACGTTCCTGACATCCTCCTTCAACTGCTGGAAACCTTCCAGACCCTCTTCAGCTACCTTCTCAGCCTGGATTCGGAACTGCTCCCTTTGTTCATCGGTTGGTAACAGACTTTCCATTTTTTCCACAAGTTTTTCACAATATGTCTTTGATTCCGCCATGATTATTGCCAAGAAGATATTTGATGAGTTAATTGTGAAAAACAGAGTTACAATTTTTTAATACATTTTATTGTTTAGAGCTTGATAAATGCATGGAATATAAAACATATGATTTGAATATTTTGTGTTGTCAATATATGAGGCGTGGATATACTAAAGGAGATAAATCCATGTCTTTTTTTTACATAATTAATGTTTTCCACACTGTTTAAGCTATGCACGTGTACAGCATGTTCGTAACCTACAAAACATACGCATCCATCGTACGTACCTAAAAGTTTAATTTTACGTTTAAAGATTGGATAACTATTGAACCAATCTTTACCAAATATTAACTATATCCGCTTGGTTCTAAGAAGCCTTAGCAATAATAAAATTTAACGATTTTTCATTAAAATTTTATTAAAATATCTGATGTGGACACCCCATGACTTACTTGTACGCCTATTAAACTATAAATCCGTGGCTAAAAAAAGTGACCCTGACTTTGGTTACTATTTTCCGAAGATGGCAGGATCTCAAAATTGACACTCGGCGTCGCAACGTGCATCTATTGACACACACACACACACACTTTTCTGTTTCCAGGTCTCCGATTACTATTATGATATCGGTTACGGTAATTCAGATAACCGTTGTTATTAATGATAAATAAAAACATGTTATTTTATATGAAAATATTCGGTTCATACGCGTTTAGTGATTACTGCTATGAATGACGAGCAAGTTTATCAAAAATTCAAGACAGACTTTATTGTTTTTCTGCAGAAATTAGCCTGAGAATTAGCCTGCCGTATTGGTCATGAAATTGCAAGCTAGAGGAGCAGCATCACGGTGGAGATGCTACAAACGAGATCGTAAGGAATCAAAAGGAGTAAAGATGGTTCGAGTAAAGATTATATACATTATATTTTTTATGTAAAGGAGTAAAGATAGATACATGGTTCTGAAAATACCCTTCACGAAAATTATTAGATTCATCTACTCCTGGTCAAAACAGAGAACGTCCATCAAATTCTACAAGGAGGAATTGGGGTTAGGTCATTACACTGCAGTTGATTTGATCAATTTATTGAGATAGGTTCGTAGTATTATTATTATCTTTGATTTACAAAGATATCCAACGGTTATAGCGGTTTTGGAGACGTAGTGGAAATTGATGAATCTGTTTTCTCGAGGAGGAAGTCACACAAAGGAAGATTGTACCCGCAACAGTGGGTTTTCGGAGGGATTTCAAGGACCTCAAAGGAATGTTTCTTATTTGCAGTTCTCGATCGAAATGCTCGCACAATAGTTCCCATTATCAAGACCCATATACGTCCAGGAACAACTATAATTTCGGATCAATGGAGAGCTTATGACGCATTAGGGCAGTGACGCAGCAGGGAAGGATACAATCATTTAACCGTTAACCATTCCTTGCATTTTGCAGACACGAACTCTGGAGCTCACACAAATACAGTAGAGTGTATGATATATGTATCAGCAAAAATGAGCAACAATGTTAATTGTGGAACGCTTAGAACCCTCATTGATAGCTATCTTTGCGAGTTCATGTGGAGGAGGAGATACGTGGAAAAGGATTTGTTTTACAAAATTTTAACAAATATCAATGACTTCACGACGGCAGATTTCAATTTCACATAGTAAATATTCTCAATTTATTTTTTAATAAAATATATTTTGTTTTGGTTATTATAGTTACTTTCGGCATGGTTATACCTTGCCCAGCTGTTGCTTTTAGTAACAGTTTCATCATTATGAGTAACCATCATAATAGTAACTGGAGGTCTGGAAACAGAAAAAACCCATAACATTTCCTCCAATACTTACGAATCATTACAAACAAGTTTTAAAATCAATAAATGAAAATAAAATAGGCGAAATAAATATTAAATACAGAAATAACAAAACCATTTTCACTACCTATAACTCAGAAGACTTCAAGTCAAAGTTCAAGAACAATTATCTGAAAAAGGTCAAGAGTTTCATTCATACACACCCAAAGGCGAAATTAAACCAAAAATTATTATGAAAGGAGCTCTCTCAAATTTTGAAAATGATGAAATAAAAAAAGACTTAACATTAAAACTAATAAAAGTTTTTAAAGTAACACAAATCATTAAAAAGTAAGAAATCCCTCACGTTAGATTACCTTTCCTTAGAAAGGTTCCTTTTTCGGCCAGGCCTATTACTTATAATAGGCCTGGCCGAAAAACAATTAAAAAAACATAACATTAAATATGATAAAAATATAAAAGTAGTGGGCAACATCATTGTCTCATGGGAAACCTATATCAATAAAAAATAATTGATACAATGTTTTAAATGTCAAGCTTTTAACTAGATATCCATTAATTGCCACAAAAAACCTAAATGCATGAAATGTTCCGGAAACGATCTCACAAACGATTGCCTAAATTCTACGGCTAACCGTTTTTGAGTTATGCGAGATAAGCACGTACACGTAAATTATAATTTAGGATTCAACCCTATCCTCAACAGCCAAGAGGAAATTAATAAAGCAATCAACTAATTAACAGATTTGATTTCCACCGTAGCTCATCAGTCTATAACCAAAACCAAAGATGTTCCAAGAGCAGTTGATATCCCTGCTATACTTAAAATTTTAATTAAATTTAAAAATAAAGTCCAATACACGAATTCACCTAAACTTAAGAAATTTCTTTCTAAACTTACAGATTTTCTTATAAAGAAAATATCTGATGTGGGCAACACATGACTTCCTTGTACGCCTATTAAATTATAAATCCGTGGCTCAAAAAGTGATACTGAATTTGGTTACTAGCTTCCGAAGATTGCAGTAAAAAGGACACTCGACGTCCCGACGTCCATCTATTGACACATACACTCTTGTTACTTGAGGTCTCATTCCGTTATTATATGTCGTTTTCCTTCAGTAGGTAACTAGTTTCCAAGATATTTCTTCATGTTCCGTGACAACAATAAAACTGTTAATACCACTGGATAAAGCATTAGAAATCACCAGTTTCGACATTTTAAGCGGAAAAACCCACTTAGCTTATATCTTATTCTCCTGTTTGAGAATTGTTCATCTCACAAATGGGGAGGAAAAACAGTATTTTACACTCAATTTTAACACTTAAAACGAGTAATAAAAATATTTACTTGGATTGGAAACAAAATTGCGTTTGTAACCTCTATTACCGAAACATATGATTTATGTATTTAATTTAAACTAGTATACCCGAGCGAGAACTCTCGCATAATCCCTTATACATTAGAAGTATAATCGATATTAGAGAAACATATTTATTCGTGTAAACAATACAATACTACCAAAAAAGTTTATTTAGCACACACATTTGGTGAAGCTTCATAGTTTGTAATGACTATGTTGGAGTTACAGTTCATACTTAATTAGTAATTAGCTTACCTTGCTGGAAAACATCTCTTCAATTTAGTAGTTAGGCAATTAGATTCAGATATACCATTTTCTATGTAGTATTAATATTTAACAGTGCCCTTTAGGGTTGGACAGATGAAACAATATATAATTTCCCACTCATTAAAAGTTTTTGTAAACAGACTCAAATTGGTATAAAGCTGCCATGACAACGGCACTCACGCAAGATGGCATGAGACCCGGGCGGACCTATATCATACGTTATCTCAAAAACGGTAGGTTTTTAAGCTTTAAAACGCTAGACCAATACGCTCCGTAGGAGCGTATATGATCTTGACGCCCGCGTCAAAATCTTTAAAACCCAACCTATCCCGTCTCGATCCGCCGATTCTGAGTGGTCAAAGTTTTGAAACCTTCCAGTTTTTTCATCACTTTTATTTAAGCCCTTGTAAGATTTTAAGAAACAAAATTGGAATTCGTCACTTCTCCGTGAAATTCTATTTCTTTTGATACCTCACCCGTCAAAATCCATCGCTCCTGAGAGCCGGAAAAGGGATCTATACTACCGTAATAATATATAGTAGTGATAGATATAATTTTTGATGTAAGCTTATTATGAGCTTCAAGTAAAGTACCCTTTTCGGCTTACCAATTTTAACCAAAATTTAGTAAATACATTCATATCGATATAAAAGTCCTATTTATCAAATTTTAGATAATTTACATTATATTTTAATATAATTTTTGATGAGTCTAATACGACCTTCAAGTAAAGTAACGCTTCCGGTTTTCCAATTTAGACCAAAATCTAGTATGTTATTTAAATTAATGTATAAATTATAAATACTAAATTTGAGAACTTTTGTATAGTATTTTAATATAATTTTTGATGGAAATCAATTATGACCTTCAAGTAAAGTACCACTTTCGGTTATTAAGTAGTGACCAAAAAGGGAGGTTCACAAATAGATTTTCGAACAATCCTCACAATACAAAATTACAACTTTCTACACCTAACCGGTTTTGAGTTATGCGAGATACGAACGTACGTGCAGACGCCATGACGAAACTAGTCAAAATGGATTCAGGGATGGTCAAAATGGATATTTCCAAACTAAAAACCGAAAATTTTCGCGACTGCAATACTTCCTTTACTTCGTACAAGGAAGTAATATACTAGTGGAGAAACAAAAATTGGTCTAACACACAAGAATCATTTGGATCGGGCTCTAAACCCCTATGGAAAATTCACAAAATTTTTACTAAAAGTAATAAATAAATCCCTCCCTTAAAAACATCTGATACGACCTACGCATACAACTCAAAACAAAAAATAATTATAGCTGGTCACTTTTTAAGTATTCAAAACCATCCCAATATATCACTTCATCTCAAAATATCACTTTAGAAAAATAACTAAAACTATTTACGACTGTATGTCACTAATACCAATTTTCACTGATTTTAAACAAACTTCTCCACAGGAAGTCATAACACCCATTAAGTCCCTCAACTTAAATAAATCACCCGGCCCACATATCATTCCTGCCATATTAATTAAAAAATTGTCAAAAAAAGGAATGATACATATTACAAAAATTATCAATACATGTATGAGACTAAATTACTTCTCTGTCAATTGGAAAATTGCAAAACTCATCCCTTTGGTAAAACCACATAAGGATCCGGAATTACCTACAAGCTATAGACCTATTAGCCTTCTTAATATTTTTAATAACTATTTGAAAAAAATCAGTAGAAATCTCTTTACTCAACTCATTTCAACCAAAAATTCGAATTCCGACATTTCCATTCAACTATCAGCCTGTTAGCGCGATCTCAAAATCGATAGTATTTTCATAATAAACCGATTATATAACCCAGTAATGAACTTCAATATCAAGGATATCTGAAATGTTAAAATAAATCGAAACGTGAACAAGCGATCTTAAAATCGATATTATCTTCATTATAAGCACCTTCAATCATTCATACTCTAATTATAAAAAATTAACATTAATTTTAATTTTTCGTTTTCAAGTATAAAAGTCAAATTCTGACTCTTCTTCACTTCGAGAGAAAAATGAGAGTTAATTTCAATCCCTGAATAATAATTTTAATGAAGGATTTTTCTTATTGAAATAATTATTTATAATTAGAAACTTGTAATGCAACTTGTATAACAGATCACAAATAAACAGAAAAATGAATCATTAATGAAGAAAACAATGAAATCAATTAGAGAATTTATCGTATCAAAATATAATTGTATTCTGAATTTTTAGTTGATTTCGACAATTACAACTAAAATTTTAATCATGAAAAACGACTAAATTTTTAGTCGTTAGGCGTTTGAAGTGACTAAAATAATGATTATTTTTCAATTATTCGTTTTATAAAATTTTATTCATCAATCGTCTATCGGAAAATTTACGCCCAACTCTACTTGTAAGGACTGCAATAATCTAGATCAGCGATGCCCAACATTTTTATATCGCGTGCCACAACCAAGGGTTTCCCATATTAAGGTGAGCCACAACCAAGCGTTTCTCATCCAGGCGTTGAGGCGTGCCACAACTGTTTCGCCCTCCCCTATGCCCTGCCACCTCCACAATAAATATTTCTACATAGAATAGGCACTTGTTTTTAAAAATATTTTATCCCCTTTTTATATATTAATCTTTCATCCCAGAATGATTATTTTTTTTAAATAACAAAACTAACAATATTACATTTTGTATTAATATAAAAACCTACTGGATGGCCGCATGCCAATTCGGAACCCTACCCTGCCACATTGGGGTACGCGTGTCTTGGATTAAACATCCCTTCCCTAGATGGTGTGTCAGAAAGCAGCCAGATGCGATCGTACTTCCTCCCTCCTCGCCACCATTCACCCTCTGCAATACGTTCTATAATAAGCTAAATAAGTAGAAATTATGAGCATAATGATTTCTACTTTTGTATTATTTAATGAAAACATTCTATTTCCATAGAAACTAAATTGAAACTTTTAAAATTTATTTTCAGCTTGACAAATCAAAAATGAATATTGTACAGAATTGTCGTACTGAGGCTGTTTAAAAACCTATTTCATTGTACTTTTTTGAGAGAAGATGCCATGAATTACACGAATAATTATACGAAGAATATTTCAAGTAGTGTTTGTGGAAACTATTTAAAATTCTATTAAAAAATGGATTATTATTATTAGTAAGGGAAACTTGCGCGCACCAGACAAGATTTTTTTATTGAGACATAATAAATGATGTCAATATAATATTTATTGTGGGCGGAAATTTATTCTGGATGTCCTGCAACTAGTTCCTTGACAGTTTCGGCAAGATCGCAGGTGACGGTCTTTATGGCATCCGAACTTTCAGAGACACCCTTTACCTCCTCCGTGTGCTGTAAGATCTCGTTCATCATTTCCTCTGATATTTGCGTCTTGCTGCATGACTCGAGTTTACTAAGCAGTTTCCTCGTGTCTTCCATCACCTTCGACTTCAGTTCTGACGGAAGTTGTTCGTCCAGGTACACCTTATCGGCCATTTTAGTCAGAACACCTGCGATCGCTGCAGCCTGTTATCATGAAAGCTAAATTAATAGGAGAAATTACATGTATCATTTCATAATAGTATCAGGTAAGTTACATTATATATTTCTTTTTTAGTTCTCAATTGTTTTTATTGGATGGTATTTTAATCCGCATCATATTTAACTTTGAGTGAGTGTGATCAATTAATCCATTTATAGTATACTTATGAATTAAACTAAATTAATATATTAATAGCAAAGTAAGTAAACAGAATATATATGAATTAGTAATATAACTTTTATAACCTAAAAAAACTAGAATTTTTATTTTTTATAGATTAAAAAAAAATTAATTCAAGAAGGAAAATACAGCATCAGATTTACCCTTATCGTACCCTACGGCTAATGTTTTTAATCCTTAATTGTTTCAATTTTTCCTATAAATAATTACTGCAATTAAAGTAACAGAAAATGGATGACAATTTTAATTTATAATTAAAAACGTCTGTCGTATAAAGAACGTATACATCGAGTAGGTCATTATAGCTTCCACATCATTTCTAATGGATAAGTAATAAAAAACAACAGGAAAACAAATTTAATGTTTTAATTATTAATTTAGGCATGTTTAAAAAAATTCCAACCCGCACAAAATTATAATTCAAAATTCGCATGCGTGATCAATAAACGGAATCAGAACTCTGTAATAAACGATACTTAAATCGAAGAAAACTTCGCTAAAAAAAGAGAAATAGATCAAGGAATAAGAGGAAGTAAGTCTCCTGAGAGCTGGACCAGACTGGCTGAAGCATGGTACCAGGACGGCTGTACGGCACTCAGACGGATGCAGAGAGACAGGGAGGTTGGCCGTGCAGTCGGATAGTGGTTGAAGTGCAGCCCCATCAGGAAGGTGTGCAATCGCGCACCGGTTGCACCACAGATTAATCATATACCTTGTTCCAATAAATAAACCCGTTCAGGTTTTATTGTAGAATATGAAAAATAAAATAACGTGCTGTACTTTACTTTTAGGTCATAATTGATTTCCAACAAAAATTATATTAAAATATAATGCAAAACTTCTCAAATTTAGTATTTATAACTTGTATATTGATTTCAATAGCATGATTGATTTTGGTCTAAATTGGGTAACCGGAAGCGTTGGGTACTTTACTTGAAGGTAATAATAAACTTACATCTAAAATTAAACACAGAGATCAAATGGTTCGGTAATAAAGGTTAAAAACGCGATTTTTTTTTCACAATAATTAAACATTTTTATTACTTGATTTAAGTTTTAAAATTGAATGTAAAATAATTGTTTTCCTCCACATTTGTGAGCTGAAAAGTCTGCAGCAGGAGAATAAAATATAACTTGAGTGGGTTCTTCCACTTAAAATGTCGAAACCGTCGATTTCCAATGCTTTATCTAGTGACATTGACAGTTCTAATGTAGTCACGGAACACTAAAATATCTCTTGGAACTTGTTACCTACTGAAAGAAAACGACTTTTAATAACGGAATGAGACTTCCAAAAACTTGTGTCAATAGATGAATGTCGCAGCGCCGAATGTTGTTTTTGAGATTCTGCAATCATCGGAAACTAGTAACCAAATTCAGGATCACTTTTTTGGGCCATAGATTTATAGTTTAACAGGCGTATAAGGAAGCCACTTCTATAAATTTGTTTTATTGAAAACTAGTTTCGAATGTTATACATTCATCCTCAGTTCTAAAAACACACAAAAAATTCAAAAATAAGCAATTCAAAATATAGTTGGTATTATTATACATATTAAATTATATAAATCAGTATTATAAAAGATTTATGAATTATGAATTCAATTAAGACAAAAAATCAAATGCATGTTAATTAAATTCATAATTCATAAATCTTTTATAATACTGATTTATATAATTTAATATGTATAATAATACCAACTATATATTGAATTGCTTATTTTTAATTTTTTGTGTTTTTTTAGAACTGAGGATGAATGTATAACATTCGAAACTAGTTTTCAATAAAACAAATTTATAGAAGTGGCAAATAATTTATCAATCCCTAATTAGATTGATCCTTCTATACCATCATGCGGATGTCAACTGAGTATAAGGAAGCCATGTGGTGTCCACATCAGATATTCAAAATTAAATAGACTTTAAAGAGGAAAAATTCATCTAACGCATTCCGTTAGAATCAAGATTGAAACTTATTGTCAGAACAGTCGATTTAACTGTTATTTTTATTTTCTCTTACCTATATTCGAAGTATATAGTAAGGGGAAGTATTGCGATCGTGAAAATTTTTGAATTCGAGTTTTCGACGGAAATAAACGTTTTAAGGTCCCCTGAGTCCAAATGGCCAAGTCTCGCAAATTGGTCTATGTGTCTGTGTGTGTGTATGTCAATCTAACAGTCTAACTCAAAAACGAAAAGTTGTACGATACTGAAATTACGTATTTATGGTTGGCACATACTTGTGATGTAACAGCAACATTTTCGTAAAAATCGACTAAGCGGAAGTGCCACTTTATATAATAGATTTTGCACATTTTTTTACAGTTTTTCTCGAAAACGGCTCTAACGATTTTGATGAAACTTGCCTAAATTATTCTTCCAAAAAAGTCTTTAACTTTTCCTTTATATAATAAATCACCGAGGAATTGCAGTGAAAAAAGTTATGATGAAAAGAATATTTTATTTGCGCATAACTTAAAAAGTATGCATTTTACGGTAAAATATGTATAGAATTGTATGAAAGGTAATTAAATTATCTATAAAACAATCATCAAAATCGGACCGGTATTAGCAAAGATACAGCGCATCGAATTAACCGGAATTAGCTATTATATCATGGATTTTACAATTGTTTACAATTTTCTCGTAAACGGCTCCAACGATTTTGGTGAAACTTGCCTAATGTCTTCACCTTAAAGACGTTTAACTTTTCATTTATGTAGTATATCAACAAAATAGTGTAGAGAAAAAGTTATGACGAAAAGAATATTTTATTTGCGCTTAACTTCAAAAGCATGCAATTTATAGTAAATTATGTTCAGAATTATATGAAAGGTTATAAATTCGCTAAAAAAAAAAAAAAAAAAAAAAAAAAAAAAAAAAAAAAAAAAAAAAAAAAAAAAAAAAAAAAAAATCGGACGAGTATTAGCAAAGATACAGTGTATTTTATGAGGAGCATAAAATAGATCGATAACCCAGCGCATCCGAAAGGAGATGGCTGCGACCGAACCTCCTCCCACCAATCCACCAATCTGTTGTAAACAGTACGCTCTGTAACAAAGTAATTTAAGAATACAAAAGCGGAAATTAACTTAATAATTTCTACTTTCACATTATTTAATGGAAATAAAATTTTTTCATGGAAACAAAACCAGAAACTTTTAAAATATCGATGGAACTTGACAAACTTAAAATATATAGGTACTGTACAGAATTGTTGCACAAAAATTGTTTAAAAAACTGTTTTATGTAAACTGCTGAGTTTATTAGAAGCAGTGTTTATGTGAACTCTTTAAAATTATATTAAAAAGATAATTATAATAGGATGGTAAGGGAAAGTTGTGTGATGCGCGCACCGCACCAGATTTTTACTTTTAGGAAATACAAAATAAAGGAACCGATTTTACGAGAAGTGACGTAGTTAAAATTTCTGTTCTTTGTATCTAAGATATTATATTAAGGATTTTAATGGAACAAGGAGGTCTCTTATTTTCTCGAATATCTTTATATCAGGAGAGTAAAACACCTTGATTGTCCACTACCTAATAGTCAAATGGCACTAAATGTCGATGTTCTTAGATGGTTTTTCACAATAAATCAGGCTCTGATAAGTGAGTTAGGATGTCAGATAAAAGCTAGAAGTAATGACTGGGCTCAAAAAAATAATCTGTTTTCAGAATAACAAAACTTGTAAAGTCGTTAAAGATTGGTTTTATAGAAAGATCGAAAAATGTAAGAGTATTTATGAAGAGTATTCAGGGTGCTGATTTGATAAGTGCCCATACTTATGATGATGCCACGGATTTCTATTTTGATTTTCATGTAAATTCCAAATTACTGAAAACGAAATGTTTATTTAGTTCATTAAAAGTTAAAAAAAATAAATATTTATGGTTTATTAAAGGTTATAACATATTACATTATTGCTTTCACAAAAATCATAGAGTTATAGAGTTCAGATTGCCTTTCGATTTTTTGCGAATGTTACAAAGAATTTAAGTCATATTTACATTTAGATTTTCATCCTGGGACTCTAGAATTCGGTGTTTCAGTTAAACCGTAGAAATATATTTTCAATATTACTTGCAGAAATTTCTATTATTAAATCCAAAAATATACCAATTAAGAATAAAGAAGAAATTATAAGAGAAAAAGTTTTGGGATGTAAGGTAAAAAGTGTAAATTAACCCATTTCCCTATAGTTTGATGTATAAATAATAACGGACTATCTATTTCACAACGGTTATAAAATAACTTAATTAAAATCTTCAATTTTAGGTAGGTTTTTGTGTATAAAAACACATTTCATAATACTGCCCCTCTCTTCTACCAGTTTTAAACGTGTAGAAGTAGGTTACCTGCTTATTCTGGAAAACGAAGGATAAAGTGTTGATGGTAAAGTCATTGAAAATATCTTCAATTTCTTTTATCAAGTCTTCGCTTGGATGTTCCAGTAAGGTTTTCAACTCATCCTTCAACTTCTGAAGCCCAACGGGGCCTCCTTCCCTCAGGCACCTGACCGAAAGGGCTTTGAACGTCTGCACATCAGAGTCTGGAATCGATTTCCCCAATTTTTGGATCACTTTGTCGCCGAAACTGCTCATTCTGTCTGAAATGGATTTAAGTAAGTGTAGGTGAGAATTTGGAATGAACTGGTATTGGCATATGGTATTGTGATCAGGTGTTAATATTTTATTAATCGATAATTAAAAGAAAATGCCTGGTATGTCCATTCGGTTATCATTAATATCGATCCGATTGAGACTTTTTTTGTTTAGGTTTGTAAATTATATGTTAAATGAATGCTCCGGGAGATGAATTAAAATTAAAATTAAATTACTTTGGGTCATAAATTCTTTTTCCCATGAATGTACAATATAGGAACAATGGCAGATGCAGAGGGCAGGGGGTGAAGGGAGATATTTATCCTCCCAAAATAACAACTGAAAAAAAAAATAGGGCTAATTTAAATTGGATATGGATCATTTCGCTTCTCCAGTGTTATTTTCGGGGTTTAAAAGTTCTATTTGTAAAAGATTTTACAATTAGTGCTATACAGTTTCATTTCCTGAACATGGTCACCCAGCTGTTTGACCATTTTGAAACTTGGTTTGGAAGAAAAATGAACAAATTAGTCAAATTTCTTTTATGGAGGAGTTTTACTGTCCCCCATCCATTTTTGAAAAGAAGCATTTATAATTTCTATTGGAGAAATGCGGGTACATGATTGGAAAAATATGATCTGTTTATATTAAATGTTTCTTTAAATTTTGAATTTTTAAATACTGTATCTTACAGTCGTCAGGATGCATGTTCGAAGTCGGGTCCCTAACATTTCTTCTTGGTGGTTCTCCATGAGTGTGTTACCAACCTTATGATCAATAAGTAAGTGTTTTTTAAGATAGAGAAGGGCCCATAATATCCTTGGAAAGGTAGCAATCACATTCTACAGTTTATGGCAGTTTTTGTGAAGAGGAGAGGATTCACATATTTTAATCCTCAAAATCATGGTGACTATTACGTCCCATGAGTGTTACCACCAATTTATCAACATGCGATTTCACAAATGCCTTGATATTAAAAAAAAATATGAGGCAAGAGAGCACAGTTGTAGTCAAACTCACGTTTTTCTGACCTTCTTAACCTTGCTGACAAAATATTGTAGCTGAAATTCGAGGAGTGTTAGTGCAAACAGCAGTTAGTGGAAACTAAATAAGTTGAATCGACTCGTCATGTGTAGCTGCTACAGTGAATTTAAAACCACCTCCTCATTAATCTGCTGGAGACTATGAATACAGTCAGTAACAACAATTTTCGGTGCAATTTTTTCATTAAAAATCGAAATATTTTTTTATTTTTCAATTAAATAAAAGATTATTAGTGGAAAATAAAGAAAACGGAAGGGTACTGCGTGGTCGAAACAAAGGAAGCAAAGGCACGCAGAAATGATGAGAAGATACTGGGAGAAAAGAAAAGCGAAAATGAGAAAGGAAAATTTATGATATTCGCGTGGTCTTAAAAGGCCGTTTCATAAAAATAAAAAAAAAAATTCTTCACGCCTTCTTCTAATTTTACCACGACTATCAGAAACTAAAATATTAAATTAAGATTTTGGAACTTTTTTCAAAGCAGAATCTTTCTTTTTAGATACTCTTCCACAAGATCCTGCTGCTTTTAGAATTGTTCTCATAGTTTGTGGATGAAGTTGATTCCTCTTTATTCGAATATTTCAGAGGCGATGTGAGGTGCACTCATCGAGGAATTATTGTTATTTTTAACAAAATATGGTACCTAAGCCTTTCTTGCTCGTTCTATACTTTTGGACAGCCGGTGGAGCCTTTCAAATCCACCCGACTTGGACCTTCGAATTATATAAGCTACGATACTTTTACTTGGGTCTACGATCCCTCGAATTTTGGGAACACCTAATCCTTTTCAAATTAATAAAGATTATTTGTTGAACTTCAAAAGATGTTAAGAAGTAAGAAATTCAAATTATTACTGAAAACACTGCGTGGAAGGGTACAAAAACGTCATATTCGTTTGTTATTAGGGGTTGGTTGAGAAGTTGCTGTGTAGGGCGTCGCTTTTCTTTTCAAAACAAGCAACACCTGCATGGGATATTTTGTTACCTGAACGATTTGCCTTTAATTACTAATGCAAAATGTTTTATTAATTGGAAATGTGTATTAAATTCTTTGACTTTCCTTAAATTAATTTTTTGCCTCGCAACAACGTGTAACGGCTAGAACAATAGCAAACTTTGAAGTCGTCCGAAGATTTTTGTTTTTGATTGTACGTCCAGTAATGAACTATCCAGTGAAAGAAATGAGAATGATCTGTCCTAAAATTTAATTTGTCTAAATAAAGCTCAGAAATGTTACTGTTCAACACAGTAACTTTCTTACTGACACTACCTGAATATATATGATGAAATGTTCTCTCATATCTCTGAAACCAGAAATCATCAGATACTGAGGACAGAATCCTGCTGGTACCAACTGGAAATTAAATGGTGACTTTCCTCATTTGTAAAAGTTATAGAGAACTTTCCGTTAGTTCGTTATAAAAAATAAACTCCTAGGGGTGTAGTGTGTAAAAGAAGGGGTGTAGTATAACACCTATTATTATCAAAATTATTATTAAGAACGAGGAGTTAATTATGGGACATTGTTATGCACCTGAGTAGTTTTGATTTTCAACTGTAATAATTGCTTCCGTAACAAGAACTGAGGTCACTGAAATTAGCGTATGAATTTCGGTAACACTCATGAGAAGTACTGCCTAGGTTCTCATTCTAGGTTCTCTGTCTAGGTTTTCTTCAAATAAAAAATACTGAAAAAAATTGAGAAAACTCGCTGCACACTATCTAGATCTTCAAATAGAGAATATAAGCTACCAATTTATCCATTTGACAGATTTTTCTAAGTATTTTGAATTTTTGAAAAATAGTCAGCAGCAACAACTCAAAATCGGATATTTAAAGTGAAATGACCCTTATGCCTATTACTATCAATAGTGGTGAGTAACTGTGATAAATCATTATTCATTGGGTAGGTAATTAACCTTGGATTACCTTTTGAGAAATAGATCATCGATATTACCAATTGTATTTATATGATAGTCAATTATTTTAAATAAAATAAGTGTGTTAAACTTCTATTGTTTCATTATTTTTTATAACTGAAGTCTGATGAAGACTTAAAACTTATTTATATAGTCCAGTGGTTAAGTCGTTGAATTCGTATAAATAGAGTACAAATCAAGGTCAGCTTTTTTGTCTCTATGGAGTATAGGATGTGAAGGGGTTCTTTTAATTTTTCTCTGACAGCATTATTGGGAACTAATGCCTATGTAGTCTAGATTTTCCACAATTACGTCTCCAAAAATCCATTTCCATTGATACAAGTTTCATTGCTGAGCCTGTTGGAATAGTCCCGGTTTTAAATTGGTTCAAACTGCATCATTTGCCATTGGATTATTAATTACTGAGATATCTTGTCAATCCCTCCTAACACAGGATAAGACAGCACAATCGCATGATTCTACATATCATCCTTCCCATATTGCCTTAGAAATATGCATAGCAAATTAAAAAAGGTTGGCAATTCAAAGGAAGAAACATGAAAAAATATTAAAAAAATATATAGCATTTACTACGAGTATCCCAAATTCTGCGATCCCCCTGATAGGGCCTCAGCTAGGGGATGGTATAGGAGGCACTGGCCCCAGGTGGCAGAATGTAGAAGGGGCTGTCGAGAGAAATTTTATTTTTAGATTAATTAAAAAATATTTGTTTCTGATATTTGATTGTATTCAGTCAATGTTAATGTTAGGAGATGATTTTATTTATTTAGAAATATACTCCCTTTTTACAATTGTGCTGTTATAAAACTGTTGACTTTTATTGGAGCAAGGGAGAGAAGGAGGGAGGATGAAAGAAGGATTGGCGAAATTGAGCTGTCCCCCCTGACAAAATCATAGTTCTGTGATAGTTCTCCACCAAAATACCAACTCTGAATTCGCCCCGGTATGTGAAAAGTTGATGAATTGTTTTTTTTTGTTTTTTTTTACAGAAAAGGTACAGTGATTGTTATCAAATATCATATGATATATGTATAGGTTATTGAAACATTTATTTCATTTACAAAGTATTAAAAACAAAACATTTATTATAAACAATATTATATAATGATATAATGGAGGCCAAAATTTCAACATATCCTGAAGTATTCTTTTATAAAGATCAACATATTGATATTCATACCTCCAGAACTCGCATGAATATGAGTCCACCTTTCATACATGGGTTCCACACTCCCTCTTAATTCGTCTTTCTGTTAGGGGCCTAATTTACTCCAAAGCTCTTTAAATGGTTGACAGTTAAATGCGTGTAGTTACCCCGGCGGGGTGTCAAATCTTAAATTCGGATTCAACACCTCAAAAAATAATAGAATCTTTGAAAAAAAAAACTGCTATAGCTTTTTCCTGAGAACACCCTTAAAACTTCTATATTTTTTTCCTGAAAACATCCTTTCTGGACTATACTGTCTACACCGCACATTGGTTGAAAATCTACTTTTTTGGGTGAAAAAAAAAACCTTGTCAAGCCCGAATATTATGAGCCACAGAAAAATAATTTTGATAACACCTAAATCAAAATGATATTTGGATTCAGAAGTACACTTTTAATAGTTTTTACCACCTATGCAGCAGGTGAAATTTTGAGATGTCTATTCAGGAAGGAAAAACTGACAATATTTCTCAGCTTTATAAAATACCGAAAAGCTATTTTGAGATTTTGTGGAAAGATGGGGGGAGGAGGAGGAGGGGGGGTTAACAGTTTATTTTTGGTTAAATACAAAAAATTCCAACTTATTCAGGTTCTGAATGCAAAGAAATTTCGAGCTTTTAATTCAAAATAACTGAAATTTTTTATTCAATTACTAATTATTTGTTTAGACCAAAATGATTTTGGAATGAAAATGATAGACACACTTATACATATATATCTATATATATTTGTGTATGTATATATATATATATATATATATATATATATATATATATATATCTATATATATTTGTGTATGTATATATATATATATATATATATATATATCTATATATATTTGTGTATGTATATATATATATATATATATATATATATATATATATATATATATATATATATTCACAAACAGACAAATGACATGGAATTTGATCAAGCTGATACTGGACCATTTGCGCACTTCTGTCCATTTCCTCTCATACATTGGGCCAAACCGGACGAGCCATGCTTAAGTATAGATGTGCCAAGGAAATACGTTTGCGCGTGCGTTAAAATATTTTAAATGTAATTATTATTCCCTTTAGCTTTAATAATTTTGCTACCCGAAGGTTAGCTTTCTAGCTATAGTTCATAATTTAACTCAGAATTTCTTAATTATGATTTAAATGTATATATAGTAAATGTTGTATTTAAATGTGGTAACTCCATGATGTGAGACATGAAACAAGCTGTATACAATTTTAATCAGAAATATCTTGACCGCACGCGTAAATGGCTGTGTCTTCCAAAGCGTCGACTGCATTTCTGAAATTTCTGAAACGTTTCTCCGGATTGGCCTTTAAAACGTCTTTGAGGCTATTGATCAGTTTGAAGATGTTTTTTGCTTGGTTCGGCGTCATCTTAGTGTGTTTAAGATGTTTTATGATGGGCCTTGCATTGTTCATAATATCTTTTTTTACATCTTCTTCAATTTTTTCTCTCTCCAATATCTCAATTGCAAGATTAATTTTGCTCACCTGTTTTAAAATAACATCCATTATAAATATATATATATATATATATATATATATATATATATATATATATATATATATATATATACGATATATATACCACCATCTAAGCTTCGTAAAAAATCATTCGTAAAACATAAAAATGATGAATTGAAAGATTTCCATTTTGATATTAAAGAAAACAGAAAATGATATTGTAGGAAGTTTAAAAAAATTCATTGATATAAATGATTTTTTTTCAAACTAAACATTAGATAGTTTTGTAGTTTATTTTTCCAAACTCAATAAATTTTTCTATATATTTTTAAATGATATTTTAATGCTGTATAAAAGTTTAAATATTAAAAATTGTTCTTTAGTAAAATACATGTTTAAAATTTGGTATTTTACTAAGATATTTTTACTAATTTCTCCTTGCTCAAAAAACCTGGCACTTTCCTTCTGTACTCAAATAAAATGTATTTGTTCGCCAAAATGACATTAGAAAATTTTAAAATTTGATATTTTTTGGTTACTTTATGTAATTGTTGGAAGTATTTTAATCAAGGTATGCAGTTTTTGAAACAGTTTAGGAGTTTTGCTTTCCCCACTGTGCGGCGCCGCATGAGCGTACTTTTAACTTACTATACAGTAGTTTATTACTGATTCCAAACTAGTAGCTCTTACTCTATTCTGGGTTTTAATACCTACAATCTACCAACAACTAAAATAAGTAGAAAACCTCAATAGCAGGGGCTTAAAATCTGTGTTGCTGACATCAACCCCAAATAAACAGGAAGCTTTTAAAAAAATTGGCCCTTCCAAACCAAAAAGAAATTTGCAAATTCAAGATGTGAATCAGACACAAATATGGCCTCCAAAACTGCAGCTCTGACCTTGATAAGCACTTCTCCCAATTAGACCAGGATGATAAAGGGGGAGGGGGAGGAGAGGCCATAACAAGGGGGGAGAGGCGAAGGGGAGGACGCCTTGGACGCCTGTTATGGGAGGCGCCAAAAAGCCAAAAAATAATTTTTAATAAAATTTCTTACAGTCAGGAGGAGATGTAGGGCATTAGTTTATTGCTAAAATTCAGAATTTGTATTGAAAACGTAATAGACGATCCCTGTAACGATGAATTCTGTAAAAGTAAAAATTAATTGGAATGCTTAGAAATTCAAAATTAGCATCTTCGAAAACCTAATGAATGACTACTATCTATATCAATGAAATCTACGATCCCTATCCTCCATAAAAGTAATGAAGTCGATAATATTTTCAAAAACCGCGCCTCTGATAACCCAATGGCGGAATTCAATATCTAAAAATCCGAAAAATTAAAATCAATCGATACCAGAGCGAAATTAAAGGAGTCCTTACACATTTTCCAAGCCTAGGCAAATCAAATGTGTAGTTTTTCATGGCTTGGATTGGCTGCTCAGTGTTTGAGTCCGATCTGATTTTAGCGGGAAACGCCACATCAGCGCGCATGTATTGCATTGAATATGTATTGCATCTACATATTTGTGTATTTATATGTTTATATATAAATATATATATATATATATATGTATATATATATATATATATATATATATATATATATATATATAAACTTAAAATTATATATATTTATATGTTATTATATTATATTTTAAATGGTTTCTATATAAAAAAAAATATTTTAAACCGAAATTAACATCCGATAAATGTAAGGTAGGGTTAGAACTGTAGCTTGTGGACAGGTTAGTTTGCTAAGCCTCTGTAAGCCCCCTTTACATGTTTGCCGTTTGGCTTACGTAGCCTTGGCAAATGTGTAATAGCACCTTAAGCTTCCGAAAACCCAACAATGGAACTTTATACCAATGAAATACGAAAAGTTAAAATAAATCCATATTCGAGTGCGCTATGCTTATCCACGGTATTTTCAATTGCTTCACCTCCGATAACACAACGAGGTAAACCGGGGTAAGTGGTCCCTAAAATTTCATTAGTTTAACTTCTGATTGACCTAACTCCCGCAGTTCTTCGTTTACTGATTTACTGACTACCCACTTTAAACCATATTCATGGCCGACGTTTTGTAAACCATATTTGTGCTATATATTTTGTGCCCTCTCTAGAATAAGACTTTATAAAAAATCGATATCACGAAAACTACTATATTAAGTGTGTGCCTGCTTCAGAAAGTTAACAAGAAGCATTTCCTGAAGGCAATAAAAATTCAAAAAATCGAAACCTTCGATTTTGATTTCCGAGTAAGTTTGATAACTAAATGGCACCAAATTAGGTGAATGGCCCAGTTGGCGCGCGCTGAAAATGTTTCTAGAATTCGACAGTATTTCTTGATTTTTTTTATATTTTAATTAAAATAAATAACAAAATACTCTCATTGAGTCTTAAGGAATTACACTTCTATATTATTTTAAATTGAAAAGAAAAACAGAAATAACTAAACTGTAATACGAGGATTAAAATAAAAACTTAACAATTTAGGAGGCCATGCTTAGTTACCACCCTCAGCTGTTTACTCAGAAGAACCAGATCGCTTCTAAAATCGTCCATCTTGTTATTTAACCGATGGATTATATCACGCTCCCTTTCGTCCATGAAGCCCGACAAGTCTTCCTGTAATTCCTTTAAGAAGTCTTCTAATTCTTCTTTCGTCGTATGACTAGCCTTGTTCTTCCAGTTGCTCCTTCTCGCTTCTGGTATTATTGCTTCAAGATCGTCTATCAGCTCCATTGCTACTGCGTTGATTGTTCCATTGCCGCATGAGTGAGTCGAGCTAGTCGCCTTTCAGAACCCAAAAAAAAAAAAAATAATGGATCAACTTATACAAATGCGATGAGTTAAAACAAGAAGTAATTGTGTTTGCTTTTACTGTGAAGCCTATTCTCAGATATTACTGTAAATAATATAGGCTTACAAGTTGAAGTATATTTCTGAATAAATTGCAATTTCATCAGTAGTTGAATTTCAAATATCGATGAAACAGATGATCATGTAAAAGCATAATCTAATTATTATTCGAATTTAAGAAAAATAAAAACATATGGATGGATTTCATAAAAAATGATAATTTTCATGCCCCAGAGGTTAAAAAAAATTCGTTTACCTGTTGTTTTGTTTTAAGAAAATGAAAATAATAGCGTTGGTGCCTTTAATCAGGAACAACGTTTTACGTACTAGCTGCTGATTTTGATATTCTTAGATTATAAATTTAAAATTATTAAGTTTTAAAAATTGCCATGTGTTAAGTCCCCTATTGCCCGTGAATACATACAAAACAATGCTATCCTAATTTATTGTTTTAAATGAATAATTATAAGTACCACCCGTTAAAAAGAAAACTCGGATTTTGGTATGTTCAGTACTACTTTTTTCAATGCTGTACAATATTTAAACTTCTTGTCCCGCCTCCGCATCACAGGTGTTACGTCACATGTGTTATTTGAGTATTTATATTTATGTCACTAGTATTAACATGTGATTCAAAGTAGCGACAATTAATACAATCCCACATGATCAGGCTGCAGCAGCATTGGCAAAATTACTTTTGGCTATTCTAGGAAGGCTAAATAACGTCAATATTCGAAAAATCCAAAGATATTTCTAAATTTTTTTTTAACATGAAATTTTCGATCGACGCGTTCATTAATATTTTTGATAAAAATTTATAAAATATATATATTCAAATTTTGGTTAGAAATTAATAAAACTTTTAAATTTTAACAAAAATATTAATTTATATCTTGAAGCTTCGCCAAACAAAGAAAGTAAAATAAAGTACTGTAATATTATCTGATATTTGGAAGTGTAATGATTGGTCATTTAATCATCTGATTAGAATGCCGCTAATGTTTCTTACCTGCATTGACAAGAACACCTTTGTAGATTTGATTTATGGCAAACCGAAAGCTGTAATCATGCCAACAATCTTATGTAATAACAAAAATAAAAATTGGTGAAAATAAGAGCTAATCACATTTCATAATCGGGACTACCCGATCAAATCAGTTACAAACCGTTTGACGGAAGTTTTCACACCTCTCCATCTGCTGCTCATACTCAGAAATTAATTTATCTATGACTTCCTGCAGTACGAGTCTATTGGATTCTATCTTCTCTTTGATGGCGATCTCCACTTTCTTGACGAAGTGCCCGGTGTCCCTGTCGGGGCGGCCCAAGAACTCCTTCGCCCTATTCTCTATGCTAATGACGGCCCATGTGTCGAGGTAAAGTTTGAGGAATTGCAAGAGACTCTCTATCGACGGAAGTAATTCATGTTCTTCTTCTACTTCAGGAATGTCTGGAGATAAATCGATTTCTTTGGAGTTCATTGTGACGTGGTCTAAGTTTTTGTAGATGGTCTTGTCATTTCAAATATAAATAGATTTTTATGGAATCGGTTGTAAACACATGATGAAAAAAGCATCTTCAAATTATCACGATTCTGACATTAGTTTATTACAATATTGCTGGTATGATAAAATTTACTAAGGAATTACAATTAACTCTTGACCATGATACATTTCAAAAATTGTTTAAAGGTAAGATGTATTCGTAATTAATATATATATAATTATTTTCGATGAAAACTTTTTTATTACCAACGGTTCACACTTTGACGTAAGAAACGCTTGATCATAAAGGTTGCTTGATCATAATTCCATAACTTAGCAAAAATAATTGGTTAACAACTTTAAAGGATATACATAAAGGTATTCTAATAATACCGATTTTAGTGAAGTACTAAATTATCCAACAATATCTTCCGTAATGGAACATATTTTTTATATTTTCAGATTGATAAAATATCTGATAATCAATCCTTTTTATTTGAATCATTCTCTTTGTCTGTTTAGATAATCATATATTAAGTCTAAGAGGAACAAATGCTTACACTAGCGAATTGAGAGCGTCAACAGGAACAAAATATACCTAAATACAAGTTCAAAACACTCGAAAGAAAGCATACACGGTCTACAAATACTATTCCTCTATTTAATCCAGTACCTTGTATCGAGTTTTATACAAATTTATTTACTTTACAAATATTTTATTTTTTATATTTAGAACCTTTTAAATTTTTACAGCTTTTTTAGAACCTTATAATTCTTATAGCCCGGTGCATTTGAAATAGACAGATCATAATTAAGACTATCAGGCTGTCAATGAATAGTCATATGTTTAATAAATATATCTTTGTAACATAAAAAACAAAACCCTATCGAAGACGGAGAGAAATTGTATATTTTCAAACCATGCTACACAAATACATTAGGTTGCTATGGACTCAGCATACTTATCACTCTATTGCAAGGCATAATATGAATACACTTTTTTCCTTTTCAATTTGTCTATTTATCAGTTTACAGTCAGTGCCAAAAAATTTCGATCAGTGTTTTTACTACCTTGTACGAAGTAAAGGAAGTATTGCAATCGCGAAAATTTTCAGTTATAAGATTTCAATGGAAATATGCATTTTGACCATCCCTGAATCCATTTTGACTAGTTTCGTCGTGACGTCGGTACGTACGTACGTGCGTATCTCGCAGAACTCAAAAACGGTTAGGCGTAGAAAGTTAAAATTTTGTATTTAGGATTGCTGTAAAATCTAGTTGTGAACCTCCCTTTTTGGTCACTACATGATTACCGAAAGTGGTACTTTACTTAAATTTCATTATTGATTTTCATCAAACATTATATTAAAATATAATGCAAAACTTCTCAAATTAGGTATATAAGACTTACATATCAATATAAGTAACATAATACATTTTGGTTAACATTGGCAGACCAGAAATGGTACTTTACTTGAAGATCATGTATAAGATTATGTATACTTTCATAAAAAATTATAATAAAATATAATGTAAAACATCTCAAATTTGGTAAATAGGTCTTTTATATCGATA
This sequence comes from Rhaphigaster nebulosa, assembly GCA_948150685.1. Taxonomy (NCBI): domain Eukaryota; kingdom Metazoa; phylum Arthropoda; class Insecta; order Hemiptera; family Pentatomidae; genus Rhaphigaster; species Rhaphigaster nebulosa. The sequence continues at coordinate 26,623,976 of OX411311.1, forward strand.
TGAATGTATTTACTAGATTTTGGTTAAAATCGGTGAGCCGAAAAGGATACTTTACTTGGAGGTTATAATAAACTTACATCTAAAATTAAACACAGAGATCAAATGGTTCGGTAATAAAGATTACAGACGCGATTTTTTTCCACTCCAATTAAACATTCTTATTACTTGTTTTAAGTGTTATTATTGAGTGTAAAATACGGGTTTTCCTCCCCATTTGTGAGCTGAACAAGTCTGCAGCAGGAGAATAAGATACAAGTTATGTGGGTTGTTTCGCCTAAGATGTCGAAACTGTCGATTTCCAATGCTTTATCTAGTGACATTGACAGTTAATAAGCTTTATAATGTTGTCACGGAACACGAAGAAATCTCTTGGGAACTTTTTACTTACTGAAAGAAAACGTAATATAATAACGGAATGAGACCTCTAGAAAGCTTGAGTGTGTGTCAATTGATGGATATCGCGACCCCAAGTGTCGTTTTTGAAATGCTGCAATCCTCGGAAACTAGTAATCAAATTCAGGATCACTTTTTGAGCCACCGATTTATACTTTAATAGGCGTACAAGGAAGTCATGTGTTGTCCACATCAAATATTTTTTCTTTATTAATGCTTGCTTGAGAAGGGATTAAAGATTGTGTATAGCGTCACTTTTGTTTTTAAATTAACAACAGCTGTCCTGAATATTTTGTTACCTGAACTATTTGTCTTTAATTACTAATGCAAAATTTTCTATTAGATGGAAATGCGTACTCAATTTTTTACTGGGATTATAAAATGACCGTTGATTTCGGAATTCAAAACATATCTAATTAATTTTTTATCACATAACTAGGTGTAACTGCTAAAAAAACTGCTAACTTTAATGTTGTCTAAAAATTTTTTTTACTGGCTGTGCATCAGTCTATCAGTCTTATTATCACTAAATTATATGACCATATCTTAAAGTGACTAGACGTCCTACATTATGTGGGTCTGTCCCACATTTGGATCCTCCCACATTTTGTCCCACAACAAAAACTATCCTGAGTGTAGTATTGGACAAAATTTTATGTTTATAAATTATTTATAAAGTCGGTGTACAATATATAATTAATAAAATAATCTATTTTTGTTTTCCTTTTGGCTCCACATTGTAAAGCAACTGGTCACTTTACCTTATCTGTTTTGTTTTTTCTGTTATTTTTTTGTGCCTTTGGTATCTCTCTATTAAACTGTAATTTATTATATATTTCTCTTATCCAGTTAATCCTTAATAATTTCTTAACATTATAAAGTTTTTAGATACAATCAAAAATTAAAATTATTAACAATTATTCAATCCTTGATGCGTTAAGACGTATCATATCTTATGTATCTTCCTGAACTATCTCTTATTATTTTAAGGAGAAGGTTCAATTTAAAAAAATTAATTTAAATCGATATCAAATATGTAAATTTTCACTTTTTTCATGATTTATTAAAAATTCAAGGAAGCATACATATGTTTATCTACTATATTTATAATTGCAAAAATCGTCTAATAAAATATCTGATGCGGACACCCCATGATTTCCTTGCACATTTATTAAACTATAAATCGATCGCTCAAAAAGTGATCCTGAATTTGGTTACTAGTTTCCGAACATAGCAAAACCTCAAAAACGACATTCACCGTCGCGACGTCCATCCACACACACACACACACACACACACACACACACACACACACACACACACACACACACACACACACACACACACACACACAAGCTCTTTATTCTTGAGGTCTTATTCCGTTATTATATGTCATTTTCTTTCAATTGGTAACAAGTTTCCAAGAGATTTCTTCGTGTTTCTTGACAACAATAGAACTGTCTATGTCACTAAATAAAGTGTTGGAAATCGACGGGTTCAACATTTTAAGCGGTAGAAACCGCCCTAACTTATATCATATTCTCCTACTGCAGACTTGTTCAGCTCACAAATGGGGTGGAAATAAAGTATTTTACACTCAATTTTAATGCTTAAACAAGTAATAAAATTGATTAATTAGAGTGGAAAAAAAATCGCGTTTATAACCTGTATTGCCGAGCCAGATGATTTCTGTATTAAATGTCGATATACCTTTTGATGTGTTTCTTATGACCTTTAAGTAAAGTACCCTTCCGGATCTTCAATTTCAACTAAAATCTATTATCTTAATTTGAGATATTTTACATTAAATTTTAATATAATTTTTGATGAAAGTCTAATGTGACTTTCAAGTAAAGTACCACTTTCGGTAATCATGCAGTGACCAAAAAAGAAGGTTCACAACTAAATTATACAATAATCTTGAATACAAAATTTTAACTTTGTACGGCCAACTGTTTTTGAGTTATGTGAGATACGTACGAACGAACGTACGTATGAAGGTACGTACAGACGCCACGACGAAACTAGTCAAAATGGATTCAGGGATGGTCAAAATGGATATTTCCGTTGAAATCTGAAAACCAAAAATTTTGCGATTACAATACTTCCTTTACTGCGTACAAGTAAGTAAAAAGTTTTTATCCCCGAAATTACTAACTGAACTTGACGAAAATTAGCGGAATTGTTTTTAATAAACCGGGACTAACAAAAAATGAAAAAATTATTAATTATAAATCAGGCTAAAATATTTTTTACAATAAAATTTAGAATGAGTACCCTAGGATCGATCCATGCTCGAAAATTATTTTACCAAATTGGTTTTTTTTTATGAAATTAGGTAACACTGATGAAAATATACAATAGTTATTCGATGTACAGTTATGTACCTATAGTCCAAGAAATAGAGGATGCAAACGGCCATGTAGTTCTAATTTTTGTATCGGGTCCATAGTTAAAATCCCAAAATTAAAATGCGCAAAAACCAATACAAATTTAGATTTTTTTTTTGTTCATATGTTTATAATGATAGATTTTTGAGAAAAACTTATAGCATACAACTTGTAGAGAATAAAATTTACCACAACTTTGATAACTACAGTTTTATTCCTTGACCGGTGCTACGGTGCGTCAAAGTTGTGCACACTTTTTTTACATTGAATAAATTAGTTCTTCCATCATATATTTTAAAAACTACTTAGAAAAATGTTCCTTAGAAAATTTATGCAAGATGAAACAGATGACACTAGCCAATAAAAGTTATAAAAATATCCATATATCAAAACAAAGCCCATGCATGTTCAAATTATGTATTGGTTTTACAGACAAATATGGGATAATCTAGGAAAGAATTTTAAATAACTCTTTTTCTTTATATAAAATTCATTCAAAAAGAGTAAAAATCAAATGTGTTAATGTGCTCGTATAATATGAAATTGTGATGCTTATAAATATATTTGAAGATTGAATATACAGGGTGTCGTCCAGTAAGTGACCAGAAATAGTTACAGAGGTAATAGTTGGCCTCAAGAGCAACATAAAAGTTAATATGGAGTCCATATTGATGGGGTCCATATTATGGACTTCAATATTTTCGGTCACTTACGGGACACCCTTGATAGTGCCAACCATCTGGCACATATACTGACAATGCTCTTGACAACAAAAGGATCATTCTATAGATTGTAAATTTTTATTTCCTATAATCTATAATTTATATTCTCCAAATAGGTAGTTGACCGCCTCTTCTAAATTCTTAACGGCTTTTTTGAAGTTTTTTGAAGTTTTCATTTCCGCAAGTCCGTTGGCTCTTCTAGTCAGTTCGGAAATGATTTTCGCCGTAACCGGCGCATGCTTTGATTTCTTCAGAGTATTTATGACAGGCTCTGCAATGTTGTAAATTGTTGCCTTGGCTTCTTCGGGAATATTTTCTTTTTTCAGTATTTCGACTAAGCTGTCGATTTTGCTGACCTGTTTAAGAAAGAGGTATACTTAATTCAAGATATTTTAAAAATGTATGAGGATTAGAAGATAGATAGAAGTGATATTTACAGAACTTAAAAAATTTACAATTGCTACGTTATGAAAAAAAAATATACAAGCATAAGCTTCGTATATTATACCGTTAACTTGAGTTGTTCCTTTTTAGAAGCTAAACATGCTCTTTTTATTTAAACAAGTACAAACTTCAAATTATTTTCGCAGTAAAACAACCATACAAACAAGAAGAAGACCAATGTAATTAACAAAAATAAAATAATCGTAAAAAGAGAAGTCATAAATTTACCAATAATAAATATTGCTCTTTTTGTAATATTATTTGATGCTATGTTTTACATTCGTTAGTTAAAAATGCTTTATTAAGTAAGCACAGTAATTTATTTTCTTATGTAATTAACTGTATACAAATATTTTTAGAATTCTAAAAAAAAAATCTTGTGCGTGCATCGCACAATTTTAACTTATGTCCCTACTTGAAATAAATTTAAAAAGATTACATTTATTTATGGAAATTCCATTTAGTTTCCGTGAAAACATTTAGTATGTATTAAATAATATAACGATAGAAATTATTTTCTGTAACAATCAATTAAGTTTATGCGTTTTTCGTCTCTCTCCATTACCTTCTATGAGTTTATATGCTGAATAATATTTTTTCTAAAATCTTTAGCTTTCCAATGGTCTAATCAGTATTACTTTTTGTTTACAAGCTGGGAAAATATTTCTCCTTTTATTTCCTTTAGTTAATTATCAATTTCTTCAGTAGTTTATATGTATCCATTTTTATACAAATGGATATAATATATGGATATATGGACAAATATATATAACAATAAGAGACGGTTATATATATTTAAATAAAAATTTACATATACTTTTGAGAGGAAGAAAATTCAGTATTTAAGCCCTTTCAGACTATTTCAATGAAGACATGACCTAACTGACATTTAATATTCTACATATTAATTCTACTTTGATATGACGAGTTTGATCAAAATTGTTTGAGCTTTTTTATGAGAAAATTGAAAAAAAAATGTTTAAAATCGATAAAGTGGCATTTCTGAAAAGTAGATTTTAGTAAAAAAGTTACTGTAATATCCCAGGCATATACTTATCTTAAATATGTAATTTCAATTTTATACAACTTTTCATTTTTGAGCTAGACGTACCACACACACACACACACATACACACTATTTTATGGACTCAGGAGACCTTAAAACGTGAATTTCCGTCGAAAACTCGGATTCGACATTTTTCGCGATCGCAATACCCTTTCCCTTACTATATAGTTCATATATAGGCAAGTGAAAGTAATAATTACGTTACATAAGGATTCAATGGTTTTATTGAAATAAACGTTTCTTGTTATCTAAAATTAAATTTGAATGATAGAACGAAAAAAAAAATATTATAACCTTAATTTCATTGCAAGAAGGGGCCGTCATAAGCCTCCCTTACTGTTCAGGCAATATTATCGACCGTGAAATATATTATATATCACATGTGTCAATATTATTGTTAAAATATAGCCCACAAACCGACAATGCAGGCTGGAAGGGAGGCATTTCATGGGACGTCAAGTGTGCCCAGACCTTAGAAGAAACGCGGCGGGGCTACTTTGAAGACTGGCTTAGGAGGATGGAGAAGTGTACTTTGTACGGTGGAAACAATTTTGAAAAATTGTAGTTACTAAAGTAAAAGGAGGAGGGGGCCATAATAACATCAATTAGCAAATATCATTACATACTTAAGTCATGCTTAAGTCTTGCTATGCTAATCATACTTTGAGATAATTACCACCCTTAGCTGCCTGCTCAAGGTAAATAGATCATTTTCGAAATTCTCCAACGTAACATTTAAGCGGTGCTTAATCTCACGTTCTCTATCATCTACGTAATCATCTAATTCTTTCCTTAATTCATTTACATAATCATCTAGGCATTCTTTTGTTACTTGAAGTGTGGTATGCTCAAAGTTGCTTCTTTTTGGTTCTGGTATCATTCCTTCAAGAGCCTCCACTAATTTCTTTCCTGCGTCAAGTCTTTCAGAGTCGAACGAGGCGATCGAAAATGAATCCTGTATAAAAAGTATAAAATTATACGATGTCATTTATTTTGGATTAGTGAGCTAAGAAATCCTAAAATTTGAATAGTCGACACATAAAAGTTAGTAACTTTCAATAACAAGAAAAGACTAAAAGTTCAAAGCATTTAGAAACAGCCAACAAATTTAGCCTTCCAATTCTAAACTAATCAAAAATGAAAAGGGAGAGATATATGAGGAAATGAGAACCAGATTGGACTATCCCTCGTTGGAAAATTGAACTTGATGTGATAAAGCTGGCTTAGCTTGAATGGGCGCAGTGGTGCCTGGCGCCCAGGTCCAACCCTAGGAGGGCGCCAAAAAAACACAACAAAAAACTGGAAATATTAAAGGGAACATTAAAAATTCCGTTTTTTTATCAAGTTTACTGAATGAAACTCAATAGTTTAATAAAGGATAACAGATATATGTAATCCAAAGAAGCATTTCCTTTGTTTGTTTTAGGGCATTCGGAAAACCGATTAAACTGAAGAAACCACGCGAATGGTGCAGCACTGTTGCTTCCCTCTCCCCAATACTATTACTTTCCCTCCTTCGTCTCTCCTCTAACACAGCTGTTTCAAAACTACTCCACGAGTGTTTTTTTTGTATCGCCTTCGTATGGATCGGACATGAAAGTTGAGCATACAATTTGTATTTTAAAATTATTTCTAATTACTGTAAATAATTTCATTTTTTTAAAAATCGGTAATTATTTTTTGTTCATCATTTCTTAATGCTCCAAAAAAATATTACTCATCTAGTGCACCATTTTTTCTCTTGCCACGCTCTATAAATGCCAAGTGGCACACTTTTCCTCTGTTCGCACTCAGGCGCAAAAAATGCAGTTACGACACTGTGCTAATCTTTTTATAACACACCATTTGTTGGCTAAATAAAGAATTTTATTAATTTCGAAAATATTTTAGAAATAAAACCAGTTTAACAGATAGTCCAATGTGTCTTTGATATAAAGTTGGAAGTGCAAGAGTGGATCAAGTGGGTTGTAATGTAACAAATTAATTTTTAAAATCTGTCCCATATTGGACTTAAAATGGCAGAAATGTACGGATAAAGTGGTTTGACAGAAAATTTTAAAATCTTTAAAGGGCTTTTCTCAAAATTACAGCTGGTGAGGTTGGTCCATTTTGGTTGTCAAAGCCACACATGTGGAAAAATTATTCATTTTATATTATTTCTAATTGTTTTTAGTATTTATTTAATCAACAAAAGGCATTTTTAAATGCAATACAGTACAAAAAAAAGTTGTTCGTTGTTACCTACATTATGAATAATCTGTTAAACGTGTTTCTTCTCAGTATTTATTTTTAAAGGTGTTTATTTTCTCTGTTCTTCCTTCATTGGAAAAAAATATTAGTCGGAGCTCCTATGGTCGTTCTCGAATCAAAATGTGAAAATTATTGAAGTTCCCCCAACATAAACTCATCAAAGGTTAATAGGGAGTGTCGTTAGATGGTAAGGAAATTTTTCTTAAACGGTTACAACTCCTAGGAAGAAAAGAAGTTCGATCATATTGGCAACTAGAAATTTCTTTTCGGCAGCCAGGCAGCTTGACCAACAGTTTCAGCTTGTTAATGAACATCCACTAACCGATCGAGGGATCCGAAATTTATTTAGGAAGTTGCTATAATATCTCATGTTATAATGTTTAAAGATTAATCGAAATTGGCCAACTGTAACGTTTACAGTTGAATCTATGTTTTGCCTTAAAAATTATGCTCTACGCCAAAGAGTTTAGAGAGAACGTGGCCAACGCAAAATATTTCAATACATTTCTATAGAGACAGGTTTTGCGAGAGGTGGCGTCTTAGTATTCGTCTACTACAGACTTTCTCTGCCAGCATTTGATGTTCCGGATGATAATGTATAGCCACATCGAGGAAGAATAGGGTATATATATAGACTAGGGGCGCGTTATCACTTGTTCATTTCGAGTGGTTTGTACTAACTAACTGCTTTGCATTCAATTGTAACATTCGTATTCATTGGAATTATTAAAATTGCTCCTACTTTAATTAGATATTATTTAAAATTACTAGTGCTGTCGACTTCCGCTCATTACGGATCCTTTTCAGTCGAGGTCGGGGCCTTACCGTAACTCCAATTATTACTTCTTTAATTAGATCACAGCTGTCGATTTCCGCTCGCTTAAGAGATAAATAAACCCCAAAAGTTCCTTTTCAGTTGAGGTCGGGTCCTTACCGTAATTTAAAATATCACTCCTTTAAATTATTACAAAAATTTGTCCAGATCATCGGAAGTCGACAGCACTAGTCATTACAAATAACATCTAATTAAAGCAGAAATAATTCCAATGAATACGAATGTTACAATTGAATGCAAAGCAGTTAGTTAGCACAAATGACCTCGAAATGAACAAGTGATAACGCGCCCCTAATCTATATATATACCCTATTCTTCCTCGATGTGGCTATACAGAGTGTGTTAGTCTGGGTACCTACGGGAGACCTCGGAATGAACAAGTAATAACGCCCCCCTACTCTATAGTTGTGCCAAGAATAGTTTTTGACCCACTAGTCAATTTAGAAATAAAGCATCTTTCCCTTCATCCATGCGCTCCAGATTTAAACCTACTTGAACACATGTAGGATGTTCTCAAAAAAGGTTAGCCCCAAAATCTTCAACACCTCTCGCTCTGAGAACTGCCGGACGTTTTAAGTAGGCATAGGTAGTTAATTAAAATGGAAAGTAGCGATAACATCATAAATAGCACGGAAAGGACACCTCCCTGTGGCACCCTATGCTACTGAAGATCAAGGAGAGCACTTCACCCGGAACATTTATCAAACAATTAAGAATTACATTTTTGGAAAAAAAAATGAAGTTTATGGTCAAATTAATTAAAATCAAAAATAATTATGTTCTTTAACCACTTCTTTATTTTTATCATCATCACCCCTAAGTTTTACAATAGCAAAGATAGTTATAATAACTTTTAACATTAATAGAGTTTCAGAACATATTCCTGTTAATTTTGGGGTATTTTATAGGGGAGGTGTTTTAGATTTAGATTTAGGGAAACAAACCTGTTGCTTAAAATTTGACAAATATTACAATTGAATAAATATTATAAAAGATTTTAATTTTAGTCGAGTTCGTTAATTGAATAATTATTCTATTAAGAATAATCAATTGTAAAACAAACCTTGCAATATCTCACATTTGTGTTAATGCTACTAGCAGGCACTGGCCATTTTACCCCATTAAGTAGGGAACAATGGCCGCAATTTCCGTATGTCTCCTATGTTTGTCCTCGTATGTATGTCTCCAGAATATATATATATATATATATATATATATATATATATATATATATATATATACATATATATGTATATATATATGTATAATATACATATATATATATATATATATATATATATATATATATATATATATATATATATACATATATATGTATAATATACATATATATATATATATATATATATATATATATATATATATATATATACATATATATAATTTTTTTTTATTAATTACAAATATGTGGAGTGGTACAGCTAGATAATATCTTACTGAATACTAGTAGTTTTGGTGTGAAAGTGTCCAAAAGACCCGTTGTAAAGTCGTAATGACTCACCAAGCACAAAATTATTAGTTTAAAATAATTAATTCATCGTTATAATGAAAGAAATTTACTAATTTTGTCAATGATGATAAGGATTCATATTGGCAATAAACGACTCATATGATGAATTAGAAATTTTTACTTTGAACGAAGTTGTGAGTGAATGAAATGACGTGTAATGGGGCAAAGTGATATTAGCATCCGGTTTATGAATACTTGATTAGGATATTGGAATCTCTTGTTTAATAAAGGATAATTGTCTGATATAGTAACATTATATTTTTTTTGTTAATGTGTTATTAAAATTATTTTGTTATTTTAAATATTTAAGTAAGTATTAGGTATTCATTTTAATTTGTCGATGTTTATTTTATTTTTATTTTCAGGGAAAGTTTCATTTAATATTTAATTTTAGAATTGTTTTGGGTAATTTATAGTGATTTTTTTTTGGTAAAGTTTTGTTTTATTTCACAAAGAATAAAATGCATTCTTTATTTACAAGTTATTTTATTGATTAGAAACAAACTGAATTGAATAAATTTCATTTTCTAAACAGTCCTTTGTCGGAGAAATATAGTTCCGCACCATACTTTTTCCCCATAAGGAGCCAATCCTAGGCAAATCCTCAAAAGAAACCTCAACTTCATTCATACGAAATTTCAGTTTAATAAAAGTAGAAGTTTACCAAAGTTACTTCAAAAAGGGGCGTATCTTTAGCCAAGTAGAGGGCTGAGAAAAACATTCACAAGTAACGTGTGATTTTAATAAAATAATAAAACTCTTCGCTACTGATACTCCCTAAGACCTCCTTACAATGAATTTAGTTCAACCTAACTATATTTCTTAAAGGTAATTTTATTTTATTTACGATGGTGTAATTGGAACTTAATTACCTTGAACAGTTTTTGAGCGATCGCTCCTTATCCAACAAAAAAACGTAACTTGAAAAATACACCAAACTTAAATTTCCTAGTTTTCTGTGTGGACTACGGTTTAATATTTTTCTTGACTTACGGGACACCCTGTGTATCAACACGTCCCTTATAATATAGCAATAGCTCATAAACTTGGATGAAACAAAATAAAAAATGAAAGAACCTGTACCGCTCAACAAGACGTTGTCTTGTCTTGAACAATGTTTTTACAGGAAGGTATTTTTATTCGATTTTTGGATTCACATATCTTGAAACATAAAATCTCAACTTTTTAGCGGGGTTTAATATATTTTTTTTATTTTTGGCCCATTAGAAAGGTTCATTATCTAAAATAAAATACAAAACAAATAATTTTCCAACTATTTCAATAATTTTACTTTTAAAGCCTTTGCTATGGAATAGATATGTATATGGATAAGTGCCGAAGGAAATGACTAAGTTTAACGAATGCATATTTAATTTATTTTATAGGTTAGGGTACAGTAGTTATTTAAACCTTCCAGCAATCATAAAAACAAAAGCACTATTTTCTTATAGGTTATATCTTTTGATTTAATTTACCGAATGAATATATACAACTTTTTTGAGCACTTGGTATATATATCAAACCTTAAAAGGATTTAAAGTAATGAAAAATAAGTTAACAAATAATGGAAAAATCAAATTTTTTATAAATTTAGTGGTTCTAAAAATTCTAATGAGTTTCCTAAATTTACCCAAAGCTGTAATAATGTCGGAAATCTTTAATAAACGAAAAAATAATACTTGGTTTGAATACCAACGTGTTACCCGTAAATTATGCATTTTTTTCTCTAAAAGCTAGGTTACAGACCCTTGAAAGATTTTGCTTTTCAGAGTTTTGCATCTGATTTCGGTAATCAGAAATTAATTCCTCAGTGACTTCCTTCACTTCTTCCCTGTCACGTTTGAGCTTTTTGTTGATTTCCCCCCTCACGAAGTTTACCAAACCTTTGGTGTCTCCGTCCGGTTGAAGGGTCTGCTTTTTTGCTCGCTTCTCTATACTCTTGACCGTTTCGTAGTTGAGGTACAATGTGAGGAATCGTATCAGTTCCACCAAAGAAGAAAGTTCTTCATGTTCTTCATCGAAATATAGAACAAAATGTCTGTACATTATTATTGTGCTCAGTGCCTTTGATAAGTGTCGGTCATTGATTGTAATAACTAATTTGTGTGGTGTCGATTGCCATCACATGTTGGAAAGATTTTCTTACCTTGAAATAATCATACTCACACTTTGTTTATATAATTGCAACTCTATTAAAATTTATTAATGTCATCTGAAGATATCAAAAGTATTGGTATTAAAAAACATTTATACGAGTCTTAACTTAAAAATAAAGACATTGTTTTTCCTTGAAGACTATTTGACATTAAAATTCACATTTTGTAAATATTACCACTGACTTATTCTGTGCCTACTAGAAATAGATCTGATAGAAAAAAAAATTCCCAATTCTTACAAGAATCCACGTTTCAGAAAAAAACTTTTTTTTTTTACTTTTACTTTTACTTACCTATATATGAAATATAAAGTTAGAGAAAATATTGCTTTCTATAATAATATTATCTATTATTAGAGAACAACATTTGAATCTGAGTTTTCGGCGGAAATTCAAGTTTTAAGGCTCTCAGTCCAAATAACCTCTCAATAGGTCTCGCAAAATGGTCTATGCATGTTTACGTGTTTTACGAGGGTAGGTGGAAATCTTCAAAAAACGCTTTTGGCTCGTACCCATCAGTTTGTGGGATTTTTACTCACTAAAAAAATTGTCCAGCTTAAATTTATGTGGGAAGACTTGAAAGCAGCCAAGTCCTGTGGGCAACTGGGTGAGGTAGTAATCAACATTCCCGAGTTTCCTATCCATCCAGCCTGTGGGCCCACACTCCGTTCGGTGTCATAATGTTCTAGTGATGCTACCAGCTGTGGACCGTCCTCCAACTGGGCAAAGGCTTCTTGTAGGATTTCTCCTCGTCGGTTGGTCGACTGACTACTCCACTCTGTCGCCCAAGTATTGAAGACTCCAGCAATTACTACCGACCTGCGCTGTCTGACATCTCGTGCTATGCGACCTAATATACTTAAGAATTCTTTGTTAAAGATGTTCGGTGAAGCATAGCAGCTGTTTAGGTAGGTTAGGTGCTGTATCCTAGTCCAGACTAAACCACTTGTGGGGTCTTGGACCTTTTCCTCTACGACATTTCGATCAGATGTCCGAATTATAGTCCTTTCTGTGACGTCGGATACCCAAGATTAGTTGTTCTGGCTTTTGCATTGCTCACTAAAGATTCTCATATGGTACGAATTTTTTCTTGAAGGGCATGTTGTAATCCCGGGCATTGGCTACTACCGTAAGGGTCGCCATTTTAGCTCGATGACCCTCTTCGCCACATTTGCGGCAATACTTCGTTCTATCAGGTCCCGGCCATTGTCTGGCCAGATGCCTTAAGTCCCAACAACGGAAGCCTTAAGTTCCAACTATTTCGCCAAAACGGACTTACCGAATGTGGCACTTTATATTATTGATTTTACCCATTTTTACAATTCCCACGAAGAAGGCTCAAACGATTTAATCAAACTCTATATATTAATGTACAATTAAATGTTCTTTAATATCACCTTGGTCTTACTCTCATTAAAATTGTCTGTCAGGGATAAATTACCGATTTTTCAAAATATCTTCCTCTAAAGTACCTTTAATTTTGCTTATTTGAAATAATTAACCGTATCTAATTGTTAGTCGTACTAAAGGGGTAAATATAAACCATGAAAAAATTTGATAATTAACTTATCAACTTTGATAACTTAATTTGAGTAATATTTTCCCAAGTAAAAACAAGTTTTTGGAAATAGAGTAATGATATAGATGTATACTATACTGTGGAAAGCTAAAGATATTAGATAACATAATACCTAACATATTATGTAACATAATTAACATTAACATATAATTTGTACTATCTTGTTATTTAATGGAAAGTAATGTTTCCATGGAAACTAATTGGAATCACCATGAAAACTAGATGGAACTTTTAAAATTTATTTCAAGTATGGTGGAATGTGCGCACCGCACCAGATTTTTGTTTATAGGCATAAAACATTTTGGACATCAACGTCCCTAGTTTGTCATTTAAAACTATAATTTTTGAAAATAGTAACTGAAAGAGGAAGTATAAAAGAAGAAACTCCTCCTTAAAGAAATTAGTATTAAGAGAAAATTTTGGAAGTTGAGTTGCAATAATTTCTTTAAGACGACTTGTTTATAAAAATTTAAGGACCCACGTTATGATTTTGTTTTCTAAATAGAATCTTGGACGTATTTGGCATTAATCTAATCTATATATATATTTTTTTTTAACCTGAGATATATGAATGAATGAAAAAATAATTTTATTCTGGGACAAAAGTTGCTTTAGAATAATTACAATGTTCAGACTTTATGTACATTTGTCTGGCTTAATGATTGCACAAGTGCACTTTTCTATTATGTTGTAGTAATAGTTATTATGTAGTTATATACTGTTAAAATCAATGCGGTAGATTAATCATGAAGTACCTGAAGATATAAGTGATGTTTAAAGAAAAATGTGGAGGTGGGTAAACAGATAAATAGAGGCGGATAAAGAAGTCTAAAAAGAGGTAGAATGGATGACGAAAGATTTGCTTAAGGAAGTAGTGCTATAGGAGAGAACATATAAATAAAAAGGCTGAGATCTTGTATCTAAAAAGTGAATAGACGAACGTAGGGTGAGGAGATCAAGAATACAGGGAGGATTTTCGTTTCTAGGGACTTGGAAATCAAAGACACCTAACTGCCATCGGAAAGTAGGACATAGCCACTTTGATGTATGCTAACAAGAGATATAATAGTGCCCGAAAGAAACCCAAAGATCTTATAAAACAGTTTGTAAGTCTCTTTAATCTCATCTCTAGTCCAGCAGATAGCCTTCCGTATACCAAGAAACCATACTAGAAGTGGGGGAAAGCAAGAAAGGATACTAGGAACTACATGGGTATATTGAGGAATGCAATCTTAGAAATGGTTTAAGGACAGCAATGGATTTTCTTGTTAACTGGGAAATATGGTTATATCAAGAAGGGGATGAAGCAGGTGCTAGGAATCGTTGAGGATGCCTTTGGTTTTTTTCAACATTCAGTCTCAACTCATTGTTTACTGTCCAGGTAGGTTCATCAGGTACACGGGATAGGTTTATCATTCCTACGCCCGGCCTATGTGAGTTGCCTCCAAGTAGGCTGACCAGGCCTCACATACCTGGGAGGGAGGAGATGAGAAATTGCTTGAATTATTTAATTTAATTAAATTAAATTCACAATATTTGGGTTTGCGAGTAGGAGCGTTAACGCGCTTGGCCACTCCGATCCATTATTTACATATATATAAAAATACGACTATTTGCCATTCGTCTATCATTTTCTTATGATCTCTAAATAATATAACGCTACAAATTATTACACAATGGTTTATTATTTCCACTTAGTAATTTTTCAAAAATATCTATTCTGTCCAAGTAAAAAAAATAGTAGGAATCAAAGAAAAAGAAAGTTGAAGCTTGGCCCAAAGATGATTGCCGTGAGAGTGCCGAACTGGGAGTGTTAAGAAAAAACTGTGTCAATGCAAGTAGGCTGTGATGGTTAGGACATGTAATCAGAGATTAAAACCAGTGAGGAAATATTTCATGTCCATTTCAGTAGGAAAAAAAAAAAAGGAAAGACTAAGGAAGCTAAAGGAAATGCAGAAATAATCCAAGGAAGGCTAAAGAGAGATGAGGGAGTCAGAAGCCCAATAGATGTCAGGGCTAGGGAAAAAAAAATTTTTGCGGACGGATTTTTTTTTATTCGATATTTGGATTGTACGTATCTAGAAACGTAAAACCTCAAATCTTCAGGTGGAGGGGGTTACAGAAATCTTTTCCTTGGTCGATTTCAAAGGTCTAATATTGAATAATAAACCAAAGTATTTACAGATAGAGATGTTTTTATTATTTTTTTCTTTTTTTAATGTCTTGGCATGCTCATTCCAAAACACCTTACATTTCTCCTCTATCTTCATAAATGACCGAGTATAAGATCTTTAATCGGCAATTGTATAGATTTTTTGTTTTTCATTTTTTCCTTTTTCTTTTTAATGCTTTGTTATGCTGATTTCAAAACACCTTACATTTAATCTCTATCTTTATAAATGGCCGAGTTATGGGCTTACAAGATCTCTAATCGGCCGCCATTTTGAAACAAATAGACAGATGGTAATGCCGAGTTCCGAGGATCATCCTAGATGACCTGTAACATCGGTACCGAATCTAGATGACCGGTATCGGTACTGTAATCTACGAATACCGATCAAGAAAATCGGTCCAGTAGACTCGGAGAAGAGCCGCGGACGGCGGAAGGCGGACGGACGGATTTTTTTTTTTATTCGATATTTGGATTCTACTTATCTTGATTACAAAAATGTTTTCCTTGGTTGATTCCAAAGGTCCATTATTGAAAATAATAAACCAAAAATTTCTTCAGTAATTGCCAGCTTGAATATAGATTAATCAAGCCACAACCTTGGCCATAGAATATTATAATCCTAGAGGAACAAAATAATTTAACCTGAATACCTTATCCAAAGAAAAATGAAACTGTCTAGAAATCTTTATTTTTTATTTGTACTTAATCTTGTACTTTTACTACTTTTGGTATCTTTACCGCATATGAAGTTTGCCGCCATTCGCAATTCCTTAACAACATTATTGAAACGCGCCGTCGAAACGGATTCCGAAACACTAATGGCGTTGTTGATTAGTTTGGTGATGTTTTCCTCCACATCCGGTGTCAGCTTGCTTGTTTTAAGACTATCTATAATTTGCTCTGCAAAGCTGGCAATCTCTTTCTTCTCTTCTTCCGGAACATTTTCCTCTGTCAGTGCGTCTATGACAAGGTTGATTTTGTCAACCTATTTCAAACAGATAACTATCATCACCTAATAAGGTTTTATATATATATATATATATATATATATATATATATATATATATATATATATATATATAGAGAGAGAGAGAAAAGTTCAGTTTAAGAACGTAATTTGAAGCTATTCAATTCACTAGGTATTAAGGGGTTTATCGATTCCTTGCGCAATTGAAGCTATTACTAGTAAAGTTCTAATTTAATTTCTTGTCTGCACTTGATTTATAGTCAGTACATAGTAACACATTTTCTTGCTCCCACAGAATGAATTTATCGGTCATCACTTTGCACAACGCGTTTACTCCTTTTTCTTGTGAGGTTATTGAAAAAGAAGGGGGAAAAATATACTTGGTCAAATAGACAAATAAATTCTAGAAAAAAACATAATGTGCGCTATGATAATTGATGTTCAAATTTCGGAGGAAACATCTCTAGCCGATAATATAAAAAAATTGGGTTGCAATAGGTTCTCTCACATCCTCAATTCAAACCACCCTAAAACACACACAATGTCTGTAGTAAAACGTATTTTTCTTTATTAGCCCCTCTGATCGGCAAATTAAAATTTTTTTTTTAAATGTCTTTGAGTTGAATAGATATTTCTCAGACTCCACGTTAAAAAGAAAAGACAAATGAATTGATCGTCTTATGAGTTATGGTATGTATTGAACAAAATCATAAATAAAACATTAACCTCTGGAGACGGCTTAGCTGAAATTTTTACTTTTCGTTAACAAAGTAGTAGCGCAGTAGCGCTTATACACCCCACATCCAAACCCATATCCGCAGGGCTATGCTAAAAACAACCCTCCCATGTATGCCTTGCTCTACCCCTTTGACGTATATCCGTCGGTTGAACGCCAATTACCTTTTTGGGGATTCGTTCGTAATTAAGCCTCACAACTCTGTATAATAATAATATGCTGTGATGTATGGAAATACACACACAGACATATATGTAAATGGCCTGCAGCGCCGGCTTTATTTCATGACCTAATTCGTCGTTGTTGTATTTAGTTGAATAGTTTCCGCATCTCGGCATAACAGTAGCAGATCTGGAGCATACCCAAGCACTGGGTCAAACATTTTTATCGCCACGAGTCAAACATATTTCTGTAGAAGTTTCTTTCTAAATGACATATTCCAATGCTTAACTAAATAAAACTGGGGAAAGAGAATAATTTTTTGGCGCATTCTGTGGTACGACTGTTTAGGACATTTAAGAAAAACAAAACTAATAACCGAAAATTAGGATGTTTTTTTAGTTACCAATATCAGCTGTTTTCTCAGGTCTTGTAGCAAATTTAAGAAATCATCCAACCTAGCTTGTAAGCGACGAATTACCTCATGCTCCATTTCGACCATAAAATCATCTAAGTCTTCCTGCAATCCATTCAGAAAATCATCTAAATCTTCCAGCTTGGTGTGACAGGCAAGTGACCTGAGGTTGCTCCTTCTCGCTTCTGGTATTATAGAGCTAAGTCCTTCTATCAGTTCTCTTGCGGCGTCAGTTCTTTCTTGGTTGCACGAATGACTGGAGCTTGTACCCTGCCCTAAAATAATATAACAAACTATGAAATTATGTAAACAATATTATTGTTAGTCTGTACTTAAATAAAGAGTAAAAGGGATAGAGTTAAATAAAAAGTGCGGTGAGCACATCACACAACTTTACCTTACCGTTCTATAATAATTATCTTTTTAACATAATTTTAAAGAGTTCACATAAACAATACTTGAAATAAACTCAGCAGTATTCACTTCTTCATATTTTCTCTCACATAAGTACAATCAAATATTTTTTTTAAAAATTGTAGTACAACAATTTTGTACCCTATCTATATATTTTCGGTTTGTCAAGCTGAATATATATTTTAAAAGTTTTGGTTTAGTTTCTATGGAAGTTCTATTCGGTTTCCATGGAAACATATTTTTTCATTAAAAAAAAATAAAAGTAGAAACTATTAAGTTAATCTACTTTAGTATTCTTACATTACATTATTACAGAGCGTAATGTAAGATTGCGTAATCCGCAGATTGGTGGATTGGTGGAAGGAGATTCGGTTGCATCCGTCTCCTTTCTGATGCGCTCGGTTATCCATCTTGGGTCTTGTAGTCCTCATAAGATACGCTGATTCTCGATTTTGTTGATTCCTTGTAAGTATTTTCGAGAATTTAATTACGTTTTATATGATCTTATCACAATTTACCATAAAATGTACACTTTTTGAGCAATGCGCGAATAAAATATACTTTTCGCTGTAATTTTTTCCCTGCACTTTCTCGGTGATGTACTAACTATATGAAAATTTAACGGGCTTTAAGAAGAAGAGATTAGTCAAGTTTCTTTCAAGTAGTTAGAGCCGTTTAGTATAAAATTGTAAAAAAGTGTAAAATCGATGATATAAATGGCACTTCCGGATAGTCGATTTTGACGAAACTTTCTATAACATCACAAGAATATACCTACCTTAAATACGTAATTTCAGTTTCGTAAAACGTTTTGATTTTGTGGTAGAATGTTCACACACACAGACCTTTTTGCGAGACCTGGTTGTTTGGACTCAGTGGACCTTAAATTTCCGTTGAAAATTAGAATCCGAAAACATTCACGACTGTAATACTTCCCCTTACTATATATTTCATATATAGGTAAGGGAAAGTACAAAAGATAAACGGATGTTGTCTGTGTCTGGGACATGGACGTGTTTTAACCTGAAACGTCGACGCGAATTTTTTTATTCGAGAGACTGCTGTAGTCATTCCTGAGTAATGGGGAATCCTTCGGATCTCGATGATTTATTTTAGTCGGAAAAATTCGCATGGATCGGGAAAAAAATCAATTAAGTAATTAATTACCCAGTTATAATTTGATTTAAGATATGAAAATTTATATATTAGTGACACAATTGGCATAAACACATATACACGATACATCGAGATTTCTACCCTGATAAGCAAAAAGGCCCTAATATTAGAAACCCCTAAATCCAATAATTTCCAAGATATCTTGATGGTCTTAAATGCCAACAGTGGTATTGGATACCAAATTAGTTGACGTATTCACGTCCAAAAATTATTCTACATCTATTTTATACCATTAACACAGAGTTTCAAACTGCTACAAAGCCATCAAAATCATAATTAAATGATTATAGATAGACTAGTATACCCGAGCGAGAACTCTCGCATTAGATCCTAATACATTAGAAGCATAAGCAATATTAGGAAAACATATTTATTCTTATAAACAATATAATATTACTAAAAAAATTTATTTAACACGCACATTTGGGGAAGCTACATAGTTTGTAATGACTATGTTGAAGTTACAGCTCATACTTCATAATTAATTAATTAGCTTACCCCACTGGAAATCATCTCTTCAATTTAGCAGTTAGGCAATGAGATCTAGCTATACCATTTTCTATATGTAGTATTCATATTTAACAGTGCCCTTAAGGGTTGGACATGGGAAACAATATATTAAACTCATTAAAAGATTTTGTAAACAGACTCAAATTGATATAAAGTTGCCATGACAACACACGTACGCAAGATGGCATAGGGCCCGTGCAGACCTATACCGTTCGTTATCTCGAAAACGGCAGATTTAAGGGATTTAAAACCTGGGCCATGATGTCCGCGTCAAAATCTTTAAAACTCGACTGATCCCGCCTCGATCCGCCGACTCTTAGTCGTCAAATCTTTGAAATCTCCCAGTTTTGTCATCAGTTTTATTCAAGCCCTAGTAAGAATTTAACAATTGAAATTAGGATTCGTCACTTCTTTATGAAATTCCCTTCCTTTTGATACCTCATTCATCAAAATCCATCGTTCCTGAGAGCCGGAAAAGGGATCTATACTACCGTAATAATATATAGTAGTGATGATAAATGGCACTAAAATAAAGTGTCTTGTTTCCATTATAAAATACTTATAATTAATCTGTATGTATCCATACTTATGACATGTTTTTAACATTAGTCAATGGGTAAAAATTATTCGTTTCACATTTTTTTTCTTGCGACTTAAGTGCCAGAGAGAAATCAGACATTTTTTAAATCATTTAAAGTATGCCATTTAATTATTTATGCATAATTTATTAAATTATGCCATAATTTAAATTATGGCTTTGTGCCGATCTACAGCCTGTTAGCCCCTAAGTGCTCATTTTAAATTAACAAGAATATGTCAGTAGGGATGTGTGGATGAGCGATCAAAATGATATTTAGCAGCGTGATTCTGGCAACTTCAGAACAAGCAAAATATAATACTATAAAGCATGTTTGTAAATATTTCCCTATTTAGCCAAGTGAAGATTTTGAAGGGATTTTGGATTTTAAAGGGTGGAGTGATTTTGATTTTCAATTATGTTATAATTGAATAGTAAAAGATCAATTTTGGCTTTATTGTAGTCTACACTTCTCCCTATCCTAATGTACTCCTCGTAATCAATGGCCCTGAAAAAGAAGAATTGTGTCAAAATTGAGGCGTCAGATATTTGATTTCCTCAAAAGATTAAAGCGAAAACAAAAATAGATGGAGTCCGTAACGCAAACACTATTAAATCGATCCTCAATGTTAAGATAGGAAATGGTGTGATAGAGGAGAATAGGCAAAGATGGGTTGGAGCCTTCTACGGACAGAGCCTTCCAGAAGCTCTAGTAATAATGATCGTTCAAAGCTGGATGGAAAACAATCAAGGGCGTTGGACTATGTTAAAGCGGAGGACTTGAATAAGAAAGAAAGCCGCAAGAAAACAAGCAGAGATAAAGGGAGATCAACAAGCATCTTATTCACATTGCATATCTAGTTCGGTGAGGATTCACCATGAATATGATATATTAATCTATTTGGAAGGTTAGATGGAAAACGAACACATAGCCCTAAATTTATGAACCAAAGAGAACCAAGCACTCTGATCATTGAGGCCTATTATGCTTTGAAGTTAGCTGACTTAATTCCTTGATGCAGATTACTTTTTAATGATGAGGAAGCGAAGCGGGAAAGTTGGCAGGTATAATAAAATAATATTACCTTTCATTAATAAAGTTCAAAGGAGTGCTTGGTTTTGATTGGATGAGACTATTACCGTATAAGCTACAAACACTTTCGCAGTCTTGAGTAGTTTTCATCTGCGCTTTGTAATCGTTGATTAGTTTCTGGGCTATTTCCTTCAGTCCGCCTCTGTCCAGTCGTAGCCTTTCCTTAATGGTGTGAAACACATCGCTCACGAAATCTTTGGTGTCCACACGCGGATTGAGGACAAAGAAGTTGGCCATTTTCTCGATGCGCGAGGCTTGGTCGGGTTCGAGGTAAAAATTTAGGAAGTTAATAAGTTCCTCCTTCGGTGGAAGCTGTTGTGAAGACCGTTCAATTCTGACATATTTCTTTTGGAAAGCATTTTTACTGGTCATCGTCATTGGATCTACGTGTAAAATTTTATATGATTTTATAGGAAAGAACTAATTTGTTTGTGTAAGTTAATAACATATGTAGAAAAAGTTTAATTAACGTGAAATAGTTATAATCGCCTCGCTGTTACCCTTATGGGCTGTCGGCATAAATTCATCAATAAAAAAATTATCGTTTGACAGTTTTGACTATAATTTTTATTTTCAATTAGACTAGGAATATTAGAGATTTATGAAATCAATACAGTTATGAAAAGAGTAAAAAAATGTTTATTTTTTATATGCAATAAAAACGTTCAACCACTCGGATGATTTTAATGTGATACATTTTCTAATTAGGATAATAGAACAAACACAATTCATAGAATAAAGAAACTTATATTTTTTACCATTAATCTATTTAACCTATAAAAAAGGCATTAATAAAGGCATTAAACATTCAATTAATACTACATTTATTGTGCCTTAAGTTTGTTAAACTCTATTCAGCATTTGCGATTGAGCTATGGTCATTCAATAATCACTGCATTATCCAATGAATACTTAAAGATAAAAAAAATGCTTCCTACACCTGTGTATTATCTGTGTAGATGTAGCAAGCCTAAAATAATATCCTTCAAAAAACAATTGCGTTGTAAAAAACCTCTCCGCTGCAAAAAAAAAAAAAATGGCAGCCGTAAAAAGTTTATAGCAAAAACGTTAAAGAGCTTAAAAGTTGCCAAAAATTGTATCTTTGAATATTCGAGGCGTGAGAACTTTTTAGTTTCGCTTTGTTGCGAGAAAAGTATTAATAATTATCAATATAACATCTCGGAGGCTACCAGAACTCTATTATAAATTCTCGAAAAGAATTTAGGTGGGTTATTCGAATATTTTTTTAATTTAACTGACGAATAAGGAATACAGTTTTATCCGTTATCCATTATTCGTTGGTTGTTTACAATTGTCTTATTCTTCATTCGACACATAATCTGAATCCTCGGTTATCTATAATTCGTTAATCATTATTTAAATTAATTATCTCATTTGATTTTCTTTGTTTCGTTGAAAGCTCTGGCAGCCCACCTAGAGCTTTCCCTGTTGAACAAAGTACTACAACTGATTGCAAAAAAGTTATTGAGCTCATTGTTTCAAGAAAACTTTTTGTGCAACGAAGCGAAATAAAATAGTTCCCATGCCTCGAATTTTCAAAGATACATTTTTTTGAATTTGGTGGGTTGACCAAAGTACTACAACTGATTGCAAAAAAGTTATTGAGCTCATTGTTTCAAGAAAACAGCCGGTTACTGACAAAAATTTTGACTAAAAATATTTTAAGTCCAATGGGATAAAATTTTTTTCGGTAATTTAAAACTTTGTACAGAGTATTGGTAACGACTGAGGAGTTATATCGATAATTATTATAGCTTTTCAACAAAAAGTTTATAGCAAAAAAGTTAAAGAGCTTAAAAGTTGCCAAAAATTGTATCTTTGAAAATTCGAGGCGTGAGAACTTTTCAGTTTCTCTTTGTTGCGAGAAAAGCTATAATAATTATCGATATAACTCCTCAGACGTTACCAATACTCTGTACAAAGTTTTAAATTACCGAAAATTTTTTTACCCCATTGGACTTAAAATATTTTTAGTCAAAATTTTTGTCAGTAACCGGTTGTTTTCTTGAAACACTGAGCTCAATAACTTTTTTGCAATTAGTTGTAGTTCTTTGTTCAACAGGGAAAACTCTTAGGTGGGCTGCCAGAGCTTTCAACGAAACAAAGAAAATCAAATGAGATAATTAATTTAAATAACGATTAACGAACTATAGATAACCGATGATTCAGATTATGTGTCGAGTGAAGAATAAGACAATTGTAAACAACCAACGAATAATGGATAACGGATAAAAATGTATTCCTTATTCGTCAGTTAAATTAAAAAAATATTCGAATAACCCACCTAAATTCTTTTCGGAAATTTATAACAGAGTTCTGGTAGCCTCCGAGATGTTATATTGATAATTATTAATACTTTTTGTGCAACGAAGCGAAATAAAATAGTTCCCATGCCTCGAATATTCAAAGATACATTTTTTTGAATTTGTTGGGCCAACTTCACTAAGGACCAATCTATTACATAACGTGTGGAGAAGAAGGCAATTTTAGTGATTTAATCACTAGGAAATAAATAAAAAAAATGTATTTATTTATTGTGATTTGTTTCAGTAAATTAGATAGGAGACATATTGCAGCAATCAGTAGCTGCACGGACATAATTAAAACCAATGACAGCACATATAATAATAGCCGCAATCTAATATATTATTAGGATATTACCGCCCTATAATAATAAATAGCATTTGAAATGATAACCTGTAAAATATTATTCAGTCTCTTGTTTTTTAGATATTTTATAGGAACACTGTCGAAATGACAATAAATTTGTCAAAACAGCTTCTCTTATCACACTAATTTTCTTCCTTTATCTTCGATTTTATTGACAAATAACGCTTTCACACAATTATTTCACTAATAAAAATATTTTCGTAATGAACTTTTTTCCAACTGTGTAAAGTTGTTTTGACAATTTGTGAAGTCCGAAAGGAAGGAAACCATCAGATTTTTTTTTTTTAACTATATTGAAAAAAAAAGCGACTAACCAGATGCACATTTCCTCGGGAACTAACTGATTGGGCTGCCTATAGAAGACTCATCAAGGAAGTAAAGAACATTGTGGTGAATGAGAAGAACGCCTCGTGGGATAAGTGCTGTCAGCCCGTTGATAGTAGACTGGGATTCAATAGGGTTTGTGAATCCCAAGATTCTCTGTGTACTAAAAAAGCTGCGCACATCTAGAAAATGTAATGCTCTCTCACCGATTAGCGACAAAACCTGGAAGGTTTACTTCGAAGACCTTCTTAGAAAGACCCGGCCTCAGTTTATGGCGGAGGAGAAAAGGACTAGATCGACTATTAAATAAGTAAAGTACCGGCTTTTAGAGTAACAATGGAAGAATTATCTCAAGTTTTTGAAACTCAAAAAAACAGAAAGGCCCACGGAACTGGCGGATTCTTGGTTAAGCTGCTGAAGGTGAGGGAAATAAGATGATGAGCGGAATAATAAGAACGGGATTTAAATCACCCATCTATGGCGCCGACCCTTTTCAGGATCTACCTTCACGTGGCTGTTGAGAAATGGATATTCATCGGAGATGAACAGCTGATGTTCCTCTTTTTCGCCGGTGACCAGGTTTATTTTCGCGGAGGAAGGTTTATCTCGAGATGATGATGTGCTCACTAAGGGCCTGCTATCAGTTTATGGGACTTAAACTTCAAAAAGGCCGAATATATGGTCATCTGCGCCGAGGGCGACGGTAATCGAAGCGTTGACTCTGAGACCTGTGGAAAGTTGGACATTTAATAATATTTAGGATCATACCTTGACACCTCTGGATCATCACAAATTGTCGTGCGGAGAAAGGTGGAGCAAGCTACGAAAACTACACGCATGCTTCATCCTGTGTTGTGGAACGACACGACCCTAAGGCAAAATAAGCGAGGAATCTATCACGCCATCGTAGAACCCATCCTAACTTACGCATCGGACATAGGCTGGGTCTACTTAATGGTTCAAGCTGTGGAGATGGGCTTTTGGAGAAGATGCCTACGTGTGACTAGGATGTACAGAATTAAAAATGAGGTCGTTCGGGACAGGATGGATGCCCCTGTGTCTGTAAACCAGAGAATTGGACAGCGAAGTCTAAGATGGTATGACCATGTAGACGAATGTCTGCCGAGCGATGGCCGAACCGAGTTCTTGATTGGCAGCTGCCAGGAAGACTTAGAGGAGAATGACCCAGAAGTAGGTGTATGTACAGAGTGGAAGAGGAGATGGCTGGCCGAGGTCTTCGGGAGGGTCTAGACCTCGACCTCTGGAGCTCACCCCTGACTTGAAAAGGCAATCCTAGCTGGAACACCCAGTATTATATTATATATAAAACTTTCCTGGGAAGTCTCCCAAAATGATGCAAAATATCTTTAAGCACATCAATGCAAATACGCTTGCTAAATTTCATCCTAATTGGTTCATAAATAAAACTTTTATAGGCCCAAATTTTTTTATTATTAAATTTTTTAAGACTTGTCTGTATAAATTTTAAGAAAAGCACTAAAAAAGCTCAAAATACATGTGAATGCAAATTTTCAAGTCATTTGGTTCTGTCATGGAGGCTGTAGCCGCGTCAACAACAACGAAAGGAATCTGGTCAGGAAAATGGCATTTTTGGAGTGTTATATATCAGCTTCCTCAAGTCCGATTATAATGCATATTTAGTAACTTTCTCTTTCCGTATTAAAGATTACCTGTGTAAAATTTCAAGAATAGCTCAATAGCTCCAAGATAATTTTTCATATGGATTTTTTTAAATGGCACATCTGTCCAGAAAAATTGATGGGGTTGACCCCTTAATTGGTAGCAAATTTATCAAGTATATGCCAAATGAAAGAAGAAATATTGATAAAATAAGAAGCTGGGGACAAAATATATTTTCTTAAACAAATGATACTGTGGTTCAGTCGTGAGGTTGAATACATCACAATAATTTCAATTTCAGAAGGAGAGGGAAGAGAGATATGCCATGCTGCTACTGCTCGATATATCACCCGCCTTTGACAGCGTATGGCGGAGCGTTTGACTCCAGTTCCCCTTCTTCTCACAATCTTCAGTTACGTGCCCATCAATGCCAGACCATCTATATGTCAAGGCCTTATCGCACTTGGCAATAAGATGACCATACTCTTGGGGCCTGAGACAAACTGGAGGATCGAGGAAATCTCTGTTATCCAGAATTCATCCTCCTCCTGAAATGCGGTCTGTCCTCTTGATGGTGGTTGGACCTCAACCACCCACGTTTTCTTGTGCTTCTCCATTTTAATGTTTGCGTAGCCTTGTTCTCTACAGTTATTCTCTTCTGCGAATTTTCTTAACTCTTCCTCTTCCATTCTCCTCCACAGAACCTTTTTCCAGGTCCTTTGCTTCCCAATGGACGAATACCCTTCTGACTTCGATTCTTGGCCTCCTCTGCTTTGTCAAACTGATCGTGAGCACCCTATCCTTCAGGACTGTTTATTTCAAAAGAATCTCGGCTTATTCTGACCCTCGAATTTTTCCCAAGACTGTGCGGGCCGCTGTCAGCTTCAACACTTCCAACTCAACTCCTACCTCGTGAAATTCATTGTCACGAGGAAGTTTTCTATTTATGTTGCAGGGGTTCCACTCCTCTTCGCCTAGATAAATTCGTAAGTGGTGAGGTGTATGGCATTACATACATAATTGGCAACCAAATCCTATAAAAAGGTGTCTCTTGCAGCGTTGCAGGTCATAGCAGGAGGGATACCTCTTGACCTAGTCTTGCAAGAACATAGAAAGAAAAGATTCGGCAGTCCTACTTCCGGAAATTTTTTAAATTATTATTGCGGAATCCAAAAATCGATTGAAGGCAATATGACGAAAGGACACCATTGAGAAATGGAACCGACGATGTGCAATTACGAAATGTATAGTAGGAAATGTGTAGTACTCCGAGAAAATTTTTCTCTATCATCTAGTTGCGACTTGCAGCTAATTGAGCCTTTCAGACTATTGGCTTTCGCAAATTCTTACTAAGTATGGGGGTTCTAGCGCCAAGCTACTAAGCTTTGGAATAGACGTCGATCCCCTTTGTCC
The DNA here is from genome assembly GCA_948150685.1 of Rhaphigaster nebulosa. Taxonomy (NCBI): domain Eukaryota; kingdom Metazoa; phylum Arthropoda; class Insecta; order Hemiptera; family Pentatomidae; genus Rhaphigaster; species Rhaphigaster nebulosa. The sequence continues at coordinate 26,651,630 of OX411311.1, forward strand.
CAGTTGCAGCGTTCCGGAGACTCCCGAAAATGCTACGATCTACCTATAAATACCAGATATAATATAATAAATGATATAAAATACCAGCATTTTATATATTTCATCTTGTAGAGCTCTCGAGAATAAGAATGGAGGCTAGATATGTGCCTGGGAGACCATTGAACCATGACGTCGAAGAAGGAGAATGCGTCGATCCGAGAACAGAACCTTGAATGAACTAAATAAGGAATAAAAGGCAAGGAAAGGGAGAGGGAATAAATGTTCCAAATTTTCATTTGATTATAAACTGATTAGTGAGTTACTTAAAAACTGATTTGTGACTTACCAATTACTCTTATTTGGCAGAATCGGTAGTATAGCAGTATTGTATTTCAAAATGTTTTGGCAAATAATGGTAAATATAATAAAAAATCATAAAATTGTTAGATAAGGTAAAATTAATTATCCATAAAAGACATTTTTATTTTATACTAGCTGTAGCTTCAAACATATTTCTATATCTCGGAGGTAAACAGACTATTTTATTATGGACAATAATTGGTGCTGTTCATCTCCGATGTCAAGATTTCTGTAGTCAGCGGATAGATCAGAATAAAATTAAGAAATAAAATAAAATAATGTGGCAAAAGTGTGAAACCAAGTAAGTATTTTTTCTACTTAATAGTATATCAATGGCTGATGCACACTGTTAAAAATAAAAAAAAATTAAAAAACAACCTCAGTATGACGAAATTAATTTTTTTAACGTTTTTTTTATTTATCCTGAAGTGTTAGGATTGACAGTTACGGGGTTTTGCCGAAACTTTTTCCGACGATATACTGGTTCAAAAATAAACAGGTTTACATTGGTGACCAACTAACCGTAGACAATTTTGTTTAGAAAATTAATGATCATAAATAATTGAGTTTGCATTTGTAAATGTAGCAAATACTGGTTTCAACGAACTTATCAACGTTTACATTCAAAATATCTGAGTATCAGCTAATGTTGAATTTTTGGCAATTGTGATGCTCAAAATCAAAGGAAGAGAGAGTAAAAAATGGGAGCAGCAATCGAAAGAGTTTGCTAATTCCTTCTTGGCGAGGCGGTTAAACGGTAGTTTTTCTCACAAAATATAGAAACTTCACTTCAATGTTTAAAAATGTATAATAAATCCTTCTTTTTCGGCTCGCAAGATCCACTTCTCTAAATTCTGCATTGTTGCAGATGATGTACCTCCCTTTCTAACTCCGTCAAGTTTTAGTGTTACTCATGATACACCTACAATCATAAATTGTTAAATAACAGCCTCCGAAGAATAAAAACAGCAAAAGACAGAATCAGTCTATTTATTGATCAAATATAAAAATAAAAACAATCCACTTCTGTCAGTTGCGATTTTCCGACAGCCTTAATTCCCGGGTAGTTCTGACACAATGGTCGCCTTGAATAGTGCAGCTGCTTGACCTGCAGGCCTTATCCACGATTTCCTGCGTTATCTTCTTTATAGCTTCCTCTTGGTTCAATTTCATCGCGTCCTCGAGAGAGCACACTTCGTCAATGACATCCTCCGGGTCGAGCGATCCGAGGCTCACCTTGCACGAGAGCATCTTCAACAACGTGAGAAGATCCTTTCTGAGCTCCTCTGAAAGTTTGATGCGTTCCGCTGCATTTTTCAACTGTTCCAACTTCTCCGTAACATCGCTCTTCAATTTTTCCTTGGACAAAATAAGATAGAGAGACATATAAGGTATATTTATTTACAGCACACATACCAATTATAGCAATAGCAATAACAAAATAAGTATTTTATATAATATATAGCTTCCTTAATTACTTACTGTAGAAGAAACATTGGAATCGATTAAAAAAAAAAATTATATATATATATATATATATATATATATATATATATATATATATATATATATATATTGATCTGAATAAGATACACTCCAACCATCCTATCGTGCTACCTATCTGTGAATATCTAAAAATGCTGAAAGGCCTAGTTAAGTTTGTCCACTTCATCTGGCCACCCAGTCATGTGTGCACCAGGGGAAATGAAATGGCTGACAGAGTTGCCAGTGAGGTTTTAAGTCGCCTGATTACCAGAGATGAGAGTTGAATCATATCAAGAAAAGTGTGAAGACAAAATTTATAAGAATATCGTTATTATCACAAATTCTTTTAGTAGCCAGGACTACAACAAAATATACGTTATCTGTGGCATTGAGAAACAATGAAAGCACCTTAAATGCGGTCATTAAATTTCTTTTGAAAGGTAAACCGATCTTCGGGCAAATAAAATATCATTATTTTAGATTTTTTATTTTATTGTCTCATTATTTCTTTTTTATTCTTTCGACCAAGCTGTTAATTATATGCCTTAACATTCTAGAAACTAAAAAAATATAGTTATTTTCTTGATTTTTCTTTCTTCATGGGGCCTGAAAAATAAAAGAGTTTTCATAATAAATTCGCTACTTCTACCTCCCCCATCCTGCTAAACTCATCTGAAGTATAAGAAAAAAAAAGTCCGAGAGCCGGAGAAAATTGATTATCGATATCAAGCTAAAGTTTTTAGAGAACTGTATGATACATAATCCTAAGAGAATAAACTTCAGCTCAGTAATATATTCCAGTACTTAGCAAAAATTATGGCGTCAGGGAGCCGTCCAGCTAGCATTATTTTGCCCGAAAATTTTGTCTTAGAAGTGCACCAATTTTAAGGATATGCCCGCTGGAGGTTTCCCCTTCGAATCATTTTTCCCGGACCGAAGAATGGCAAATGTAAGATTATTTTTTATAGATTAAAATTTTTTAAAATTTAATTTGCGACACATTTAATTGCGACAAAAAATGAACCTTTGTAATCGAAAAAAATTTTTAGCCCTCCTTCAAAATTTGAGGTTTTCAAGGATTTCAAAATACATAGAATCCAAACATTGCACTAAAAAAGCTGCCAGCCCTCCGTCCACGGCCAAATTCCAAGACTCCTGAACCGATTTTTTGAGATTTTGTGCCAAGTAACAGGCAACCCCAAGATGATCTTCGAAGCTAGACATTACTATCCGCCTTTTCGTTTAAAAATGAAGGCCGATTAGAATTTAGTACGCCCATAACTCGGCCATTTATAAAGATAGAAGAAAAATGTAAAGTATTTTAGAATCAGTAAACCAAGGCCTTAAAGAAAAAAAATCTATAAAAACTTATAACTTTTAAGTATAACTTAAAAAGTATAAGTTTTGGTTTATTTTCAATAATGTACCTTTGTAATCGAGAAAAAAGAAAAGATTTTTAGCCCCCCTTCAAACATTCCAAGAATCTAAATATCGAATATTAAAAAAAAAAAAAAAATCAGTCCGTTCGCCGTCCAAGTCTTTTCTCTGAGACAATTGAACTAATTTTCTTGATATTTGTCACCAGAGTAACATGTGACCCCTGAACGCCTTTTCGTTTAAAAAAGGGCGGGCGAAGAGATTGAATACGCCCTAAGACTAGGGACGATTCGACCAAAAATACAATGTTTTATCAGTTTTGTGATTTATTTATACAACTTAATTGAAGTAGTATGGTTGGACACACCAGAAATTTTTACAGTATAACTACAGTAATAATCTGCAGTAATAATAATAATTTGCAGCGTTTATTTTTTTTCTTACACCAGGATTACGTTTCTTTCTCTTGCAGTCCAATATAATTTAAATTTTATAGCATGTGCAGGGTATTTCAGAAGTAAACGTCAGTAATTGAGGGGAGGATAGTCAACCGAAAATTTTTAGTTAGTTCGATGCCGCCAACCATGCACCTTTATATCTCATTCCGTTCACGAGATATGATTTTTTAAAGATTTTTTTTTTTAAATCAAGTTTTTTTTCCAATAGAAGTCCGAATTTCTCAACTGTAGCTGAGCATTGCTCAGCTTTCGTCACCGATTCTCTCATGAATTTCCTGTAAGATAGCAACCAATTTGTTCTAGAAATATAATGCGTCGTCAGGCGATCATAACAGCCAAAGCACGCAATTCACGCAATGAATATTCTTGCCAAGACCTAGGAGAATTAAAAAAAAATTCCTTTACTCCAAAAGTTTTCCAACGTTAAAGAGTACACCCAACTTTGTCAAGTTAGCCTCATTTGCAGCAGAAATTAATATTGAGAGGTAAGAAAACGTTAGATTCAACAATCCGAGTACCTAATATTTGTTTTAAAGCTACGATAGGGAAACTCACAACCTCAATATTTCTTCGAAATATTGACCGAGCTTCGCAAAGTTGGTACGTAATATTTTATTTTGAAACATTAAGACATTGTAATTCCCTTAAAGAAAGCGGCAACTTACGCCTCTGTAAAGAACAGTAAATAGCAAGAAAATTTAATATGCAATTGCTTAACAATCCGGTTTCTGGTGATTACAAAAAAACACTAACTCATAAAAAAACCTTCTGCATGCTTTGATGAAGGTTGTTGTGTACTGCTATTCTCATACAATCATTTTGATACTATGTCGTCATGGAAACGGCAGATCACTTCCCGTGTTTTATTTATATTCATCTATTTCGAACTTCAATTATTTTATTATGATTGATTGTATTCTTTGTGGTAAGTTTTGTAGTTTATAATTGCAAAATATGCTGTTACACAGCAAAAACTGTAATTGAGAGCATAATCTTCGATCGATAGTAAATGATCAATCAAGATCAATTACATTGCTACGGAACGTAATGGTCCGCTGTTTTAACTCCGTAAAACCTTTGAGGTAACGCACGATATGAAGCTTGCGTACGTGCCGTTGCCACGACGACTTCATACCCATAGGAAGCAATTTTTAGCCTGTATACAAACACTTTATATAATAAAGTGAATATATAAGGAATAAAACTGATGAAAAAACTGGGAGGTTTCAAAGATTAAGACAGTTTAAAAGACTAAGAGTCGGCGGATCGAGGCGGGATAAGTCGAGTTTTAAAGATTTTGACGCGGACATCATGGCCCAGGTTTTAAATCCCTAAAATCTGCCGTTTTCGAGATAACGCACGGTATAGGTCCGCACGGGCCCTATGCCATCTTACGTACTTGTCGTTGTCATGGCAACTTTATATATGTAAAAGAAAGTTAAGACTGTATACAAAAACATTTTAATAACTGCGAATGCTGTTTTTAAGTTTCTATGAATGATAGAGGAGATTATATATTCTTTCCCATTTCTAACCCTATATGGCATTGTTAAATATGAATACTACCAATAGAAAATGATATATCTGAGTATTATTGCTTGTTATTATAGAATTCGAGGGATTACTAATCACTTATCAAGTAAACTATTAATTCAACGTAGTCATTATAAACTATGTAGCTTCACCAAATGTGCGTTTTAAATAAACTTTCTTGGTAATAATATATTCTTTATACGAATAAACATGTTTCCGTAATATATTTTGTACTTCAAATGCATTAGGGAGAAGAAAGATAAATATCTAATGCGATAGTTCTCGCTCAGGTATACTAGTCGTCTCCATATATAATACGGTGGTATAGATCGTTTTTCGACTCTCAGGAGCGATAGATTTTGACGAACGAGGTATCAAAAGAAAGGAAATTTCACGATGAAGTGACGAATTCCAATTTGAATTATCAAATTCTTACGAGGCCTTAAATAAAAGTGATGGAAAAACTGGGAGGTTTCAAAGCTCCGACGATTGAGAGTAGGCGAATCGAGGCGAAACTGACAGCATTTTAAAGATTTTGACGCGAGCATCAAGATCATATACATTCCCAAGGACTGTATTTGTATATTGGCGCATCGTTTAAAAGCCCTAAAACCTACCTTTTTCGAGATAACGCACGATATAGAGCCGCACTGGTCTTATCCCAGCTTTGGTGCCGTTGAATGGCAACTTTATACCTGTAAAAGCAAGTTGAGACTGTGTGAAAACGTTGTTTTATAAGTAAAATGTTTTTTAAGGTTTCTATGAATGATTTAGGAGATTATATATTCTTTCTCATGTCTAACCCTCAAGCACGACTAAATATGGAAACTACACATTGTAAACCTGAGTCTTATTCCTTAGCTGTTAAATTGAGATGTTTTCTAGCAGGCTAATTAGGTACTTATTAAGTATAAACTGTTACTTCAACATAGTGAATTATAAACTATGTAGCTTCACCAAATGTGTGCATTAAATAAACTTTCTTGGTAATAATATATTGTTAATATGAATAAATATGTTTCCGTAATATCTTTTATACTTCAAATGCATTAGGGAGAAGAAAGATATCTAATACGAGAAATCTCGCTCGGGTATATTAGTCGTCTCTATATGTAATTCGGCAGTATAGATCCTTTTTCGACTCTCGGGAGCGATGGATTTTGACGAACAAGGTATCAAAAGAAAGGAAATTTCACGAAGAAGTGACTAATCCCAATTTGAATTCTCAAATTCTTACGAGGCCTTAAATAAAATTGATGGAAAAACTGGAAGGTTTCAAAGCTCCGAGATTGAGAGTAAGCGAGGCGTGAATATCGCTTACACTTCGAATGTGTTAGTGAGAAAAATAGGTATATCTGATGCGAGAGTTCTCACTCGGGCATGTTAGTATTCCTTTATTTTAATGAATATTCAAAATACCCAAATAATAACTTCTAGATATAAATAGACACTTCCTTGACGAGAGCTTGAGGATCCGAAATGAGGAAGATGAAAACCTTTTTTTTCTTCTACGCTTGATGAAAGTCAAACGCATCTCTCATACATGAGCTACGACCCGTGGGTGGACTTTGACCTAGGACATAGATATACAATACCTCTGGGTTAAGTAAAAAAAAAAAAACGTAAAATACAAATTTGTAATAATGCTATATTAGTAAAAAATTGAAGTATCGTCCTATAACTCCGAGGTACATATATTACTCATAAGGACTCACATGATTTGCCTGATGATATCATTTCATAAAAATGAAAAGAAAACTCTAAACCTTCTTAATTAAGTATCAAGACATTAAGTCTGTGCAATGCCAAAGTGGATTGGATCTGCAAATTTTGGATTTTGTTGCTTTCTTATGTGGGTCTTTGTATTCCCTTTGAAATGCCAAAAATACTTACCTGAATATGTGAAGTGTCTAATTTGGAATGCAAAATGTATCGGACCATATAAACGGGTTCCTTAACACTGAACTACAGTAGAAGAGGATAAGATTAAGAAGAAGAAGAAAAATACGATCAATTTATTTAATTAAAATTAATTAATCTTAAAAAAAAAACTCAATATTCTCAATACCACGAATTTTCGGAAACGCCACTGAGGCATTGCACCGGCGATATGAGATTTTGATGGCTAACCTATTTTTTAAAATCTTTATCAGATATGTTTTAAATGATTACTAATTAGTTCAGTACCTTTTAATAAAATTAAATAGTTTATATATGTCTTGGTATTACAAAATACCTGTTCCTTTGCACGATCGTCAGCCATTTGATGTATCAGTGACTCTCATCTAAGAAGAAATCTCCTTTTTTGAAGATATGGATGAAAAGCTGTTCTAGTTCCATCACATCATCTAGAAAAAATTTATTAAAATTCGCGGGATATTTGTAACAATTATTTAATTCATAATAGTTATCTAATTCAAAGCAGTAGGCTGTGCTTGAACAGCAATGTGTGGGCGGAAGCTAACATCTTAGCGATTATAATGAAGTCATTTAATAATATGTGTAATAATTTGTAATATATGTAAAATACGGACACGATTTTGAGGTAAAGATGGAACCGTCTTAGTAGGATTGGTTAGAGAACTTCTAGTAGGTTAGAGAATTTATATTTGTACAAATAGAAGGTTATGAAAGGTTTACCGAACACCTAGGTAACAGTAAATGCTTCCAATGAGTCCGACTATAATATCTTTAGCCTGACATAATTATGACATTTTTTAATTTTCGATATTTAAAGGTATTAATTTTTACAAATGACACAAATTTAAATGACTTACATTTTATCTCACTGACGTTCATAATTTTGTAGAGGCTTTGCCCCCATATCCAATATGATTTGTCTCACATGATAATCATGTCAGATCTTTGAAAGGCGTAATATTTTCAGGTTATCAACACCAAACTAAATTTTTTTGATCTTGTTTAACATATTGAAAATATTGTCCTTCTTGAAATCATCTTTGCCTTTAAATCTGCTTTCCGAAGGCAGTGTCTTGCTGGTTTTCCTTGCTGTGTTTTCTTAAAAAGCCTCCCTACATCCTTTATTTCTTCACCTTACAAACATTTCCCTGTCTACCATTATTCGAATACCAATCTCACTTGCCGATTTGAAGAACTACTTCTTATGGAAAACTTTCATAATTCCTGAATAATAAGCACTGCAATCTCCTAAAAATCCTTTCCATGGCGTCATTTTAGCACTAAATTTTCCTCCAGCTCCTATCAATTACCAATCTGTTGTACCCTTTTGAAACTATTCTCATTTGTTCTTAAACGAATAACAATTGAGGAACTCGGAAGTTTTTGATATCACCGGTTTACTTACTTTTCGTAGGTTGCTTATCAAAAGGATCTGATGGATTTTTGAGAAATGTTGGTGCTAAGGTAATGGTAAGCGATGTTAGAAGTAAAACATGGCAACTAACAAGCATGGCCTCCCGACGCAGTCAGTTTCTTATTATAGAAGAAATTGAATATATTGTTTTAAATATTAGTAATAGTTCTGAGAACAGTTCTTTTTGTGATGATATAGATGAAGTCCTGGAATATGTTTCTGTGTACATGAATGCAAACAAGTTACTCCTAAAATGATACTAAAAGATTTCTTTACTTCTTAAGCTGCTTTGAAATAAAACATGGTATGCACAGTAGTCAACAAGATTCACATCACATTAACAAAGGGAAATTTTGAACTTTTGCTTTCATCGAGTATGTGATAATTGAACTTGGCAACATTGAAACACGATGCACGAAACACGAATTAACTTACAAATGTTTCATTATTTCCCTGAATTTAAATTTGTGTTAAAGTAAATTTGGTATCTACTGCATTTAACATGTTTTACACCCATTATAAATGATTAACCACTAGTTAATTAACTAATAATTAACCTACTAGGTTAAATCATACAGGGTAATTTTATTATTGGGATGAGGCTAATTAATGTTAAGTGAGGAATTCCCTCAATGTGCTCAGAATGCAGCAGAGAGATTAATTTCAAATTTCTTCACAGAGGGTATTTTTTAGAGCACCAAAGAATGTAATTGCTGCGTATGTCAAACTTCTTTGTTTTGTGAAAAAACAGATTCTCTAACTGTTATAAATATTTATTTTGGTGTAGGTGAAGATGTGTCATTAAAAATAAAAGATCGTCCTCTTCCTGCATTCCTGCAAGATTTTCTGGGAACGTTTTTCCATAATATTGGGCTGCATTCACGATACAAGCCACACTAAGAAGATGGCAATAATAATAAAATTTTGTTCATGAAAATGAAAATAATGAAATTTCCTCGATGCAACATTTTTTTGGGCTTTGTAAAAATAATTATTCCTCAGGAAAGAATTTGTTTACTAAGATATTGAATAAATTTAAAGAATTAAATTTATATATATATATATATATATATATATATATATATATATATATATATATATATATATATATATATATATATAAAAAAAATACGCGGCCAAGAATATGATAATGGGGCAAATATGCGTAGAAAACATAGCGAAGTTCAAAGACGTATTTTAAATTTAAACTGTAGAGAATAGAAGTTCTTTCAAGAAATACCGTTCCGATGAAACATCAATTCAGTACTTGAATCGGCGAAAACATTGGCAAACATATTAGAAATTTCCTCTGACTTCAACAGCAAAGTATTATTCAGCCCCACTATAGAAAGGAATGTTTGATTATGGATGCTAGGATGAAAACAAGTGAACAAAAATATAAAATTTTCTTATTAATTTCAAATCCTTTTAAATTCTGACGATATTTTTAATTTAGATAATGAAAAACTTTTGTAATGATTTACAAAGTACTCTGAGTGATGGAGAAGAAATAGATATAAATGGTTTAGAGTTGTATAATGAGTTGATAATTTGTCAGAAAATTCGAAAAAAAAAAAAAATAAACAATCATGATCCTAAATGCTAAACAGTTTTTATACGCAAATAATCTAATAATTATTTTCCTAAATTGTCAATTTGAAATTCTGACACTTCTAGTATCGGTAGCTACTGGGGAAAAATCATTTTCAAAGCTCAAATTAATAAAAACATACCACCGATCCAACTATTCTCAAGAGAGATTGATAGAATAATATAATACAATAATATAATAATTAGGAGTAATATAATAATATAACACACATGTTGATATAACGAGCTTTTTTCGAAGAAAATGTAAAAGTGTCAATTTTGACTCAGTTTCGAGTAACTGTTCGTTTTTGAGCTAGACTTACAGCATACACAGACTCAGACAATAACACCATTTTGCGAGACTTGATGGTTTGGACTCAGGTGACCTTAAAACGTGTATTTTTAACGATAGCAATAATTTCCCTACCATATATTTCATATATAGGTAAGTAAAGGTTAAAAAAAAAAAGTTTGGTATCTATAATATCATAACTTAACCTCAATTATTCAGAACCTGGAGCAATTGTAAAAGTTAAAAAAAAGGCCCCCTCACTGCCACCTCCTCCCCCCTCCGAGAATTGTCGAACATTCAGGTCTTATGGGCGTTTTATTAGATTTATCAGATCGGGCCGAACACCTAAACTGTGTTTCCTTCCAAAATTTCCTTTAAAACAATATAAATACGTTAAATATTACTAACTAATGGTATCAGAATCGATCCATGGCTAAAAATGCAATAAAATAAATTGCGTTAATTATTGGACCGCCCTGGTTACCTTATATTTAATAAGATATATTCTATTCTATTCTACAATCGTCAATTTGATTTTAATGTTTCATCATCGTTGCAGGACGAGTTGAAGCTCCAGGCTGAGAAGCAATACTGCCATCACGATGAAAAGTTGGACGATTATGAGACGGAAAAAATGAGATATTTACAAAGACTGGCCGATGAGCATAATTTGAGATTAAAGGATCTAATAGCGAGTGGAGATATAATTTATCAAAATTATAGGTAAAATTTCATTCAACAGGCATTTCACTTAATCTTATAAAGAGAATAACACACGCAAATTGCAGTCTGTCTGTTACGCTATTTGGCGGTTTTTCACGAAAAAAACGGCTGAACTAATTTCGACCGAACTTTTTCCGTTGTTATATAAAACCGTAAAAAGGTTTTTAAGCTTCCTATATCAACCTGTTTTCCACCAACTTAAAATAAAATGGCGGGTTACAAAAACCTAGTTTACGGCACTAAATAACAACAATACAAAGTCTAAATTGGTACAGCCGTTTTTCTATGAAAAGCTGACAAAACATCTAGATTTTCGATGTTCCGCCATTTTGTTTTAGGGTAGTGGAAAACTCGTTGATATAGGAAGCTTAAAACTTTTTTACGGCATCTTGAAAAAAAATTGCAAATGTACTGAAATTTTTATTTTTATTTATCAAATGACCAGAGAAAAGGCCCAATATCAATTTGAAGTATCTTGCAAAATAGTTATAAAATGGATTTAAGCGTGTTTTAATTCCATATTTAAGTTGAAATGTTTGATTTCTGTGTGCCATGGATGTATCTGATCTCGTTTTCTGAGTTTTATCCAGTTAAACGTTTGTTTAGACGATGATAATTTAATGCAAAAGTCTTATAATCTTTTAAGAACAGGATGTTTACTCTATTGTATTGATTATATTAATTTTAATGACATTTTGGAATTAATAGTAGTATCAAGTTCTTTGTTATCAAGTGCTATATGAGTCTGGAAATGAATACTATAAGAAAAAACTCAAATAATAAAAATTGAAGAGCATCAAATTCTTCACTGAGCCCAAAAATGTTTAAATTCGGTCCAGTGCCTTCACCTCTCGAAATCACCAATTTCCCGATCTCCGGCAATTGGCAGATTAGCCCAATATATATATATTATTTTAGTTTGGAAAAAATGGAACAATTTTGGCTATCAGGTATGTTGTATGTATTGCTCTACTTTTGAGAAGTTTTCGAGCTCCTTCTTTAAGTGCGTTTTTTGGCATGTTGAAAAACCGCTTAGAATAAGCTTTTTTTTTTTTCATTTTCTCAGTAACTCGCTTCTCTTTCTATTAATTCCTGTAGCTCCTAGTGGAGCAAAGGGCCCCAACGAACAACTTCCATCCATCTCTATTCCCATCTGGTGCCTTCACCTAGCTCCTTCACCTCGAAGTCCTGTCCGCCTCCAGGTGAGGCGAGGTCCTCCTTTTCGGCGTACTTCTTGAGGGTTCAAGTGCCGACCTTTCTACTGCTCCAGCCTGTTTTCGGAGTTTATGGCCAATCCAATTTCACTTCCTTCTTCTTATGTCTTGCTCAATCAGCCTCTGCCGGGCTCTGCACCAAAGCTCTTCATTTGAAACTTTTTAGGGGCAGCTGATGTTTAGCATACGCCGGGGACAGCGATTGGTAAATACCTGCAGCTTCCTGATGACACCCTTCCAACTTTCTGGTAACATCCCTAGTTTTTGAGCCATACAGAAGTGCAGACTTTACATTGATTGTGTAGAGCCTCAGTTTCGTACGCACGAACACATCCGGTTTCCCCAAAGGGGGTAGAGCTGGATGAACGCAGTATTGGCTTTCCGAATGCGTTCTCTGGCATCTTCGTCGGTCCCTCTTTTCTCTGAGTAACTCGCTTCGAGTGCATTTAAGTTCAAAATTTGTTAATATCAACTTTAAAAATTTCCTCCAAGTTTTGTATGTAATATTTTTCAAAATTAGGAATAGCTACCGAGATATGGGGCCGCGAAAATGTGCAAACAAATTCAAAAAGTTGGATATGTCAATGGTTTCGCATTAGATATGATTTTTTTTCAAGCACCCATAAAACGACAGACGCCCCTCATGCTAAAAACTTTATCTGCCGATATGAGGAGGAGGTGAGGAGGGGGCGAGGAGGGGATGAGGAGAGGGTGTCCCACCGGCCGACAATATTCAAATTCGCCGCCGTGTAAAGGAGACTTTACTAGCTCCTCATGAACCTAACAATAGAAACCCAAGGTGAGGCCACTTCGGCCCCTTAACTGTCTGAATTATGGCAGGGCAATAAAGTAACATCAATTGGGAATCGCGTGGTTCATGGGGAGCTCCGTTTCTGAAATCACTTCAGATTTGAATCGTTGATATCTTCTAAATTATAATTTCTCAACTGGTGGTCCGAGAAGATTTTTGGGATGTCCCTACTTAATGCATTTAAAGATTATCATATCAGTACACTGTGTTTTAATTATTTAAAACATTTATTTATATAATACAAATAAAATAAAATGATCAATTATATAAATATTTATATTTAATTTCAATGGTAATCGTCTTCGAAACAATTTTTAATTTTTTAGTGGTTTTTAGAAGTAAAAAGGTTGAGAAATTCTGTTCTTGAAGGTGTATCACAACTGCACACATATGCAAATACTGTTGGAGTAAATCATACCAGTATGACACCGCTACGGTCAGCCTGAAGTTATAATGAGAGGTAAAGAGCACATTGATTAATAATTTCCTCTGGAGCGTGGAAAGGAAAGTACTCTTCGGTTGACTAGCTTCAGAGATCTCAGGTCATCGAATTCCATTACCCAAGCCGGTGTGTGCCCGAGTCATCAGAAATAAACCATAAGGAGAAACTAATGGCCAGTCATCTGAATCCTGGTTTAGTGGAGACAAAAAAAAAATGATATATATTATCATAAATATTAGAAATTGTCTTAATATGAAAGAAAGAGCCCAAAATAAGAGAAATATTTATAGTTAGGATATTATTTGTATATTCTACAGTCTATCGAATAGTAGTAAAAATTAGCTGGTCGAAAATTCTCGCCAATTGTTTAGGGAAGAAAATTCATTTAATAAACTCTGTCAACTGCAAGAAGGCTGACCCTACTGCCATCTCTGGGCCAGTCATGAGAACTAGAAGAAATCAGGGCACAGGGGCCAGGATGAAGCATTCCTGTCTAGGATTGGAATATCGAAACGCGATATATCGATATATCGGATTTGAAAAACCGATATATTATATCCTTATCCTAACACCCGATATATCGATGATATCAATATTTTACACCGATATATCGGTGATATTGATATTATAAACTTTATTATTTTATTTTAATTAGAAATTTTCTTTATTCTTTATCATATTTTTAATGCTATCCGTGAGCTGTACTTAACATTATAGCTTAATTATTTAATCAATCTAGGATGCTGTCTTTGAGCTGTTGTAACTTCCTTACTGTTTTAACTCAGAGGCGTCACTAACGGTCACTAACCTGTTGTTCATTGTTGTTGTTAGTGTGGTGATTAAAGAGAAAATAGAAACTAAAATGTCGCCACCAAAAAGTGAAGTGTGGATACATTTTAAATGGAGAGACAGTAAAAGTGCGGAGTGCAAATTTTGTCACAAAATATTTCGGACATCGGGAAACACAATAAACCTGCAGTCACACCTCAAATCTTTTCATTCGCACGTTTTTTCGTCTCCATCAGGGTCAGGTTTTTCTGCAACAGCATCTACTTCTAATTGAAGCAAATGAAATAATTCCTCCGTCAAAAGCTTCTGACATAAGAGTTTCCAAAATATCGCATCATTTGAAGAGGGAGACGAACGACGAAGAAAAATTAATGATGCTGTTTTATATTTTATCTGTAAGGATACTCTGCCATTCTACACAGTTGAAAAGGAAGGTTTTTTCAGCTTGGTTAAAATTCTAGACCCTTTATATAAGGTACCTTCTATAAATACATTAAAAAAATTATTGAATGAAAAATTCTCAGAACTGCGCTCTCTTATTCAAAAACATTTGAATGAAGTAAATTCAGTCACATTGGCTTGTGACATATGAACGGAGTCCCACCAGATGAAAAGTTTAATTGGTGTCACTGTTCATTTTATTTTAGAAACAAATGATGAAATGTCCTCAGTGTTCCTGGAACTTCGAGAACTCATTCCAATACATATCTCATGTTTTGGAAGATGTGTGCCGACGTTTTAACATCTCAAATGAAAACGTAACAAAAATTGTCACTGACAATGGGGCAAACATTGTGAAGGCAGTGGATACGTTCTCACAGGCCAAACATGTACACTGTTTTGCTCACTTGTTAAATCTAGTTTGCGAAAAGACTAGTTGGAAGAATTAAAAAGCTTTAGAGCTGGAAGAGTTTAGAAAGCTTCGTAGCGTTACAACTTGGTTTGCTATTGTTGGCTGTGACCAGTTAAGAAAAGCCACTGAAGGTGGCACTAAATGCAAGCTAATTTCAGATGTTCCTATCAGATGGAACAGCAAATATTACATGGTCCAACGTTTCCTAGAACTTCGGCTTCATATCAGCGTTATATTGAGTGAACACACAAGTGCTCCAGATATGGTGACTGCACGGGATGTAGAAGAATATTCAAGAATAGGAATCGAGGTATAGTAGATAGATGCTAACAACTAGTTTTAAATTTTATTGTGTTTCAAAATTTCACAGAGTGCCATATGCATAGTAAATCATAGTTCTACTCGCAATTGTACTTTCGTACTTTATTACGAAATAGAATCCAGGTCTTTTCTCCTTACCATTCAAATAAACTCAAGAGTTTATGATTACCAAAACAAACAATAATATGGATCAATCACTCACCAAATTGAAATAAAATAGACAATATCATAAATGTAAATAAATTGTTGCAGATAATCATTGGTTAAAATATAGCACATATTAATTTATAAATATAATGGCGTAAATATGAGAATAAGTAATATTTAATTGCCAAACAATAATTAGTAGATGAGCTTGAAACACATATACTGTTAATTAATTCTATGTAAAGACAAACAGGTAATAATATAAATGGTGATTGTACTAAAATATATATCAGATGAGTTACATGTTTTTATATAAATGTTTTGAGAATGCTCAATGAATGCATGGAAACTTTATGAAATACAATTTTTTTTTAGAAAAATAAAACCTAATTAAAAAAATTAAAGATTTTTTTTTTAAATTTGTAGAATAATATAATGTATGAAATATGGCAAAAAGCCTTCAAGATAAAAATGTATTATAAAACTTATTTTTTTTGCCAAAGTATTATTCTTTTCTATCTTTTTTTATAATGATCATGGATAATAAAAATATTGTTCTATAAATAATAATTATATTATTTCATAACCTTTATCACATTTTAACGTTATACTCATTTAATGCACGGTTTCTTTGCTTTTTCGTCCATTTCCTTTCGATATATCGATATATCGATATTTTTCTACCGATTATCGGTGGATATTGATATTTGGTTTTGCGATATATCGAAATATCGAATATCGATATTTTTCTTTCGATGTTCCAACCCTATTCCTGTCGACTTGAGGCACACTTCCAGTCTGAGTGAGCTCAGCTCTAGCTAAAACTTTTTTATGTTACACATTTATTTCAAGATGAGTGAGTAAACTCAAGGCCCAAGGCAAGCAGAGTGAGTGGAGGGAGTGTTGAGAGGACCATATGCAGATACCCAAAAGTAAGATCTACCCTAATTTAAATTAATAGACCAAGAAGCTCATGGAAAACCATATACTGCCCACTGTTACCATTATGAACCAATTTAATATTGTATTTATTTTATAGTTTATTAAGCGAAATTTTCACTAACATAATAATCCACAATGTACGCGGATTTGGCCCAAATCCCCACCTTTTCTTTGGTCACATGTTAGTTACTTATTTGTTGTTCAAGACCTAAAACCTATTGTCATCTACGCCTTTTATTTTTCAATATTATATTACATTATTTTTCCATATAAAACATATAGAAAAAATAAATAAATAAATAAAAATGAAAAATAATTGCCGCATGTAATTAACACATTATAGCTTGCATTCCTCTAGTAATGTTTTATTAAAAGTTACCCACATTTTAGCTTTATTTCACAATATAATATAGTCCACTAGCGTTATTAATATTTAACACCTGCGTAACCACTAGAGCCCAATCAATTGCGTTAATATTCTCAAAGACCGAGATTACCGCAATTAAACACCAATTTATGAATCTTCAGGACAGGAAAGCATAAGAATACATAAACGCTGACTTGGAGTGCAACGAAACAAAATTTAGCATGGATGTTTTCGTAAGCATTTTTAAATTTCCGAAGTTATTATTATTTATCTCTTTTTTCTTCTTCTTCTTTATCCAACCCTTATGCTTAACATAGTCGGGGCAGCTTGCATTAATTTCCTAAAGACCTTTATATGTATAGCCAACTTCTTAATCTCACCCTGAGTGAATCTACTATTCCTTACCAGATCTGATATAATTTTATATTTTATAATATTTTTATTTCTGATATATTATATATTAATGATATGCATATAATCTCAAAATATAAAAAATCAATATATAAACGACCTCACGAATTTTCATCGAATTTCGAAGTTGTAATAGGAAAAAAAATTCCCTTAACTGGAAAATTATAATCGTATGTGTGTTTAATTACACTGAATTGCTATACTGATTAATATTCTTTTACAACATTTTCTCGTTAATTTTGAATAGCCATAAGCAATGAACGTGAAAATAATGATCCGAAAATCATTTAAATTTCAGATTGGAAATGAAAAAGTTGAACGAAAGAAAATTGAGGGAAATAGAAAAACGAGCGGAGATCAATACAAGACTCCTACAAGAAGAGTTAAATAGACAAAAGCAACTGAAAAAATTAAAGTCCTTCTCGGTTCCGAAGTTCATAACAAAGAAAGTGAAGGAACCAACTTCGACACCAGTGCAAGAAGAAGTAGAAGAAGAAGAAGAAGAAGAAGAAAAAGAAGATCCAAAAAGCGTTTCATTTCTCCTGGATTCTAAGGAACAAAAATCAATGCGATATAAGCCAGCACTAGGAAAGTCGTCCAAATGGAAGCTTGTCAAAAGTGCACATTTGATCAAATCAAAGCTAAGAGTTACTGACCCAAGTCGTGCATTGAAACCCAAGCAGAGAGTAGATGTGGTAAGTAGTAAATATATTGCTATATTTGGCGCCAGCTCTTCTTGTTCAATCAACTCATTGGAATACTCTTACCAATATTCCTTCAATGTAACGGGTTTTAAACAGAAACTGATTTAATTTTAAAATTCCCAAAGAATTGGTAACGAAACTAAATTAAACCCCACATTTATTCCCAAAGAAATTAATATTTGTCTTTAAGAAAAGCTAATGTACGAAGATAATTGGTCATAATAAATAAATGCACATAAAAGATATTCAATACTAAATTACAAATCAAATAAAATAAGAAATAATCAACCTAAAATTACCAAAACAAAATTATTATAACTATCTCAAACATTTATTTATAACTTCATTTAATCAGTTTAATGAATCATTACCGCCATTGCCCCCCAATTTAGATGTTTTCTCTTTTTTTGGCGAATCTTATAAGCTAAAAAAAAATGTATGAAAAAAAAATCGTGATCGGTTGGATATGGTTTACAAATGCTCCATACTAATGACCTTGATGGTTTACTAATGCATATGAATATATATTTCATTATTATATATATTATCCTTGAATGTGAGATACTGAGACACACTTTTACTACCTAAAACAGTCTGGGATTGACAAATATTTCAGGCTATATATATATATATATATATATATATATATATATATATATATATATATATATATATATTATACACATACTCATATACTGACATTGAAAAACATTGAAGAACTCATTACACATTGAAAAATGGGTAATAAAAGTTAAAACGAATAGCGCAAACTGCATTTTGATATCTTCAATTATTTTTAAGCAATTAATTTGCATTTTTTTTTCTCAAAAAATTCTCTACCTACAGGCTTTACCATAATTATATTGAAAATGGTGTAAAGAAATACGTCAGAATCATGTATCATAATCTTGTATTCAACATCTAACTACGCGGCATCAATAATGAGCATATGCTATAAGAAAATGTTACGCTCTACAATTTTTTCCTCTCGCATTGTTCTCTTATTCCATAAAATGCGATTGATTGAGCTATCTCAAAATGAGCACCCTATATACAAAAATATATTAATAAATTCTCCCTTTCTTCTCCTTAGAATTCTATTTATTTTTACTAGGCAGGCTTCGTGATAAACGTTTGTGTTTTTAATTTCCTTTCAAGTATTTCGCGTTAAAATATTATTAGTGAAACTAAAAATCATATTCTGGAAGAAAATCAAACCGGGATTTGACTAAAAAATTAATATATAAATCAAAACCATCTATGCATCAATTATTATAAATTGTGAGCCCCCGAAACATGAAAATAATTAATTATATTATATAATTGTAAATCAGGTCAAATCAACACTGCTGTAGTATGAATTATAGTAGGATCAGTAAGAAAATAGAAACAATGAAACATTGACAATTGTCTATGCGACGTATCCGTCACTGGTTTTCAACCGATTTTTCGCGAGAGCATCGGAGTAGTCTGCGGGTGGGTCTATTTATTTGGGGATATTTATTTTACGAGGACTTATTTATTTTTTATCTCTTCTAAGGTTTCTTTACCTTTCCTGAGAAGTGCCTCAAAATGTATTCTTCATCCCTAAGTTAAGGGATGGGGTGGTCTGCATATGGTTTAATTTAAATCTAGTTATTTAAAGATGGCTGAACACAAACCCAATCAGAAAAATTTTAATAAGAAAAGATTAATGTGTGCGTTATATCTAAAATCAGAAAAAAAATCTCTCATCAATCTATGTCTGTTCCCCAATAACAAAAATATTTAAATATATTATATTTTAAATTTAGGATATGGGTGTTTTGTTTTTCGAAAACAACAATATATACAGTCTCAGAGGTGATAGATTGCTGCAATTTATTTTAAAATATTCTTACATATATAGGTTACTTGGGTAATAAATTGGTAATAAATAATAAATAGGTAAATAAATTATATAGGGTGGCGTTTTAACATGTTTAATCACTATGCACAACAGAATTAAATCGCGCCTTTAACGTGCACTCAAAAAATTTAATAATATTTTTGTTGAAAATTATGTAAGATTACATCATTAGATTTCGCAGGACGTTTGTATGTAGTTATTATATAATTAATAACATATAATCATTAATAATTAATGCATTTTGTTTAGTGTAAGAATTTAAAATATATTCTTCTGTTATACACAGAAAATAAACATGTTTGAGGCCGAGCATTTTTAAAACAATTTTGAGCATTACATCAGATCTGAGACTGTAGATATTGTGGGTCTTGTAAAAGAAAATACCCATTTCCTAAATTTCTAAAAATTATTTTTTAAATCTTAATTATTTTTAGGGGATTGAGATAGGTTAATACGAGCATTTTCGCTGCTTTTAGTTATAACATACAAACTTCTTACAAATTTTTATGATGACATCTTGAATAGTTTTCAAGAAAAACATCTTTACTGTTACGAGAGTGCGTTAAAGGCGCGATTTCCAAAGCTTAGGAGAGCACCAAATTACAAAAAAAAAAAATAATTAATTTAACAAAAACTAAAAATGATAGAGAAAAATCATTTTACGGGTGTTATCAAAATAGCAATAGGATCAATCGCTTTAACTTTCATAAAAAATTTGAGGAGATTGTTGTCACGGCCTGGTGTGAATTGGCATGGAATGGAACCATTGTAAATCTACTTTCTTCATTCATAAAATATATTGCGAAATATTTTTTGAATAAAATTTTGATTGAATTAATTATAATTGTTTTAAGACATCGCCAGATAAGATGGATCAAGAATTAAAAGATATGATTAAGAAATTGGAGGAGATGTGGAAAGAAGTTGATCAAAATTGGAATGGAGAGAATAAAGAACTTCAACTACCGGAAAATGATTTTTTGATAGTCCGACCGACCTCTATTGTATTCAAGGCAAGCATGACCATTCCTTGCGTTTATTATTCTTAATAATTATTAAGAATAATCACTCTTGTAATTATTATTAAATAATTAAATTAATTACAATTATCAATTTTAATTAAAAACTTTTAATGATGAATACAGATTAAATAAAAAATAACATTTGTCTTTGTGTGCAAGGGAGGTATCCCGGTACTTGCTCAATTGTGCTGGGCAAAATCCGATTTTCTTTATCCAATTAATCTAGTGAAGTCGTTTCACTATTTTCTGAAATAGTCCTAATCAATCAATGGTCAGATTTTCTTTCTGTATTATATTGTCTCTCTCAGAATTATTCTGCATGTTTATGATTTGATGGATTGGAATCAATTTGGCTTAATCACTATTATTACTTCTTCACCACTTGCATTTCAGGGTTTAATTATATCACTTTTTTTTTATATCGTCGGAAGATGGGATTTTTTAAAAGATGGTATAAGCCTATATTTTAGCTGAAAAGTAAAATGATTCATTCCAAACAGAAATTATAACATCAGACAGAAACCCTTGGAAGGAACGTGATGCCTCATTTGGACTTCATGAGAAGTCGGGTGGCCATTAATGGTTTCTGTCATATCGTGGACGCTTTTTGGCAGACGTACACGCAGAATCTTTTTCGGAGAGAGGGGATTCAATGAGAAGACAAGTAATCACTTTAGTGTCTGTAATCGCCTAATTGGGTGTAGGTTTTAATGATAAGAATGAAAATTAGATAAAAAAATATTATTAAAAATACAAAACTTATGTTTTTATCTCATTTTTTTCAAAAATTTCGGGAGAGATATATCCCCCTGAAACTTTCCCTGCGTACGCCGCTGCTTTTTGGGGGCTCAGATACTCGGCAACATTGACTAGTTATAAAATAGTGATTGCGAGAATCCTGAGGTATGTCCCCTGCGTGGAATCTCTCGCGAAGACAGAAAAGCAGCTTGGCGACTATCAAGTGGATGTCTCTGCGGCGGGTCACTAAGGCGTAAAGAACAAGACACTGTTCTGACATGAGGTGGTGCAGGTCTTAGCAGAAAACGTCCTGCAAGAGGACTACATCCGACACAGGATGAAAAGAGACGGATCTATCGCAGAACCTCCGATTGAGAATCGGCGAAAACCCCAGCAGATGGAAGAGAAGAGGATCCTCCGAGTGAACACATTAGAAGAATGGAACCGCTGGGTGACGACCCCAAAAGATGCTACCCTGAGAAAATACTTCCCGTCTGTCGGATTGCGACTGGAAGATCTTCCCGAGCATTGCGTCTCACAGCTCCTCACGAGAGTCTGTGCAAAGCTCGTTGAAAATGGTGAGAGCGACGATCCGCTATACCCCACTTGCGGAGTATAGGAGACCGCCGAGCTTATCCTACTTGCCTATCCAGCCTATGAGACACTGAGGACCAAGCTGCTGACGTAGAGATCTACGTTCTGACGGAGAGCAATCGTCTTCAGCTAATGACCGAAGCACTACCCGTACTATAAGGTCTTTGTGTATTGGTGGAAGGAAGAAGTTGGTCCAGCCCACTTTTCCTTCTTCACTCCAATCGGAGAGAAGAAGGAGTTACGCCGATCGTCGGGTAATGGCAACTGTAGGAAACGACGGGGACTGTAGAAGACGACACAAAAGTTGCTGTACAAAACTGAAATAAGAGGAAGCTGTGTTTCAGCTTGTTATATAATATATATATAGTTTTACTTTTAGCAGTGGGTGGTAACGTCCCCCAGGTGGAACATCCTACTGCTGTGAACACCCGTGTTGTCTCAAAGGGATGGTAGGATTTAAATAAATAAATAAGTAATACAAATCTTTGCCTAAAATTTACAATTTTTTTTTGTCTTTAAAGGATTTCTTGCCATATGATGATCATGCAGAAACTGTCAACATTTACAATCCGACAAAAGAAGTTATTGATTGCGCTTATTTCAGGAGTAGCGTAGTACCAAAGTCGGAAGAAAATGTCTTTGAGGTAGGAATATTTATTAAAACTCCGACACATTCGTCGAAATAAATACAATGGTCGACCATATTGTATAAGTTATATGATATTTTTAACTTTTTTTAAAGCTTAGAAATGAAAGGAACTTGTTCTTTTCATCGCATTGCTTGTTCTTTAGATTTAAGAAACAACAAAGATTGGATTACAGGTTACCTTATAGGTTACCGAGTTATTTATTCTACCCAGAATATGTAGTTCGAGATTTGTTAAATCGCTCAGCCACATAATAAAAGTCAACAATCTCTGGGAGGATTCGCACTGTTGGAACAGTTATCACACGGGCTTTGACCCAGGAAGTTATAGTTATGAAATTGGGTTTATAACCCAGGAAGTTATTATTTTATTTCCTGAGTCCTTCCTTGTCAACAAACGATATTTCCTTAATGATCCCCTCCTCATTTGTTGGTATAATACCTATCTCAGATGATAGACATTGACAATAATGGTAGCTTTAAGTCTAGTGGTTAATGTTACTCTGAAGTATAGTATATCTAATCTATAGCAGTCGCTGGTCCATGCCAGTCGAACCTGTCTCTCTAGTTTAAGTCATAATTCTCTATCATCAACCAATAAAGCATTTTCTAAGGCTTGCACGCATCTACTCTGTTAACTAGTACTCATAACAGGACAACACCAGTCACCAACCACTTTGTCAATTAGCGTCCGAGTAGGGAAACCAGTACCCCATTTGTTAATTGAATGAATAGTGTTGATTTTCATTATTCATTCCAACCTAGAGACAGAATCATCAAAATAAATCATAATTTTACTTATGCAATCCTCTATTCTCAGACTCCTGGTGTTAAGCAAGGTAATGAATTAGTATACTAGATCCTATTCTGGTCTATTATACAGCTCACATTTCAAGCTATCCTAGAACTTCCCTCACTACATACTCGTACGTTAGTGACGTGATATGACAACGTGCTATCGCTATCTGTTCATAGATACCATTGTTATCTGTGCAGCATTGCATCACAAAATCTTCAGTGACAAATCATCAACATTGAAATCGGCTTCCGGAATTATAGGATTGAATTAAATCCCTACAAATCCAATCTAATTACTTTTTCCTTTCATCGAAAACCAAAGATAGTCTGTTATACAGCTTTCTTTAATATTATTCCACCCTGTTGAACCGTTTTAACAAGGACTCCATTTTTTGAAAAACATGATATGGATTCTTGCGCGGAAAATAAATCTTTCTTAGCTTTTAAAGTTCATTTACACATTGGGCTTACTATGGCATGTCCTAAGCCAAACCAAAAGAAAAACGCGTGAAGAGAAGCTTAGCAAACTAACCTTTCCACGCGCTACTATTCCGGATATTTTAACTTTTGTCGGCTGCTAATTTCGGTTTAAACTATTTTTAATTTAAAAAGAAAACTTTGAAAATATCATACTTCCAAATTGGTAACTTTTGTTATTCAATATTTTATATTTGTTAAAGTTTCGGGGCATTGATCCCCATCTTCAGAACTTAAATTGTTCCTTTTTCAAGGAATATAATTATTCCTCCTGTCATATATTAAATAACAATTAAAATTATTTTACTATACAATTTTAGTTAGAACATTATAGCGCCCCTTTGTCATACCGCTCAATCATCAGATCAATCTTGAATCATGCAGTATGACAAAGGAGTGCTATCATGTTATAACTAAAATAATTTTAATTATTATTTAATATAATGTGTGGAATCAACACTAGTGTTTATGTGGCGCTTCCCCCCAGAAGCGGATGAGACACAGACAAGGCAAGCCTAGCCAAACATAACTAACCCGTTCACACGTTTGTTTGTCAAGATTTCTCAAAGGTGTGAACGTAACTGTACATTTTCTTTCTTATCCTACATCGGAATATTAAAATTCTGAATATCGTTCAAATTTAATAGCTACATTTAAAAAGAAAACTCCATAAAAAATTAGATTTTTCTTTATTTCTTGACTATTACAAACAAACTAATTTCTGTAATACCAAATTAGTAATTAGAACATGTTTTTTAAGCAGCAAGCAAACAAATTTTGCTTTAAATTATGAAAACAATTCATAGTACTGACATTTTGATTTCTTCCAAACATCAATAAAACGATAAAAACGCACTCCATACGCTCAGGTTTATCCAGGATTGGTCATGAGAATACGCCCAGGTGGTAACCAGGACTTCAAAGTAATCTTCATGACGGAACGCTGGGATGAAGTGAAGGATGGTATAAGTGGAACTGTTTGGTTCTGGGCAAAAGTGGTTAAGACAAACAAGTTCTACCGCATAACTATCTCAGTTCAATGCATCAGGTTTACCAGCAATATAAAAGTCGATAATCCAATAATACAGTAAGTTTAAATATAACTATTATTTGTTTTATTTTTTTCTTTTACTTAGTTCATAAATTTCCCCTTCCCTTCTCAGCTGCTATAAGACCGTCGTTAGACATTTTATAATTGAGAGACTAGATCTGAACTTGCATTTTCATGAATAGCTGAGGTATCACATTTGCACTGCAGGAATTTTCAAATTCTTTTCTTACCTCGGCGAGGCGAGAGCATGCAAAAAAAATACGTGCTCTATTAATTCTTTAATTTTTAGTTCTATTAATCACAGTTCGCGATGAGCATTCGACCGTAACATTTAGTATGAAGCGGCATTGATAAGCCCTAAAGCAACCGACAGGAGTTGAGATAAGTAAAAGATCGGGCATACCACGAAATATTATTAGGCAACAATTTGTTGGTCCACCTACCTATATTTCCCATATGCTAACGCTGTTTCCAACGAACAATGGTTATTTTCCTTTTTTTTCTTTTGAGCTCCAATTGTCTATAATGGTATGTCCGCCTTGGTGCTGATGTGTCCCGTACGAGAATTGAAACGAAGATAAGAGTTAATAACAACTCCCAGACACTTTGGAGAACGGATCTTGTGAATACCCTTTCTCGCTTCATGCTGCAGAAATACAAATTGAACCCGAACACTCGCAGTGAATTGCTGTAACCTGGCACATAGCAGTTCCTCTCAATGACCTTCCTTATCTAGCAACACCATTTTGTGACAGACCGCCATGTCTACCAAACTTCCTTTTCATTTCAGGAAGTAACTTCCGTCCAGGTAGGAATTGAAGGCTTCCTTGAATAGATCTGTCCGCTCCAAGACTTAGATTTTCATCTAACGTAGCTCTGCCATTCTGTTGGCCCACAACATTGTACCCCAATCTTCTACAGTCACTTATGAAATATCAGATTTATAAGAGCTGTTCATCATCTAGCAGTAATCGGACATTCTCAAGAAAATATCCACACATATTCGTGTGCGAGAAGGGAGGGCGGAAATCTAAAATTATTATTTAATTTTATTAATGGTATTTTTTATGGCCTCTGGTACTTTTTTCACTTACTGATAATGTCCATCTCTACGCTTGATGGCAAACCGGTGATACTGCAATATAATCAGTCCACCAATAAACTGGTGAATGATTGTATTTGTTTGTATGAGTGTGTGCACACTAACTTGTTAGTGTTTGTGAACGAGCGTTGTATAAGTATCCATAAATCACAATATTCAGCCTTTAGGAATAATGTTTTTTCGGCTGTTGCAGATTTAATCAAGTACCATCATGGGTTCATTCTAGTTCCACAAAATACTTAGAGATAACAAACTACAGTAAAATAGATTACGACGTCTACATTCACAGGAAAAAGGATACTGAATCATCATCTGATGGTGATATGGCATTTTTAATTTTAGTTTCAGTAATATATCATCTAATCTAATTATTAAAGAATGATAAATTTGTATTTCAGTAACACAAATCGAAAGCAAGTTAAACCCAACAGATGACATAAAAACTTTAAAACATAATATACTGCAATCACTAGAATCTACTAAATATCCTTCAGATCACAATAGCGTAGAAGAGACGAAACCACCTACAGACGAAACCCCACACACAAGTCCAGAAAAAACTAAACAAGTAAATTACCAAAACCCAGAAGAATCCGAACAGCCCTCTAATCATACTAGTCCAGATAAACCAAAAAATCAAGGACAGCCCAAACATCTTCGACGTGCAGGCATCCAAAGTCGAAAACCAACCATGCCTGTGCCCCAAATTCAATCACAGAGCCACCATAACAAACAGTTGACCCATAACAAAACATTGAAAAGGGAGGAGAGTTTCACAGCAGCCAAGGACTTGCTGGAGTCGATAATAGAGGAAGTGTATCAGCCTTTCAGAATACAGCTAACAAGAGGCGTCTTTCTAAATCGGGAGACTAAGATGTGCGTACCCATCGAGTTCTTGCCACAGTTGGCAGGGAATGTTGAGAGGCTCGAGGATCAACTTGTAGTATCCTACGAAGGCAGATTTCTCACGAAAGGCGAAGAAGTGAGTACATGCATTTCTATTTAGTTTTATGAGAGTAATGAAATTAAACTAAACACTTATTACTATTGTTTCATTTCGAACGTATTTTCTTAACCCATTCAGTACGGAGGCCATATTGCTGAACTTATCCAGCATAGTGCTCAATAAACTGATACTGCCTTTTAACTTACTTTTATTGTTGAATGTAATTTTAAAAATATTTTTAAAAATCTCTTAATGCTTTTTCACTAAAAATGTGGTTCATCTACCTGAACTCTGAAGGTTTATAACTTCAGTGAAAGGTATCCCAAAACTATCATCTGATCCTGGCTTTCGAGTCGTTTCCAGAAGTAGTGATGGTGCGAGGAAGGCATTTCTGAATGACTGAGAGCTCAGAGGCAGTCTAAATACTGAAGGGACAGAGCGCGGTATTGCGCTCGCATTCACTGAAAAGGGGCAGAAAAAGCGCAATATCGCGCACTCAGTCACTGAGAAGGGACTCGATAAATGGAATGGCGCTCTCAGTGTGGAATGGGTTAACTAGTTTTAAAATCCATGATAATTCATTTTAATTTGAATGAATCTTTATCTATTTTCGTTTTTAATTGTATTTAAAATTTTAATTGGGATATCGGGTCTTACTTTTATGGGTGCCTGGTCATTGTAAAATCGCCGGGAACGAAAGGGTAGATTTTCAGGCGAAATTAGCTGCAAAGAGAGACCAAGAGCCCTCAACATCGGATAGAGAGGATCTCTTGGATCAACGAAAGCGGATAGCAGGAATGGCAAGACATTTGGTATAGTATGCGAAACAATAAATTAAGGATGATGAAACAGTCTGTGAAACGACCAAAGGGCGATTTAAAGTTAACACGGAGAGTAGAGATGGTTCTCACCCATCTGAGGGTAAGGGAATAATCGACCCACCCGCGAATTATTGATGAAAAAAGGAGATGACCAGTACGTCGTTGCTGTGGAAGCGATGCATATACTCACTGAGTGTATAACCCGTGAACCAAATAGACTCTCTACAGATCTGAATGAAATATTGGTTGAAGATCCTAAAATAATATCAAAACTACTACAATTTCTAAAACTAAATGCCTGTGTAAATGCCTCAAGTGGTTGTCACTCCTAAGTAAATACATTTTTAAAAATAATGAATTTTAATAAAACAAATCTGGTGCACACATCACACAAGTTTCACTTGCCCCCCCACTTTGAGTAGAAATTAATTTAAAATTTCACGATAAAGTCCTGCTCAAGCAAAGTTTCCATAGATATTCTATTTAGTCTCCATTGAAAGATTTAGTTTCTATTAAATAATGTAAAAGTAGAAATTATTAGTAATTAATTTTCCGTTTACTCTTTATTACATTCTATGACTTTATATGTTTGATATTAATCTTTCCAAAAGTTTCTAAAATTTTTTTAAACCTGGGAAACAATAACACAAACACATATATACAGATATATATTCCTTTTACTACCCAAAGGTACTGAAAGAGTCTTTCACCCGATAATATCACACTTATTAAATAGTTTATGCATTTATGTAGTCATATTGCTTCTACAGGTATGAAGTTATGAAGGTGTGCCAACGAAACTTGCGTAAGTTCGACACATTTTTTCTGCGTAATTTATTTATGGTTACTACTGCATTCCTATAGGTCATAGAGTGATGTTATAAAGACTAATGCCTACCTAAATAAACGGTCCATCGAACGCAAAAAGAATTTTTCAAATCCGACTGTTAGTTCCTGAAACTAGTGCGTTAAATCAAACTCTTGAGCTTTATGTATTAGTAAAGATAGGCAATGAATTTATTAACTCTTAGCAATGATGACATTACTTCAATTTTTTTCTTTCTTTTTAACTTTTAGCAGATATGAGCTAATATCCTTTTGGTAGCTTTTTGGACATATACAATATTCCTGTACACATTGTAAAGAAGAGAAATTTATCCTGAAGATAGGAAAATAACCTCTACACGTAGATACGGTTAGAAAAATTAAGTGGATGCAAGAAAAGAAAGAAAAACATGTAAGGAATGTCATCGTTGCTAAGAGTCAATAAATAATTGTTTTAGACTTCCTAATGTGCTGTAATAGAAAAATAGGTAATGAATATATTTTATTTCTTTAAAACACGATCATTGCTTAGGTGGTTACCCTCATTGCAACCATGTTCCAACTTCCTTTATCGCTATCCCCAGCGATGGTTGACATGCAGGTGACAATGGTTGGGACAGGTGTGTGGCAGACGTCCTTCCAGATTAAAAACATATCCAAAAAGTTCATAAAGGTCAAGATTCAGATTCCAGAAAAAATAAATAAACATTTCCAAGCTCGGCCAAGCAACTTCATCATCCGTCCTAACCAGAAGGAGGATGTTCTCCTTAGGGCGAAGATAGGGTAATCAAACATAGGCCATGTACTTCTTGTTTAATCATATTTATAATAGCGTATAAATAACTACATATAAGAGACATTGACAATTCTTCCGATTCTGATATATTCTGTACCATCTATATATAAATATATATTATCCGTTGCGTCCTTGGGCAAATGTCAATTTTGAAATAAGATAGAATTGCTATAGATTTAAGCCTTACAACTTAAAGTGGTTTTGTAGTATCGGGTTTTCTAACTGTCGATATTACTTGTGCTTGTGAATTTGATAAAGCGGAGGGTGGGATTTTAGAGTAACTACTACATAAATTATTTATTAATTTTCTTGTTTATTTAAAATAAACTTGGTAGTCGTTAAAAGGTAGAAATAGTTGTAACAGTCTTTATTTGTAAATTGATAGATGGATGGAATGGCACTCACTGAGAGATAATTAGTATAAGCAGGGATAAAGAAAGAAGTTAAACATTTTGAAGATAATGTAAAAAATAGGTGGTGAATATAAATCACATATCACTATTAAGGTCGATGAGCTATAGTTCAACATGGATACCGGTAAATTATTTTTGCTTCTTCTTTAACGAAGGTTGAGAAACGTTGAATTATGCAGGATGCGAATTTTTTTTTGTCCTAGAATCGAAAATTGCATTCGAATTTTATATTTTAGACATCAAGAAATAAATTTGGTTATCAGCACGATAACCTGTGAAACCCCTGCACGAAGCGGACATTTAAACAGCTTTGCCTTGGAATAACTTCGGGTAATGTAAGGACTTGAGATATACCATTGTATACATATTGTGTCATTTATGTATGTAAAAGAGATTTTTAAATAAACGGAGGGTAAGAAAAAAAAATAGTAGTTAGATAATCCTATATCTCATTTATCAAATTCTATCCACTATTTTCGTTTAGGCATGCGCAAACGTATTTTCCTCGACACGTTGTTCTGGGATCCCCTCCTACACATTCCTTAAACTTTTGGAAATGGTTGATAGTAGCAAAATAACCTAATTTGGCTGTGCTATTATTAAACCTGACCAATACCGGACAAACCTACCCTAAATTTTGATAATTCACTGTTAATCATCGTTTTAATCTCACTATTACGTTGTCGTGGGAGAGACACGTGGGGAGAGGTGGTGTCATTTCCCTCTTCTCCTCCCAGTAATTTGAAAATCCAAAAATTTCGGAAATTTGAGATGTGAGAATCTACTTCAAACTGCGAAAATGGTGGTAAAACATTTTACTTAAAGTGCTACTCAAATTTAAAACCAAATCATTACCTTGGACCCAGAAATTGGGATTTTATCAATACAGTGCAGTTTCTAAATAGGACTGTAGTAATCAATATAGATTCATATAGAAAAAAAAAAATATTGATGTCAATTTTCAACATTCGCAACAGTTAAGTGAAAAGTTCAAATCCAAAACAGTTGGGGAAAATTATAATATTCCATAGTATAGTTTGGAAAATTAAAATATTAAGTATTGTTGGGAAATCCGGTCAAAACTTGTTGCGAAATTTTAGATTTCCTATCCCCTAATTGTTGTAGCAACGTCTCTGCTATCCGGAGCTGTTATACTATATTTTAAATAATTCTTTGGATTTTGGGTAAAGGGATGGTAAGCCAATTTTTTTTTTCCGTGGAGTGAAGATAAGTAAAACAGGAGTTAAAAAAAAAAAAAAAAAAAAAAAAAAAACGTTTACCCCTTTACCCAAAATCCAAAGAATTAATGAGAGCTAAAACTAAAAAAAAAAAGACAAAAACTAATATGAAGATATTGAATGATTCAAACCCAAAACATTGAATCCCTCAAATAACAGTAAATAACAAACACTATGAGTTGAACTTATATATACACTTGGGTGGTATAATGACACTATTTAGTTAGTTTGTTTTAAGTAGTTAACGTGAGATGTGCTGTCTCTGGTCTGCATTTCTATTTCCATATTTTTTTTTGTCCTGATGATCCCTGAACTCTTCGGTTAGTTATTTACTGGTATTTGAGTGGTATTATCTAATAAATAAGTAGATTTTTTTTTCTTTAATGATTGGATAGTTTAAATGTTTTTATGAAAAAATAAATCAAATACTTGTGTATTCCTGTTTAAGGCTTTAGCAATTTTCAAATATTCACTACAAGTATCTACATTTTGAGCCTATCATTTTTTTTTTCTTTAAGTTCACTACTTATACTTAAACACTTTATTATAAAAAAAAATTCATGCGTTATTTTTCATACTAAGGACAATTAAACTAAAATATTGATTTTAGATGGAATATTTTAGAAGATTCGGGAGATATGTTGGATGCAAGTTTATCTCTATTAGAATTTCCAATCAGCGTGCAAGCGAATGATCTACCGCAGCAGATACTGGGAACTTTGGCCGTCATCAGCCATCCCTTAGCCCTGTCGATGGAGCCCAAGTCGATCAACCTCGGCTTCGTGAACACCTTCGAGACTGTCGTCGAAGAGATTTGGCTTAAAAACCATACCGTCGTGCCCCTCCATTTCGCATTCCTTAATGTACCCGAGGTAAATAGAGTTAAGTTATAAAATAGAGCCGGCGCACAGTGGGCCAAATCAGCGAATTTATAACGAAAAAATCAAATCATGAATACTTAATAATTTTTTTCACTTAACAATTAAGTTATAAAGTATGAAAAATAAAGAATCAAACATGAATGACAAAAGTTTATAATCACTAAATAATAAAACAACAAAAGCAAAATAAAAAACAACAATAATATTACAAATTAACACATAATAACCTCTTAATCTTTTAAATCAGTATTAGAAGATGATAATTTAAGTTGCTTGAATTTTATAAACTGTTTATAATATGCTAATGAAAAAAAAAATTTACACGATAACTGATAAAAGATCTATAAAATTCAGTGAAGTTAAAAAAAATATATATACTATAAAATTATATTTTATTGAAAAAAATAATAACAAGACATGATAACAGACAAAACATAGACTCAGTAAAAATTAAAGAAGTTGAAAATTTAGAAGTTCGATAAAATAAATATGGAAGAGTTTATAGTTGTCAATAATGGGAATGTTCCTAATCCACTATTTTCTATAATAGAACAAAATTGTATTCAAAGACTCATTTAGTAATGAATACTTCTGAAACTTGACTTACCATCTTGTTCTTGTTGGAAAAAAAAATAATAAAAATAAAAAAAACCACACACTTTGTTTGCTTAGTTACCATGATAAAATGTTCACATTATTATTGGTTTTATGAAAAACAGCTTTTGTGTCAAAAATACTGATAAACTTTAGTTATTTTCAAGAATCATTCACTAAATCACTAGAGTGAATGATTCTTAGCAATAACTAATTTTTTTTTTTTAAAGTAATTATAATATGAACATTTTATCGTGGAACACCAGACGTTAAATTTTGATTTAAAATATTTAAAAATATATTTTTATTTCTACATAAAGTTGATTAAAATATTTCCAGCCAATTAACCAGAGCTGAATAAAGAGTTACTTACACGAAGTAGATTTATAAAATTCGTGGAGACAAAATACTTAAAATTAAATTTTAAAAAAATGGAGCCCTGTAGTTTGATGAAACGATTCTAGTACATGCTCTCAATGATCGCAATATCGCCCTACAACTCCATAAAACATGAATTAGGGGCTTATTTTTTTTAAGATCTTTACCAAATTACTAAATTGTCATTTTATTTGTTAATGACCCTACTCAGCAATAATGTACTATCACTTCATCTTTATTGCGTATTGCTCCGCTTTATTTGTCGTTCAAATTGTTTATCTTAAAACAATTTTAGTTTCCTTTGTGAATACCCAAAATCAGCTCAGTATGAACGTGTTATCATTGATATCATAGAACGCAATTTCAAGACTGGGACTTAGTGGACTTATTGACTAGATACCAATGAGTCTTTTTTTACATATCGACTCTGGGGGACAATTAATTTTACTTTCACGTTTTTTAATAATACGATTAGTCATTGATAGGAAAAATAAACTTTTAATAAAAAAAAATGAAAAATTTATATTGTGAAGGGCATAAAACTTGATTTATTTTAATTATCATTTAAATAAATAATTGGGGCGCACTCAACCTCTTAACTGCTCCTTCTTTGGATTGAGGAACAAACTTGGCGATTGAGCGTGCTGATCACCATTGCTGCTGAATGCTCATCACTTCACCTCGTTACATAATCGTTACATCAAGAAACAGCCTTTCCTTACCAAGTACTGAATCCAAGACCCAGCACGGGTTGTCGTGGGTCAGGTTAATTTATTCATTTTTTCAGGTTTAACACTTTTTTAACATAGAATTACGTTCCTCCATCTGGGATGTTAGGACAGACAAATTTTAAGATGCTTTGGGTGTCATTTTTAAACGCTAATAGCTTCGCTTCTATAAATTGGTATCATTTAACAGAGAATAGTGCCACCAGAGGTTACAAAAAGAATTTTTGGATTTGGACATAAAGCGGAATTACAGTACAGGTGCGTTCTCAGAAGGCAAGTTTTATGAAACGATTTTAGTAGATCAACAAAAGTAGAATTAAACTTGCATTAGGGTTGGGGCATCGAAACGCGATATATTGAATATCGATTATATTGAATTTGAAACACCAATATTTTCTATAGATATCTATAACATCCGATATATCCATATTTTACAACTATGTTCTTTTACTAGCTGACCTGTGGGGTCGCATAAATTATAGGTTTCAGTGGCGGAAGCAGAGGGAGGAGGAGAAAGGGACCATAAATTATAGAGTTATAAATTAATGACCAATTTATTAGGGGCCGTGGTGGTTGAGAGTGTTAAGGCGTCACCTTAGCAACTTCAACTCTGCTGCGGCGCCGGATAGAATCTATGCGGGTTGAAATTAATTTCGTGGCGGACCCACGGAATGAATCTCAACCTTCCCACTCTAGTTAAAATAGGCTGGGAACCTTTATGAATAACCCGTCCTGTTTGTCTTACCAGGAGTAGAAAAGTATGTTAAACACCAATAAAAAAATATATATATTAAAAAAATAGTTTTAATTTATTTCAAGTTAAATTGGGGAGAGCACTAAAAAGTTTATCAACTCAATTGAAACAAAGGATCTCACTATAATGTTCATTCAACTTTTGTTGAACCAGTAAAGTCGTTCAATTAAACTTGACTCGTGATAACGCGCCTTAAGAGAGTAAAGTTGACCAATTTTGAGTATTGAGTTAATGACATCACCGCTTCTCGTTCACTTGAACTAATAAACCTATTTCGATTTTATATTAATTTCGATTTAATGATGTTAGTTATTATTTTTTCACTTACTGTAAATACTTCAAATTCAAATTTCAATGAATTAAATTTATTTCAACAATAACATGATTTTTTTTCACGCGAAAAATAAGCACTCTAAGTAATTCTGCGGCTTTAAAACCCTGCGGGTGTGTGGTAGATACAGCCCCTCCCCCATTTTTATTTATTTTTACTTCCTTGTACGAAGTACAGGAAGTATTGTAATCGCGAAAATTTACGGTTTTCAGATTTCAACGGAAATATCCATTTTGACTAGTTTCGTCGTGGCGTCTGTACGTACGTACGTTTCGCATAAAAACGGTTGGTCGTAAAAAGTTGAAATTTTGTGTTTAGGATTGTTGTAAAATCTAGTTGTGAACCTCCCTTTTTGGTCAATGCTTAATCACCGGCAGTGGTACTTTACTTGAAGGTCATAATTGATTTCCATCAAAAATTAAATTAAAATACTTTGCAAAAGTTCTCAAATTTGGCATTTATAACTTATATATTGATTTAAATAATATACTAGATTTTGGTCTAAATTGGAAAACCGGAAGCGGTACTTTACTTGAAGGTCATATTAGACTTTCATCAAAAATTATATTAAAATATAATGTAAAACATCTCAAATTTGGTAAATAGGACTTTTATATTGATGTGAATGTATTTACTATATTTTGATTAAAATTGGTGAGCCGAAAACGGTACTTTACTTGAAGCTCATAATAAGCTTACATCAAAAATTATATTTAAATTAAATACATAAATCATATGTTTCGGTAATAAAGGTTACAATCGCAATTTGGTTTCCAATCCAATTAAACATTTTTATTAATTGTTTTAAGTGTTAAAATTTAGTGTAAAATACTGGTTTTCCTTCCTATTTGTGTGTGTGTCAATAGATGGATGCCGAGTGTTGTTTTTGAGATACTGCGATCTTCGGAAACTAGTAACCAAATTCAGGATCACTTTTTGAGGCACCGATTTATAATTTAATAGGCGTACAAGGAAGTCATGTGTTGTCCACATCAGATATTTTTATTTTGCCCATTCTCAATTATCTGTTCATTTAAGATGTGCCTTCAGATACAGCTAGAACACTAGCAAAAATATTACAAAAATAATTAGTATCTAGAATTTTATCAATCAAACATAGTATTTAGTTGCACTTATGGATGATAAATAAGCTTGAATTTGTAAAATTTTATATTGTTTGGGGGAAATGAAAAAGGAGGGGGACCCGCTAAAGATTATCTGCGCGATTCAGGAAATCTCTTATGAGTCTTAGGAGGTCGCCAATTATTAAAATTTGTAATTTCATTATTAAATTGTATGAAATGATTACCGATTATTTACATGAGATGATTTTAAGTGGAATAGAAGTACCTCCACACAAATCTAAATGATCAGTACATAATTTAGAATGATAAAATAGAATTGGGCCGAAAATCACAATCATATATACTAATTGAAAAATGTATTGGAGAACAAAAAGTTAATATTATTTCTTATAGAAGCTAATTTTTTTTTTTAATTTCTTGAAAAATTAAAAAAGAATAATAAGATTAATATTATTATTTTTTATAATTGTATTTTTACTCTATTAAAATATTGGGTCTTTTGTCGAAAATACATGCCAGTTATATTTTATAACTGATACATGTTATCTAAGTAGTTATAACAATATAGCTGTTATTTAAGCAGTTAATTATATTCTAATTAAATCATATGTTAACTGAGATATTGTTTTAATTGTGACATTGAACCGGAAATTGATGAATATATTCCAGTTAAGTGAACACCTAAGAAATGATGATGCTGATCTGAAGTTTCTACTTAAGTTACTCCAAAATATCATTGCTAGTACTAAGGTATGTGCAAAAGGACATCAAATGAAGGTACAACTCATGCGGGCTTCAATGAAACGACGTAACAAGAAGGAATGCGGGACTAGGAGGGACATGTTGGAGTCCCATCTGTGCGAATTTATATGGAGGAGGAGGTATGAGAAGGAGTGTTTGTTTCAAAAGATATCGGAACACATCGCTGAATTTTAGATTTAGATGTATTTATTGTTTAATTTTTGAGGTTATCTATTACATATGTTTTCTTTTAAAGTAACGTGTAATTTCTTTAACATGTATAAGTTATAAAATATAACTGGCATGTATTTTCGACAAAAGACCCAAAATATTAACTTTTGTAATGATTTAAAAAATATTTTACTTAAAGAATTTCTGGTTCGGTTGCAGTGTTGCCTGATTATGCCAACGTATGGATTTTCCATAATTGGTCCTGCCCAGAAAATCAAACTTCAGTTACTTTACTCTCCAAGTGTAAGGGAAGCTGGAAAACCTGGAGGACAGGCGGTCCACATGTTTACTCTAATATGTACGACTCTGGAACGGTTGGCTGCCGAAAAGCCATCCTTGCAAAATTTTAACCCAGAAGAAGAGGTCAGAACACCCCATTAATAGCTGGAATATGAATTTATTTATGTTTTATACAAACTAGAATATAATAACTTGGTTGATAATACATATAAAATATGTTAATATGGAACTTAGGACAGGCTATGAACCAACACCACCGACTATGATGACCATTGACGTAAACTTTATGTTTATTAGTAAGACTAAAAACCATAATTCGAAGAGCAATGTGCACCTGGACACGGTGGAGTTCAAATCATCTTGCAGAGAGGAATATTTCTCACGAATTTGTAGAACTCATATGTTATCACTATTGAAGCCATACAATCCAAGGGATGACTCAGAACATTATATGTTCATCGGACGATATACACACCTCTGCAAAAGTTAATGAGAAGAGCGTAATATATCTGAGATAATTCTACGAGGAATATATTGTTGTATCATAAGGACAGACTGGTTTCCAAGGACAATCAGCACGAAACAACATCGAGTGGAAATGCAGCCTGAGATGTTTTAATATAAATACCACTCCTGTAATGATCTACAGACTATACGAAAGTGATCGACTTCGTATTTCACAGCATCATCTACCAGAACCGCTGAGAATAGGTCTACAGTATCATCCTATCTAGATTTATAGTATCATCCTATCTAGGTCTATAGTATCATCCTATCTAGGTCTATAGTATCATCCTATCTAGGTCTATAGTATCATCCTATCTAGGTCTATAGTGTCATCCTATCTAGGTCTATAGTATCATCCTATCTAGGTCTATAGTGTCATCCTATCTAGGTCTATAGTATCATCCTATCTAGGTCTATAGTATCATCCTATCTAGAGGTCTATAGTGTCATCTTATCTAGGTCTACAGTATCATCCTATCTAGGTCTACAATATCATCCTATCTAGGTCTATAGTATCATCCTATCTAGTTCTATAGTATCATCCTATCTAGGTCTATAGTGTCATCCTATCTAGGTCTATAGTATCATCCTATCTAGGTCTATAGTATCATCCTATCTAGGTCTATAGTATCATCCTATCTAGGTCTATAGTATCATCCTATCAAGGTCTATAGTGTCATCCTATCTAGGTCTATAGTATCATCCTATCTAGGCCTATAATATCATCCTATCTTTCCGAAGCCTGGAGTTAGGAATTCTACATTAACATTCCTGAACACTCCTATCAACCGCGGCCTGCTCCAAAATTATATCACCTGTCTTTTTCCTAATCTAAAAGCGGACATCATAGCCCACAACTACTGAAAGACTACTTCAAGCCACGATGACATGCTTGACCAGGATCACCCAAACGCCACAGTTAATTTTTATTAAATTCTAAGATTTCCAACGTAAGTAAATCATACAAAAGAACAAGTAGATGTTTTTATTTAACGGCCAATTTAGAAACAC
This sequence comes from Rhaphigaster nebulosa, assembly GCA_948150685.1. Lineage (NCBI taxonomy): Eukaryota > Metazoa > Arthropoda > Insecta > Hemiptera > Pentatomidae > Rhaphigaster > Rhaphigaster nebulosa. Next base: position 26,690,598 of record OX411311.1, read on the forward strand.
AAGAATATTGAAGTGAAAGCGAAAATATTGAAGTGATGATGTACGCTAAAAGAATATACTTCCAGGCAGTGGCGGTTCCTGGATAGTAATGGTATGGTTTATGAAAATAATCTTTAAAGTAAACTAAAAAAATACTGCGTAAAATACCCGTCATAAGTTCAGCAACACGTTCAGTTTTGTTATTTTACTATTCCTGCAAAGTCAGTTTAATGTAGGCAGTTTCCAAACAACTAGTAGGCATTAAAAGGATATATATAAGGATATGTGTAAGTGTACTCTTACAGTGTCATTTTGCTTTTGAAATAGTGAGTATTTAATTTCTTTTAACATCTTTATCGATACAGTGAAAATAAATAACCGATATAATAATAATAAATACATGTATTGGAATTGATATTAACTTTTGTATGCTAAATAAGCCGTTGTAAAAACACCTCGCACTCCTCGAGCTGGTTGGTTCACACATTTAGTTGGCACACATTGCGCTTATAGCTGACCATATCCCCTCTATTGCGAAATCTAGCCCCCACTTCTACCAGCGGGAGCACTGCCTAAGCTGTGCTGGTTGCGTCTGTCACAATGAAAGCATTCCGTATGCATTTAGTTGATTTATTCAATCTTAAATAAATATTTTCGATTTATTTTAGCTACTGTAAAATAATTATATTTTTCTTTTATAAAGCTAGAGAAATCATATACACAAATGGGATAACCGCCACTGCTTTCAGGGGAGTGTGACAAGTATCAACCTCCTCCCCACTCAATTCTTTATTTAGACAACAAGCTGGATCAGCAGATGAAGATCTTGCAAAAACGAAACAAGGTACGTCAAAACGAGTTCACATCGTCTTCAACTCTCTCATTACGACTATAACTGCAAATACATATTAGCTTATTGAGTACTGCTCTTTTCTGCGCTACTGAAGCATCCCAGAATATCATGATGCGGAAAATCGTATTAGGCTATAACTTCCAACGATCCCAAAACTTATCTAGCTAAGGCATGCCAATTCCTGGATTTTCCAAAACCTATTTCTAATCACACATTTATTTATCTTTTATATTTATATCATTTATCTTCAACACATTTTCGCGAGCACAATCTGACTTCAAAACCGTTATATTTGATTGTAAGCCAGTCAATAAATAAATATAAGATAAACTTCAGGAAGAACAAGGAACTGGGTGAGTCCCATCATCATAAAAAAAAGGTAACTTTAATTAAATTATGATTTAAAAAAAAATCAAATAGCGTCATTAATATACAATCATAACTCTAGTAGAATGAAATTTGTTTACTTTATTTGGCATATAAATCTGTTGTATTGCTGTAATATAGAGGATATGAAAAAAATTAATTAAAATCTATTAATTAATGTGATAGGTTATTAGAAGCTCCAGAGTCACTCCATTCAAATTTGATAACGAACAAGTGACCACTCTTCAAGATTTGCTGAAAATGCCATCAGAGGACTGCATGTCAGAACTGGGGGAAACGAATCCTAAAAGCATAGAGACTTTGTCATTTCTAAACGAAAACCTTAATGCTATATCATTTAATGAAAAAAAAGAAGTTATAAGACCGTTAGAATCGTTTAGATTAGTGAAGAATTCGGATATATTTGTCTCTGGAGACACTTTTACTTCCGCGTAAGTACATACCTGATGAGTTAGGATATTATAAAATTCGCTAATTTTTTAAAGAAGAAATTTGACAAATATCATCAAATTAACCCTAATATATTTAATTTCTTTACTCAACATATAAAATTTATAATGAATAACTAATTTAATATAATATGGAAAATTGCAGTAATATTAGGGTCTTACTTAGGAGCGCAAGTACTTAACATAAGTTTACTTTAATCACACGCCAACTGACAAACCTTTATCACAAAAACAAATTATAAAAATAAACTAGAAGGGAAGGGGACAGTAAATGGGTCACCGATTTCAACCAAATTTTGTGGTGATTCTACATCCAAAAGTATTGGATATGTGTGTCGGAGCTCGATCAAATGGGCCCCGGGGCCGACAAAAAAAAAGTAAAACACGCTAAAACTGCTTTATTGTTTATCTCGAGTTTGAAAAATGACTTGTTTTTTTTCATCAAAACATTTGTTTCTTATGGTACATTAAAAGAGAGTCCAAACTTAAAAAAAGTAATTGCTTTTTGTTGAAATAAATTGAAAAAAATGTTTAGATTATTTTGTAAACTAGCCTTACAGATTAATTCACACCAACAATTATGACAGATTTTGTTTCAGCGCACCCAAAAATCTTTATGTTAAAAATATCATCGAAACCAAAAAAACTGTTTTTTATTCGGTTTCGAGGTGGTTCAAAATTTGTAAGAAACGAAATTACGTTTCGATTTGAAACTCAGTATCCCGTCTTCAGTTTATCTGATTTCGATTTACTTGGACTCGTTGGAAAGAGGAAACTTTCATATTTTTAAAAATATAAACAGCTAGTATCTGAAGGCCTATGTAAAATATCTGGTGCGGTGCGCGCATCACACAACTTTCCCTTATCGACCTATAATAATTATCTTTTTAATATAATTTTAAAAAGTTCACATAAACAATGCTTGAAATAAACTCAGCAGCATTCACTTCTTCACATCTTCTCCCACCTCAGTATCATAAAACAGTTTTTTAAACAATTTTAGTACAACAATTATATAAAGAGGCACTTCCGGTTAGTAGATTTTTGACGAAAAAGTTGCTGTAGCATGTGGCAACCTTAAATACGTAATTTCAGTATCGTACAACTTTTCGTTTTCGAGCTAGACTGTTCACATACACACACCCACACTCACAGACACACAGACCATTTTGCGAGACTTGGTCATTTGGACTCAGGGGACCTTAAAACGTGTATTTCCGTCGAAAACTCGAATTCGAAAATTTTCACGATCGCAATACTTCCCCTTACTATATACTTCGTATATAGGTAAGGAAAAGTAAAAAAAAGTAATTACAAAATAAAAACAAAATTTAAGTTTTTTACGGATAACGTTGGTTCAGAAAACATGGTATGGCGGCCATGAGCTAATGAAATCGCTACAAGGGCTGTTTCAGACTGTTTGGGACACCAAAACAATCCCGAAAGATTGGGAATACAGTGTTATAATCCCAATCTACAAAAAAGACATCCAAACAGAGTGTGCCAGCTATAGGCCAATTAGTCTCTTCTCCGTGGCCTACAAAATTTACACATACCTTCTGGAGAAAAGGCTACGACGGATTGTGGAGGAGTATCTGGAGGAGGAACAGGAAGTTCCTCTTCGTCCTACGAAACATATTAGAAAAATCGTGGGACAGAGACAGCAGCACACTAGCTTTCCTGGAACTTAAGGCTGCCGTCGACTCGGTCCTGGGTCAGGAGATATGGAACGCTCTTGGAGCTAAAAATGTTCCTAGAGATCTCATCGCTGCAATATTTGGATTTACCACATTGAAAAATCCCTATATCCAAATTTTCGAGCAAATCTAAAATTAAAATGTTTGGCTTACAAATTTTGCCGAGGGTCTGTCCTCCAAATTTTTTTAAAAATATAAAAAATTGTTCATAAATCAGTAACCCTTTGAAAGGTTCAGCCCAAATTTGGGTCGTCTATAAAGGTTTATGATCTACGCGGTTTGCTTTAACTGTGGACTTCTTATGTGTTTTAGAACCAACGCCATCAGCAAAAAAATTAAATTAAATGGCCGTTTATATTTTTGAAAAGAAGAAAGTTTCCTCTTTCCAACGAGTCCAAGAATATCGAAATCAGATAAACTGGCTTCAAATCGAAACGTAATTTCGTTTCTTACAAATTTTGAACCACCACGAAACCGAATAAAATTTTTTTGTTTTTGTTTCGATGATAATTTTAACGTAAAGGTTTTTGGGTGAGCTGAATCAAAATCTGCCATAATTGGTGGAATGAAAAAAATCTATAAGGCTAGTTTACCCTATAATCTAAACATTTTTTTTTCAATTTATTTCAATAAAAAGCGATTAGGTTTTTTTAGTTTGTACTGTTCCTTTAACATACCCTAAAAAGCAAATGTTATGGTAGAAAAATCATGTCGATATCATTTTTCAAACTCGAGATAAAAAATAAAGCAGTTCCAGGGTGTTTTATTTTTTTTTTTCGGCCCCAGGGCCCATTGGGTCGAACTCCGACACACATATCCAATATATTTGGATGTAAAATCACCAAAAAATATTTGCTTGAAATTTGTGGCCCATTGACTGTGCTTTTCCCTTTTCCGTGATGCACATTGTATAAAACAAAATCAAACAAGCAGCATCGGGGACCGCATTTATAAAATAAATAAAATATTTCTATATACGCGAAACTCTTTTTCAAATCAACGACAGTGACAGTGCAAACTATTTTGCAGTTGTAAACAACTCGAAAAGCTTTTAATAGATACCATATCTTTGAAATTATACAGTAATTCATACAGTCAAATAAACTAAACTTAGTTGTAGATCATTTCATTTTGGACATATCATGTTTCAAATAAAGAAATAAATGGATGCTGTTCGTGAATTTCTCCGCCCCGATGCTATACACACATCTATATATCTATATGTACATACTTTCCGATACAATAAATATCGTATCTAATCATTTGAACTTACAGAATATTTATCGTTTCTAAAGATTTTATATTTTTGGTAACCAAGACAGTGTGGATTTCGAATCTAATAAATGCATTTTTAATTTTCTTTAAGAAAGGTCGTCCTAAATGATAATAAATATATTATTATTTATTAACACATACAGGGTGTATCGGGATCGGTGAACCACAGGTTAGGGGGTGGTTCCACACCTCACTTAAAACAAAAAAGGTAATTTGGGCTGTGGTCCAATTCCGAACTGGCATGGAGTAAATTTAAATTTTGTGTTTTTTAAAGGTTGTTTGTTTTTTTGAAGGGGCAAATTAAATTGTGATAACAATAGAGAAATAGCGCTGCTACCAGCTGTCTATAAAGTCATCTCAATTACTTTAAGTAAAAGGTTAACTTCATGGGGAGAAATAATTTGTGAGTAATACCAATGTGGTTTTAGAAAAAATAGATCCACAGTAGATCACATATTGTCTGTCAGACAAATGTTGGAGAAAACATACGAACACAACGTGGATCTGCACCAAGTCTTCATAGATTCTGAGCGGGCGTATAACTCTGTAGACAGAAAGGAATTAAGGAAAACATTGAGAACTCTTGGAATTCCCAAAAAGTTGGTTGCCTTGACAGAGATGACACAAAGGGCTACGAAATTTAAAATCAAGGTATGAAATGCTCTCTCAAAAAGCTTTTATGTTAGGCAAGGTTTGAGGCAGGGAGACCCGATATCGCCAGCCCAATTTAATCTAGCGCTGAAGCGGGCTGTTAGAGCAATAAGGACCAATGTCTTGCGTATGCGCATGATATTCTTATAAGTGCCCGCACATTACCTGTTCTGGCAGGATCGATTGAAGAATTCGAAAGGACAGCAATGCAACTGGCCTTAGGATAAACAGAGGAAAAAATCTGTATATGAAATCCTCAAGGAAAAATGTAGCATGTGAATCAGTTCAGATTTATCAGCATCATATTCCAATGGGTGATGAATTCAAATACCTTGGTGGGGTAGTGACAGACCAAAACAAAATGCAGGCCAAAATAAAAGCCAGAATTACAGTAGGCAACAAGTGTTTTTATGCACTAGCAAAAACATAAAAATCAAAGGAACTGTCATGGGACGCGAAGGTAACAGTTTATTATTATTATTATTATTTATAAAGGCAATCCACGACAAGGTGATGTCTGCCTACTCTAAACTATGTCGGCTATCCAAGATTAACCGATATCAGTTCATAACGCACCGCACTGCCAATACAATTGGCAGATGGAAAACAAAAAAAATAAAATATATATATATATATATATATATATATATATATATATATACACATACATACATATATATATACATACACACACACACACTCATATACTCACATATACACACATACATACATACATATGCATACATACATATACACACATACATATATATATATATATAAATGGAAATAAAATTAAATAATCTAAATAAATATATACATATAATTAAAGTATAAATAAATAAAAAAAAGTAGTGATGAATAGAAGAAAATAAATAAGTTAAAATAAAAGAAGAGAACTTAAAATAGAACATATATTATACATGAATGGTTATTGTGGAAGCAAGAGAAATATATAAAAAAACTTAAATTAAAAAAATTATATCTTTAATTTTAAATCGATTCATATACGTCAATTCTCTTTAAATAATCGAATATTTCGTTAATGTGTGGACTATTTTCATTTAGTAAAGTTGCCAAATGATATGGGAAACCGGTATCAATCAACTGTCTGCAGTCAGTAAGTGTTTTACAGTCATAGATACGTGGTAACAGTTTATAAAACTATTATAAGACCAGTGGTAACCTACGGGAGTGAAATATGACTTTAGACGAAGGAATCGCTTTCCTTAGTAGTTGCTGACAATCTGGGAAAGGAAGGTCCTGAGAAAATATACGGTTCCAAGAGAATAAATGAACAGTGGCGAATAAGGAAAAGCGTTGAGTTATATGAGTTCTACAACAATGAAGACATCGTGGTCACTATTACAAGGTACCGCCTCAAATGGTTAGAGCATGTAGAGGAGATGGAGGAAGGAAGGTTGCCAATGAGACTACTCTACGGTCGCCCTAGGGCGCGCCTAAGGAGAAAAACCCGGCTGCGGTGTATCGACAATGTTAAAGACGACCTTAGCCGTGTAGATATTAGAAGATGAATGGCTCCCGATAGGGAAGCCTGATGAAAGTTTGTTTCCGTTTTTTTGTTGAATAAAAAGCGATAACTAAAAAACTGTTTAAGTTAGATAATTCCCAGTTGCAGCATCGCAAACTAGAGAAAACGCCCTTTAAAATATGTAAAATTCGTCTTTGTTAAAACCATTTGAAAGGGGGATTCGAGCGACAACAATGCGCTGAGTTCTGCATTTCGGAAACCATGGATTATTTGCTATTTTTTTTTTATCATCCTCCTTATGGACTGCAGATTCCAACTTTTACATTCCAGGTCATATCTAAAAATGAAATAAAAGCTATGTAATAATTTATTTGTAATGATTTTTGCTGAAAATACTGGTAGTTTGAGGAGAGAAAATTTCACAGCACATAATTGTTTTTCAAAATCGGAGGCGAATTCCTACTTATTCTGTAACGGGCCTCAATTTAATAAATACAGACTTAAAGCTTATTAAACAGTAAAGTTTATAACTAAAATTTGGGAATCTGTAGCCCTGTAGGGGGCTGATAAAAAAAATTGTGAATTATTTATGGTTTTACGAAAATCAGAATAGCGTAATTGAAACGCTCGAAAGCTACCTTCAAATAGTTTTAATAAAGACAAATTCTATTTATTTTTTTAAAGAGAACATTTTGTCTAATTTACGATGCTGCAATAAGGAATGCTTCCCCTGTTCGGAATTGAACCATAGCCCACATGAACCTTTTTGTTTTAAATGAGGTGTAGAATCACCTCCTGGCCTCAGGTCTACTCTGATACACCCTGTATAGTGTGCTAACTGGGACAAAAAATAGAAAAATTATATTTTTCTTTGATTTTTGGATTCTACGTATCTTAAAACGTAAAATTTCAAATTTTGAGTGATTGAGGATTAATGTTTTGTAACATTTAGGGTCCCTTCCTGCACACCTGTAAAGCATTGAGTTAGTTACTTGAAAAATAACCTAGATCGATTATTTTTTTATTATTTTTATGTTAGCTATCATTTGTCAAAACAAGTCTAATAATCATTGTTTATATAATTATATTGCAGAAAAAATGTTACAGCACAGAGCATGGTTTCAGTGAGCTCTCCAAAAGAAAGAAATACAGAACCATTTATATCAATGAATTGTATGGCTATAATTACCGATCCTATATGTGAGCTGTCCGCACAGGAACTTGTACTGCCAGATACACCTTATGGTTCTTATAGCATTGCCTCCATTCATTTGAGGTGATGTATAATTTTATGTTAGAATCTCTTAGAAATTCATTGTAAATTTTTGGAAAACAAAAAGCGACGCTTTATACACTCTGGGTCTAAGTTAACAATTCTGAGTAGTGATGTACAAAACACTTAATTTCAATTAATAATTTAAACCGCTAATTTCAAAAGTAATTTTGAGAATTCCAGTTTCACATATCATTAAATCATATTTTACTAACAATTACATTTAAAAGGGAGAAACGATTCCGTCCATTCCAACTGACACCATTCAATCAACCTCTATAACCTTGTCCGCTCATCCGTCTAACATTACATTCTCAGCTGTATACTGTCCGCCTGGTAATTCCTTGACCTATGATTATCTTAATTCATTATTCCGTTCCTTTGGATCGCGTTTCATTGCTGGAGGAGATTACAACGCTAAAGATCAACGATGGGGATGTCGAACGTCCAACACTCGTGGAAGGATTCTTTCCCGTGTCTCAACCTCCAATAGTTATTCCATCCTTTCACCCATGAACCCTACTTATTGGCCTACATCCCTTAAAAAACGTCCCGATATCCTTGATATATTCATTACTTCTCAGATACCCTCCTTACAATCTACAATCAAATCCATTGATGACCTATCCTCAGATCATAGTCCAGTTTTGCTTCTCATGCATTCAAATCCTGTTGCTAAACCTTCTCCCCCTTCTCTGATTACAGGACTGGTTAACTGGGACAGTTTTCGTTATGATCTAGAAACCAAACTAGACTTAAAAATTCCGTTAAAAACCAAGCAACAGATTGACTCCGCAATTGAAGAACTCACAATATCAATAGAAACAATCATCAATAGCAATACATCAAAACCTAAAACTAGAAATTACCGTGAAACTAACTTACCTCATCATATTCACACCTTATTAACAGAAAAAAGGCGTGCAAGAGCAAAGTGGCACAGAACCAGATATCCATCGGACAAAACTCATTAAAATAGATTAACTAACAAACTGAAAATAGAAATTAGGAAATACAAAATTCAAAACTTACAGAACTTTACAGAAAATCTTTCCACTACCGATAAATCTTTATGGATCACTACAAAAAAGCTACTGAAATTCAAAACCTTTAATCATCCACTCCTCACTGAATCTCAGACCTGGTCACGATCAGACGAAGAAAAATCCCAAATATTTGTTGAACACCTTTTCAAAATTTTCAATCCTCATTCTGACATCCTTAACCCTATCCACCTTAAGCATGTTGAAGCGGAATTAACTATCCCACTCCAAATGTCCCTTCCTCCTAAAGCGTTTCACCCTTCTGAAATAATCAATATCATCCACAAATTGCCTTCCAAAAAAGCTCCTGGCCACGACCTCATCACATCCCATATCCTAAAACAGCTCCCTCGAAAAGCTATCCTACTTCTGACCTATATATATAATGCTGCAATCCGATCTACCTATTTTCCCGATCCTTGGAAACTGTCCATAATAAAAATGGTACCAAAATCCAAAAAGCCACCTGAATATTCATCCTCCTACCGCCCTATCTCCCTTTTACCAATCATGGGAAAAATCCTAGAAAAACTCATGCTAAAACGCATTTACCCAATCCTGGATTCATTTCACGTGATTCCTGACCACCAGTTTGGATTTCGAACATCTCATTCTGCTATCCAGCAGTGTCATCGTTTTGTGGATGTAATATCCTCTACATTGGAGCGCGGAATGTACTGCACGGGAGTCTTTCTCGACGTTAAACAAGCTTTTGATCGAGTCTGGCACCCGGGACTGCTTTACAAACCGTCAATTCCTCTCCCCTACATATTACCTTTTAATCCGTTCCTGCCTAACTGACACAGAACCTTCATAGTAAATCACAACTTTGCTCACTCTTCCCTCTTTTCCCAGTCCGCTGGTGTCCCTCAAGGTAGTATCCTAGGTCCTATTCTCTACTCGGTGTATACAGCTGATATCCTAACCAATCCTAACACTATTCTCACTACATACGCAGATGACACATGTGTGTTATCTGTGAATAATGACCCAACTGTTGCATCCCAAAGCCTGCAGTCACCCATAATTTCCATTGAGGATGGTGTCAGAACTGGAGAATTAAAATAAGTCCTAATAAATCCCGACAGATCACTTTTACCCTTCGCCGCAAACCCACTACTTCCTGTCCTACTGTATCCTTTAATAATATTCCACTTATCCCTGTCGAACAGATCCGCTACCTAGGACTTCATCTTGATAAACGCCTTACATGGAATCCTCATACAAGATTGAAACGACAAGAAACTGCTCGTAGATACGTTTACTACAACACTTATTTGACAAACGCTCTAAACTTCCGATTTACTATAAAAAGCTCATATACATTGCCATTATCAGGCCTATTTGGACATATGGGATTGAGCTTTGGGGCTCCACGAAGCCATCAAATTCATCCCGTATCCAATCCTTACAATCCAAAATCCTTCGAAAAATCCTCAATGCTCCTTATTATGTTACAAATAAAATGATCCATAAAGACCTAAATATACCCTTTGTTGCAGATTTAGCCCGAAATAGATATACCTCTTTTAATTACAAACTCCTTGCCCACACTAATCCCCTAGTACGTAGTCTGTCATCCCAAACTATTCCCGATAATCCTCCGAGGCGTCTTAAAAGAAGATGGCCGCGGGACATCCTATCATAGATGTCATCGAAGTGCTACCAATGGGTAGCTCCTTCTCACGTCATTATCAAGTGTCATGTACATTTTATCATATTTACTTGTTGTATAATCTTATAAAGTTGTAAATTTCTGTAAATAATAAAAAAAAAAAAAAAAAAAAGGAGTACAGGAATGGCGAAATAAAAATCTGTAAGAAAAACAAATTTCTAAAATTAATCTCATAGGCAAGCGTTACTTATCGTTTCTTACCCAGCTGTAAATGTCCATTTGAATCACTGTCATTACTTTAATTATCTTTACCTAAGAGGCGTACCATGCAGCTCTTGATTTCCGAAGATCTCAAGGATATGATCTTTTTAATTATGCGAGAAAAACAACATTTTCCGCCTTCAACAATGCTAGTAATTGAGATATTCAACAATATAGTAATTTGAGACCACAGTTTCTTAACCAAATAACAAATGCTAGAGATAATATCAACGTCGTTTTTTGAAAAAATGCATAACCGCCATTTGGTAAACTTTACAGAAAAAACATGAAAGGTTTTTTCCCCAAATAACAATATAATTTTTTTAAATGTTATTCTTTATTGTGTACAATAGGATTTTATTAAGGGGGCAAAACATTTGTAATTACAATATATTTTTAAGACTTCTAGCACTGTTCAAACAAAACAACTGAGAGTCGTCAGCATTTGTTGCTTAAGATTTTGAGACCATTTCCAATTTTTTTCTCGATACATCGCTGAAAAGATAAAATTAGTTTTGGTTTTTCAAAGAGGGTAAAAAACACAATCAACGCCATGTTGAATTCAAAAAGTCACAAGTGTTGCCTATCACTAGCTGCTTTAGAATAGTAACACACGTGACAGATAATTTAGACAAAATATTCTTCTTAATATGAAAGTTTTGGAAAGGAGAAAATTTTGACAACCCTGCTGTGTATTATTACTTATTAAGATTGTAACTACAAAATAAAATAGCAACAAAAGTTCTAGCTTCATATTTTTTTTTTTTTTTTAGGCACATTATTAGCAGCTATATTCAAGCACATTATCATTTTCGATAAAATCCGTCCATGAACAGCATTGATTTTACCATATTATTTTCGAAAACCTTGATTCTTTCTGTAATTAATGATAGTCTTTATAATTCTTAGTTTTTGGTTACCGGCATCTGAGCAATTTTGGGTTCCTCTCCAATTTCACACAATCAAACTTCCTAAGTTTTTTTTTACGGATGCAAAAGTGTCCAATTACGAAAGGAATGATTAACGAAATTAGGTCATCGAAAATGACTAATGACCATTTGACCCGAGGAAAGATGGGATAGAAGAAATTTCATACAGCCCGGATTTGTTGGATATCTACACAGTAAAGGCAACTGGATGGCATCGCAGCGTTTGACGCACACTATACGTGTGCAAGTTTGCTCAAAAGTCGAAAAATGAATTTTATATTTTCAAGATTTTAACTCCTTGTAAAACATTCTTAGAAAAGTAAACAATAATAAACAGTTATGTGAACAGAAAAAACAATAACTTCTCTAGGGTGGGGAAGGGGTTAAATTATAATTAGCAAACAAAACCAGAAGTAGCAATTTAAACATAATATTTTTGAAATTTAGAAGTTAAAATACTTTTAGCTTGTAATTTGTTAGTACACCAAGTATATTTACCTAATCTACATAATTTAATTGAACTTGAATTCGAGTGGAAAGTCATTTTTATTATTATTCTAGCAATTTAGTAAATTTTATTGCTTACTTTTGATCCGTGTGCATTCATGCATTCAAATTAACATTAATTTTACTTTCAAGAGTCTTTATTTCATAGGCAAAATAACTTTTATAATAGCTTATAACCTTTATAATAACTTTTTATAATTAGCTTTTATAAATTTTTTTTTAAGAAGATGAATATTTTTTTTTTTCAAATCAAGTAATAGCACCATTGATTACTTCTACATAGTTTTTTCTCTAGGTAGGATCCCAACCATACTTTATTTCCTTTTTAAGAAGAGAAATTTTCGAGGTCATACTAACTGGAAATGTTTCGAATTTTAATGATAAAAAGAAAGATTTTGTCTATACTTATTGTATTATACGTATTTTTTATCAATAATTATTGTATTATATTGTACGTATTGCATTATATATCGTATTGTATTGTGTTAGGAAAGATGAAAAACTTGGCCTTATGAAACCAAATCATTGTTTTTATTTTATGACATAAAACGTCGATGGCAAAGAGCACATCGAATTTCAAAAATATTTCTAGAACAAAAAAGTAAATAGCTAGGCCAAAAAACAGTTTTGGACTAATAGCGCATCTTGTTTCTGAAGACCCAGGGTAAATTTATGTGTTACTGGTAAGCGTTGGAAACGAAGAGACAACAGTTCGCTCCGTCTTGGAACTTTGTTATGCATATCGAAGGAATTTTCGTAAACAATGAAAAATGTGGAAGCAAACATGATATTATTTTTTAATAGTAAGACGATGAACTTGAAGTTCGCTCTAAGGATTTAAAAAAATACATAGAAAGTAACTCTGAAAAAATATCCAGGGCAAAAATACGGTAAATGTATTCTATCATTTACTTATTCCATCTGGGCCTCTGATCTCAAGCATGTGAAAAAATCCTAACTTCTCAACTTAATCTTCTTGATGAGAAGCTATAATCACTCCATTGCAGGAGCATCAGATTCTGTTTCAAGTGGATATTGATTTATTATACGTTTATTTAAGGATGATTGATTGGTGAATATTATCTAACTATTATACATTATATGTGGTGAGTATAATTGCATTGAATATATTTTTTTCTTATTTCTTTACCTACTTTTTCCGTTAAAAGACAACTTCTTTAAGCTCTGTAACTTAGATTACGCTTTTAGTTTTGACTTAAAGGCAGTTTTGTAAATTTCCGAAACGGTCAAAACTTTTGGCCATGCTTTCGTACCTTCTGGACCAGTATGCGATGGATAGATAAGGGACTAGACGTAGGTAAGAGAATTGGCTTGGGTCTAATCTTGTGGAGTTAGATATTGGTAGGATTTAGAAGGGATAAGTATTTAGGCAACGTTTGTGGTATTATTAATTGTGCGATACCGAACATTTTGAAAACCATTTCAAGGAATTTCTGTATATTTTCGATAATTCTATATAACATCTACAACTGGAAATTCCAACTGAATAGCTCGAAATGGTTAGCCATTATGTTGAAAAATTAGTCAACTAGAGTTTACTGCACTTAATTTAAAGGCGGTTGAATTCGCCAAATGATGGAATTTGACATGAAGAAGGGTAGATTGAAGCACGAAATGCGTGAAATAATATCTCTGATAATAATAGCTGTATCATTTGTTCTTTTTGACAGGTGCCCAAATGAAGTGAGTGGATACAGCTGCCACTGTGGAAGATTCCTGGGTCTACACGATGATCCCAAACAGTTGCAAATCAGGTTTCAGTTTTTTCACGACAGCGGAAAGGAACTCGATGTTCAACCCGTTTCAGGGTACCTAAATTATGGTGAAGTAAATAATTTTGTTTTATCAAGCAGTCTGTTGTAGCTGAAATTTAAATGGTCAATATTATTTTTAATTTTAAAGATGAATAATAATTCTAATATTTATGTTGTTCAATATATATATATATATATATATATATATATATATATATATATATATATATATATATATATATATATATATATATATACTACAAAAACTGTATTTATAAAAGTATAATCTATATTCAAATACATTTTACGTCAGTTATCTAGACCAGACAGGAGTCAGACAAGCTAAATCCCCCACAAAGACCAATTCAGAATTATTTAAAATAAATACTTTATAATATATAATATGATAGTAAAACTAAAATATACGACAGCTTTACTACAATAATAGGGGAATATTAAAAAAAAAAAAAGTCTCAAATATCTCAAGCCTATGTCACTTGCTATCCTGATCATGTTTTACCAAACTCAGGATTAAAAGTTTTTTTTTTTGAGACTAACAAGATAGTGCGGGACAATTGCGTTTTCAGGGCAAGTACGTAATCGTCTCGTTAAATCCAAAATCTCTCGTAAAAGATGTCCTCTACGGATCATGAAGTCAAAACACTAATGCATCAGGGATTGATAAATTATTTGCCACCTCTATATTTGTTTTATTGAAAACTAGTTTCGATTGTTATACACTCATCCTCAGTTCTAATAACACACAAAAAATTCAAAAATAAGCAATTCAAAATATAGTTTGGTATTATTGTACATATTAAATTAGATTAATATAAATCAGTATTATAAAACATTTATGAATTATGAATGTAATTAAGACAAGAAATCAAATACATGTTGGTACTTACCAAGGTTTAAATGGATTATATCAAACAGAAAAGTTTGTACTGGTTTCTTCTCGCATTGAATTAACAATGAACGAAAGGTAGGTAGCATGCTTATAGCTAAACGGTTTAAGGGTCAGGGTTTTTCCAGTAATGCCGGTGAGTAACTGTTTTTTCTGTTATAGATGGGAATAAATTTAAGATTGGACTATTTGAGATATTTATTTGGTCATTTAAGCAAAAATCTGGATTGGATTTGAAGGATTTTATTATTTCAAGAGCTTCATATATATTTAATTTGAGGCTGTTTTCAACGTGATGTATTAATTTAACTCCTGAGTCTTTGATAAATTTATGATTTTTTACTTCCTTGTACGAAGTAAAGTGTTGTAATCGCGAAAATTTTCGGTTTTCAGATTTTAACGGAAATATCCATTTTGACCATTCCTGAATCCATTTTGACTAGTTTCGTGGTGACGTCTGTACGTACGTACGTTCGTATTTCGCATAACTCAAAAACGGTTAGCCGTAGAAAGTTGAAATTTTGTATTTAGGATTGTTGTAAAATCTAGTTGTGAACCTCCTTTTTTGGTCACTGCTTCATCACCGGAAGTGGTACTTTACTTGAAGGTCATCATTGATTTTCATCAAAAATTATATTAAAATACTTTGGAAAACTTCTCAAATTTGGTATTTAGAACTTATATATTGATTTAAATACCATACTAGATTTTGGTCTAAATTGGAAAACCGGAAGAGGTACTTTATTTGAAGGTCATATTAGACTTTCATCAAAAATTATATTAAAATATAATGTAAAACATTTAAAATTTAGTAAATAGGACTTTTATATCAATATGAATGTATTTTCTAGATTTTGGTTAAAATTGGTGAGCAGAAAAGGGTACTTTACTTGAAGGTCATAATAAACTTACATCAAAAATTATATTAAAATTGAATGGAGAAATCATATGTTTCGGTAATAAAGGTTACCAACGCGATTTTGTTTATACTCTAATTAAACATTTTTATTACTTATTTTAAGTGTTAATATTGCGCATATAATACTGGTTTTCCTCCCCATTTGTGCGATGAAATAGTCTGCAGCAGGAGAATAAGATATAAGTTAAGTGGGTTCTTCCGCTTAAAATTTAGAAACTGTCGATTTCTAATGCTTGATCTAGTGATATTGACAGTTTTAATGTTGTCACGGAACAGGAAGAAATCTCTTGGAAACTAGTTACCTACTGAAAAAAAAACGACATTTAATAACGGAATGAGACCTCCAGTGGCGTGTGGTTGTGTGCGTGCGTTTGTGTGTGTCAATAGATGGATGTCGCGACGCCGTGTCGTTTTTACTTCAATCTTCGGAAACTAGTAACCAAATTCAGTATCACTTTTTGAGCCACGGATTTATAATTTAATAGGCGTACAAGGAAGTCATGTGTTGCCCACATCAGATATTTTCATTTAAATGAATTGCAAAGTTGGAAATATCTGTCTTATATGCACGTATATGTTCCTTTAATCTTTGATTTAGCGATCTTCCTTCTATATCCATCATACGGATGTCAACTGACTAATGCATCAGATTAACCACGGGAGTTCACAGATCAATCAGTAGACCTTATTTTTTTTTTTTTAATTTTGCGCTAAGTAGACCCTTCTTCAAAATACTTAGTGATTTACATTTCTCCTTGGCTGTTTTTCTAGTTTTGTAGCGCTAGTAAGTTTTGCACCGGTAAAACATGAAAGGGGTAAGTGCAGATCTCTAATATCATGTTTTGCCGGGGTAACTGGGGACTTGCGCATTAAAACAAAAATTATTTTTTCTATGCATTTATTTAATTATATTCCACATTCCACTTTCATAACTCAGAGAAGTTATACTTTTTTCTTTGATTTGATCAGCATAATAATCCTCTGGAAACCGAACTATTTGCATTTGTCCACAACCACTACTGCTTGAATAATGAGCCTTCCAGATACTTCGTACGCGATTACCCCTTAAGGCTGGGGCAAGTACTATTAAATTGAATTGTCAATTTCATAAAAATGGATGAGATTGAAGCATGAGATTGGATGTAATACTTAGTCACAATCATCAAAGGAAAATATTTAACAACAGACGAAAAATTTAGCTTCAAAACTAAAGATTTTATAGTAATTTAAAGTCGAACTTTGTAAAATATAGTGCGAAATTACCCAAATTTTCCTTACTTAAATAAAAGCCAAACATTCTGTTTGCTGCACACAATGTAACTGCTCTCACAGATCATGCCTCATATTACGACTCAGAATTAATCTTCTACAGAACAAGTGAGGTTACTATATCAACATTGGCAGGCCAGTAATGAACTTGAGGAATGAGGCTATTGAATTGGAAAAATTTAAAAATAATAAATACAGTTCTAAATTAAATGGAATTGTAGCTCGCCATTGGTGGCTATGTGAGATTATGTCTCACAAAAATTTACTTTTTATAATTTTCAAATGTTCCCTTAAATTGTCATACCTAAAGCCTCTTCTGTCTTCGTTTCGAACCCTCCTTTCAGGTTACTAATGGGTATCGCATTTCCAGTTGATCTTCAGTTCATACACACCAATCTCACAATAAACATTGTTCTTAAGCTATGAGATTTTCTCTCATCGGGCGGCTAACCGTGCAACTTATATTTTCTTATTATTGTCAATTTTAAATTCATTTTTATTATTGTATATTGCGACATTTCACATTTGCTACTTTAACGTATTGCTGACGACATCTGCCTTCAGCATCCTATATTTACCTGCCAAGTCAGTCATTCAAAATCCAAGCTTGTTCAAATAATTTTTGTTTTGTAGCTTCGATGTTTTCAAACGAAAATTAGTAACTGTATCATAAAAATGTAAAGTTTTATATAAAAAGTATTATTTTGACAATGTGTTTTAGGCGTTTTCATAACTAGTTGCATTCAATAAATAATTTTTTTTTTATCTAAAAGTAAGACGTATGTGTATATTATAGTTCTACCTGATTACTAATATTATTTTATCTGTGGCTCTAGTGCCCTCACTCAGTCTCCACTGGTTTTTAATACCAGTGACACGGCTGGGTTAGAAGCGCTGGTTGTAACAGACCTAGCGACTAATGCCAGGTTAAACCTTCATAATTCTAATCACTTCAGAATAATTAAGAATGGATCGTAAAATTTCGATTTAAAAAAAATAGCCTTGATGGCAAGATATCAGAGGCCGGTGTATGGCAATCAATGAGGCAGATTACTTCCTATCAGTAGCATAATTCAACCTCAGGTAATTCCCTGTTCCTCAACATTTTTTTAGCATCCTTATTCTTTCATTAACTTTGCCCTTCAAACAGATTGGCCTCAAAGTTCATATTTCGAGGATTTGCTTTTGACAATTTAATTTTCTTCTCCTTGCAATAACAACTTTTTTACAGTCAAGACTTCTTAAGATTTTGAACGCCAGTCATCTTTGCTACTTGCTAGGTCGGGCCCTTAAGATGGTAGGGGAGTCATCGCCCGACTCCTTCAAACCCTCGAAATTCATTCTCAATTGATTTCTTTTGTGGAGCACTTCATCCAGGAGCTCTCTTGGAATCTGATATCCCGTCATTCTAGCTGTACATCCTACCCAGAGTAATCGATCAGCCTTTGCAAATCGGACTAGATGAATGTTTTAATTCCTTTTTTTTACCCGTTTGATGTTTTTCTCCATTCACTGTTTGAACAGGCGAGGCCATTATGACAAGTCTGCCGTTCTCAGCCACACTCTGCAGGGTATCAAATGCATACAGATTCAAATGATCTTCATCTTCGGATAATGTTGAACAGGATCGCAATATCCTTGTTTGGAGTCAGTCGGACAAGAGTTTTGACTTTTGCTTATGACTGGAACGTTTTGCTACTCAATGAATTGTTAGGGTCCTAAATTAATTTATTCTTTTTATTCATCCATTTAATTATTTTTTGTGAGCTTAAATTAGATTTTTTTTTTTTCCAGAAAGTTAAAATATATTTTATTTTAAAACCTGAATTAGATTTACAAGGAAGTTCAAGAGATGTCAGGCCGAAAAAAACAAAATCCACGGTAAGCATCTATTGATGTCACCATCAAGGTGTAATGAATTGATTTAAGAACATTTTTCAAAAAAAAAAACACAGCAAAGAATTAAAATTTGTGTTTTAAATGACAATAATTAAAAGGGTAGGAAAAAAATGATGTATTAGAAGATATAGACAAAAGTCTATAACTATATGAGATTCCGACTAACTAAAAAACTATATCCACATTGAGTTACCATTCTTTTACTATACTGACAGTCTTTACTTCACTGATGGCATCCTGTTCGTACTTCGTAATTGGACTTCCTTCACGCAAACTATGAGCGTTCTGCTAATAAGAGCAGCATACTCTGCTACTGCCTTCGAACTCTCTTCATTAGCCATTACTAGATTAACCCTATTTTCTGAGACCGAAGTCTATCCCAGAGTTTTGGCCCAGTTGTGCAACGACTAAACATATTGCAAGATGAAGCCGGTAGGATAGACACTAAAGCATCCAAGTGATATCCAATTGATATGCAATCGGGTGAAGTTATGGTCAACATCGCCATGCTCCCGGTCCATCGTCGTTGAAACGTTGAGAAACAGTCTAGCCAACCTTCCAAACAACCTAGCCAATCTTCCAGAAGGCGATGGACGCATCCAATCATATCCGCCATCTTTTGAGAATACTGTTCCTCTTTTCTATCGCGACTATTTATCAATTAGCATTTGGTTCTTCAAGGCTTCCTCTGTAGAAGTTACAGTGTCGGCAATAAAACTCGCTGTGTCGTAAGAAACCGCGAAATTCTCGAGCGACAATTTCTTTTATATACTGTGATAGCCTTACGGGCATAGAATTGTACAAGCAAGGGCTTCGTCCAGGTTGATGATGCGTAGTAGAGAGCAAAACTGGCCACATTAGCCTAAAGTTTTTTACGGCATATATTCTTATATCACCAATAACTGGCATGATCCTGTATTGTATAACCATTACGCATATTGCATTGCTGTCAATCTTGTATTGACGTTTTTCAAATCGTAATTTGGTTTCAATTTCCATTGAAAGGCTTGACCATGGGGAGGACACTGATGCCTAATGTCAGAATGAAACTACTTTCCTTAAAAAGATACAAAAATATATATTCTATTGTGCTAAAAAAAAAATGAAGCTATAAGAGCAAAAAAATATCCTTTTTTTTTTAGTGATTATATGCAGAATAAAATAAATGTAGATTGTCTCTCTAAAGGGTAACTTAGTAGTAATAAATTTAAAAAAAGCAACACGAATGATCAGTAACTAAATTAGAATACAAAGAATTAAAAAGTGCAGGTTTAATTATTTTATTAAGATTCTCAAATCATTTTGGCTTTCAGCCGAAAACAAGAAGCGAGCCAAGACGACATAAATCTTCAGAAGATCGCATCTCTAGAACAAGACTTCTTCGACTTAAAAATAAGCCAAATGTCAACTTTTACACGAGAGTTAGATGTTTTATTTCTCTTAAGGGACCAGAGCTTTTTGAACCGTAAGTAAAAATTATATGTAATATCTTTTGATATTACAGAAAACGATCGTGCGTTTTCTGTAATATCAAAAGATTTTGCCAGTCCATCATTAAATATATTTAAAATTTAGAAATAAAGAAGACAATTAAAATTTGTATTAATTATTTAAGTTCTGTTGGGCAAAGATTAATTAATTAATTATTTGTCATAATGTAATAAATTAGCTATCGAATAATTAAATTAGAGACCGGCTTTTTAGTAGAGAATGTAAAGAATCAATTATAACTAGATTTTCTCTGTCATATATTTTATTCAACATACTTGAATAATTATGATTATAATTTTGAGATTCTTAGTTAATTAAAAATTTACACGCAAATTACCTTTATTAAAGCGTTTAACTTTTTAATATTGAACCTTTAAAAACTACCATATCGATTTAAATGTTAATCAACATTTCAATTGCTGTTTCATTACACGCGAAAATACATTAAATAGATATGAAATATTATCAGATATTTAAAAAACAAATTTTTTAAATATATAAAAACATTTATTTTAATTGCAAATTTTATAGTTTTGACTAAAATCTTAGGAATGATATTCTTTTCTAAAAGCTTTTGACGGAATTCATTGGACAGTTTTGAAAATTGAGGAATAGTATCTAAAAAATCTGGTGCGGTGAGCGCATAACACTACTTTCCCTTCCCGTCCTATAATAATTATCATTTTAATATAATTTTAGAGAGTTCACATAAACACTGCTTTTTTATTCTTAAATTACTTTGTTACAGAGCGTATTGTTTACAACAGATTGGGTGGGAGGAGGTTCGGTCGCATCCATCTCCTTTCGGATGATCTCGGTTATCCATCTATTTTATGCTCCTCATATACACTGTATCTTTGCTAATACTGGCCCGATTTTGATGATTTTCTTTTTTGTTTTTTAGATAGTTTAATAACCTTTCATATAATTCTGTACATAATTTACTATAAATTGCATACTTTTTAAGCCATGCGCAAATAAAATATTCTTTTCATCATAACTTTTTTTCCTGCATTTTCTCGGTGATTTACTACATAAATGAAAAGCTATAGGCCTTTATGAAGAACAATTTAGGCAAGTTTCATCAAAATCGTTAGAGCCGTTTACGAGAAAATTGTTAATAATTGTAAAGTCCATGATATAATAGCTAATTCCGGTTAGTCCGATGCACTGTATCTTTGCTAATACTAGTCCGATTTTGATGATTCTTTTATTGTTTTTTAGATAATTTAATTACCTTTCATATAATTTCATAAATAATTAACGGTAAAATGCATACTTTTTAAGCTATGAGCAAATAAAATACTCTTTTCATCATAACTTTTTTCTCTGCAATTCATCGGTGATTTACTACATAAGTAAAAAGTTAAAAACTTTTATGGAGAATAATTTAGGCAAGTTTCATCAAAATCGTTAGAGCCGTTTTCGAGAAAAACTTAAACAAGTGTAAAATCGAATATATAAAGTAGCACTTCCGGTTAGTTGATTTTGATGAAAATGTTGCTGTAACATCACATGCACGTGCCAGCCATAAATACATAATTTCAGTGTCTTACAACTTTTCGTTTTTGAGCTAGACGTTCACATACACACAGACACACAGACCATTTTGCGAGACTTGGTCATTTGGACCCTTAAAATGTGTATTTCCGTCGAAAATTCTAATTCAAAAATTTTCACGATCGCAATACTTCCCGTACTTTATACTTCCTATATAGGTAAGAGAAAGTAAAAACAAAACAGGTAAATATAAATAAAATTAATTAAAACACTGAAGATATCATGGATCCAAGTTTTAATTTTTTTATCTAGAATGACTTTACAGTCAATTATCTTTAAAAAGAAAAATAATCTAAGAAAATTAAAGGAAGAAAAAAATGTTAATTGATATGCATTATGTTTTAATATTATCTGCCACAATCTGTAACTAAGGAGAGCTAATGTGCAGAGTAAGTTATTGGTTCGGTTGTCATAGTGTGATCTTGTTGAAAAATTCAATTATTTTTTTATCGATTCTCCAAAACTTTGAAATGATAAGTTCAAACTGTTATTTTAGTTCGCTTACCAAATAAATGGTAAATGTCCGCACTCTGTATCAGTTCAGAGGGATGATTTGTAGCGATTTCCCTTCGTGAATCCCTTTTTATGTTTCCCAATTTTTTCGGGAAACATGTCAAATCCTTAATGGCAATATTTGATCCATAAGGAACCCCGTGGGTGCTAGTAATATGGAACCGAATTTCAATTACCCCTCGCTCCAAAATAGCTTCAAGAATCATTGTGGAAGAGAAATTACAACGAATGATGATGTGGAATAAGTAGAAAAGAACGAAGGAGTAGAATAGGAAATGAAGCGGGGTCAGATAATAAAATTAATTTTTGACTTTAAACCATTGTTCAATCTTGAATTTCCTTGCAAAAAGTTTTTTTTTTAATAAAATTAAAAAAACACTACGGGACTCAATATTATCCCCACCTCAAGTCAGAGACACCAATTTGATTTTTTTTCATAAAATTGAATTTTGCTCATTTGTTGGTTGGAGGAGAACAAATTTGAACTAGCACTGGTAAGTTAAAAACTAAGTGGGGTTCCAGACTACCACCTCTTTCCCCTATTTTTTGCTTTGGAGCTGTAAAAATAATTAGTCTATATTTAATGAAGCTGCACCACGTCTAAGTAATAAAAGATTACATGATTTGATTTCTATAATATGAGAAAAAAAAAAAAAAAAGAATTAAATCTATATAATTCATTTTCAGGCGTTCTGAACAACTTTTATGTGATTTATTTTCCAAATTCGTAAGGCCTGATATATTTGTTGCGACACCTAATTCAAAAGAAGAAATAATATTTCCAAAGACAGCGATTGGTACAAATCGTGTGGAAACACTAGAGGTCTATAACATTAGCAACGAGTTGGTCCACCTTACTAGGAGTCATTTCAATCACAAGGACATCTTTATCTGTCAACCGTTGCCTCCCTCACCATGGGTAATAAAAAGTATAACAATAATAACATAAAAATGACAATATTATAATTTAATTTTATAATATTGCTGTTAATACACTCTCTTTTCCTAGAGCTATAAAGAATACAAAGGTGTACCTTTAGAACCTGATCAATGTTTGAAACTGCGCCTTACGTTCAGCCCAGTCGAGGAAAATTACGTAAGTTCAAGTTAATATGATGTTTCAATAAAAAAATGTTGATTTTTTTTTTTGTAATCCTAAATCTAGTGACATGATTTTGTTTATAGGCTGAAGAATATTTTGAACTGAAAGCAAAAAATACAATCATTCCATTAAAAGTTTCAGGTAATTATCATAACTATATTTAAATAAATAAAGTCTCAATTTTCTTTCTGCTATTGCAACCAAACAATTTACGAGCTTGATCGAGATCCATTACTTGAGGAATTGAGGATAAAGTTGGTTCATTGCGGTTTAACAGTATGGGTTCTAAAGGCTCGATTGCCGGCGAATTCACTAGCTGCTAGTAAACTCTCCGGTGTTATCACATTCACTAGCTAACTAGCAGATTGTAAATAATCTAAAAAAAAAAATTGAAAGTCAAACTACACGTTGGCGTGTGGGATTGTTAGCAACTAAATTAACAGAGTGTCATCATAATTGCTAGTGAACTAATTACGGGTATCACAAAAAAAAAAAAAAAAAAAAAAATTATTCACAGAACTTGGTTTCACAAACTGCCTAGCTATTTTGCTACAGAGTGGAGAGTCTGTGTGTCATCAGCACTATCGCACTAGCTGACTCACCCACTTCTAAACTCGCCGGATAGTAACTTCTAAATTAGCTCAATGTAATCGAGCCTTCGTGTTTTTTGTTGTATTCTATCCGACTTTTTCACTGTATCGACTGCAGGTAGAGGAGGGAAGTGGGGGTTCATTTTAAATCCTTTTCATAATACGGTTTTGAGTGAATCATTAATATACAAAATGTTCTTAGACAAGGAGATCCTCTTGCACCTCTCCTTTTTCAATATTGCACTACAGACGACCATGGAAAGATCGGGATTAGTTGGAGATGGAAATATCTTTAATCGGATGACCCAAATACTTGCCTATGAGGATGATATCGTTACAATTGGAAGGTCACCACCTATCATTAGGAACAGTCTACAAAAGCTTGAGATGGAAGCAGTCAGGGTAGGATTAAAAACTAAATTATTGATATTAAAAGATAAGGGAATACGCCAACAGCAACACTACGTGATACGTGATAGGAACGTATATTTTTGAGGTCGTTCACAACTTTCAGTCCCTCGGCTCAGTCATCAATGATAGACAGAACGAAAGGGAGGAAATCAGAAGAAGAATCCAGGCTGGAAATCATGGATATTTGGCCATTGCCAAACTATTTAGTATTAAAATGGTTATCCGTAAAATAAAAATTATAATGTACAAAAACACTGATTAGGCCTGTAGTGACTTACGCCTGTGTGCCTCGGACGCTAAAGAAAAATGATTCACAGTTCGTGGAAAAATTCGAAAGACGCATCCTCAGGCGGATCATAGGGCCAGTCATGGAATATGACGAAGAAGAAAGAATGCTGAATGATTATTAACTTGATAGTGATGTAAGCATCTCTTCTTTTGCCAGAATACAGAGGTTGAAGTGGCTGGGTCATTTGCTTAGAATGGATGAAAAAAGAATAGCAAGAATAGTGTACGAAAACTGTACTGATGGAGTTAGACCTAGAGGAAGGCCAAAGATCACCCCAGGCATCTGTTGCGCCACTAAAAGAAGAAGAAACGGCCCACTTCAAATCAAACGAGTAAAAATTCGGTATGTATGGTGGAGGTTAATTTCAGTCAAAATTTCGGCATGGCCTAATATTTTGGACCATTTTCATTCTTTCAATTTTTTATTTTAGTTACTATTAAAGATAATACGACGTTAGTGACTTAGCTCTGCTGCTCGGGTTTTTTTTATTATTATTTTCAATAACAGACCTTTGTAATTGATCAAGAAAAAAAAAAGTTTAACTCCCCCCTCTCCTCCCCTCAATACTTGAAGTTTTACGTTTCAAGATACATAGAATCCAAATATCAAAATGAATATCAAAAAAATCCATCCATCCATATTTTTATTTTATTTTATTTTTATCGTTATGATCAATCGAAAGGTGATACAATTTCCTTCAAAATAAAAAAAGAATCATTTAAATCGGACGAGTATTAGCTGGGATATAGCGTAATGAACTTTGTAAACTAATTCTCCGGCGCTACTAGACTGCGTGGTAGGGTTGGAACATCGAAAGAAAAATATCGATATTCGATATTTTGATATATCGCGAAACCAAATACCGATGTTCACCTATTATTGGTAGAAAAATATCGATATATCGAAAGGAAATGGACGAAAAAGCAAAGAAACCGTGCATTAAATGAGTATAACGTTATGAAATTTATGAGAAGGTTATGAAATAACATAATTTATTATTATCCATAAATATCTTGAAGGTTTTTTGTCATATTTCATATATTATATTATTCTACAAATTTTTCAAAAATAAAACCTTCTTTTATTATTCTAAAAAAAAATTGTATTTTATAAAGTTTCCATACATGCATTGAGCATTCTCAAAACATTTATCTAAAAACATGTAATTCATCTGATATATATTTCAGTACAATCACCATTTATATTTTACCTGTTTGTTTTTACATAGGATTAATTAACAGTATATGTGATTCAATCTTATCTACTAATTATTGTTTGGCAACTAAATATTGTTTATTTTCATATTTACCCCATTATATTTATAAATTAACATGTGCTATATTTTAACCAATGATTATATGCAACAATTTATTTACATTTATAGTATTGCCAATTTGGTGAATGATTGATTCATATTATTTTTTGTTTTGCTAATCTTAAGTTTATTTGAAGGGTAAGGAGGAAAAACCTGGACCCTATTTCATAATAAAATACGAAAATACAATCACAAGTAGACCTATGATTGCATATGACACACTGAAATGTTGAAACAATAAAATTTAAAAATAGTTGTTAGTAATTATCTAATGTGCCTCGATTCCTATTCTTGAATATTCTGATCTGTGTCTTCACTATCTAGCAATACTTATGGTAGTGTTCTCTTTTCTTTTTATAATTCTTCTAGATCTTATTGTTATTTTAAATTTACTATTTTCATTACAATTATTAGTTCTTTCATTATATATCTATTTTATTTCTTAGGTCTATGTAATGATTTTCAATTTCATATCGATTTTTAAATTGAGCATTTCTTTTATACTTCTTTATTACTATTAGGATTTTGAATTTGTCTTATGCAGCTTTTTTTTTTTTTTTTTTTTTGTTGATTGAACATAATACAAGCTGCCACACTCAAGGGCAATGAGTATCAGGGCTGAAGTACCCATTCACACTGTATGTACAACTATGCATACAATAAAATAATTATAAAGAAAAATAAATTGATAAAATAAAGGACACTAGTGACAGATAAATATACAATGTTAAAAAAAGAAGAATAAAAAAAAAATGAATATAAAATAAAATAAATAAATAAAATTAAATAAATAAAAATTCTTGATTACATTCATACATATATACATATTTACATTCTGCCCAGGGAACACCCAGCCATGCCCTGTCCTCCACTTGTAGATGACAAGGCAAGACTCGAAGAGGTCCCAGCGCTTCTCTCTGAGCCGCATCACTGGATTAAAGCCAGTGGAAACTGAGTGAGAGCACTAGGGCCACAGTCAGGCCACAGGCACTAGGACTTGAGTGGAGGATCGGACCATTGCCAGGACTCCAATAGCATATTTACAGAAGGTCTCGTGGCCACTGCCGCTTCAAACTACGAGGAGGATTATATGGATGGCTGAGCTGGATAGGGATTGTGCTAAGGGATTAAGATGGCAGCTAAGGTTCTGGTGAAAGTTTGAAAATTTAGATGGAATAAGGTCAAGTACAAATGGGATGTTTAGGTCATGATGTAAGGTCTTGTTTGAAACATAATAAGGAGCATTGACTATTGTTCGAAGGACTTTGGACTGGAAGGATTGGATATGTTTGATGTTAGAAGATTTTTCTGTCCCCCACAGCCCGTAGGTCCAAATGGGTTTTAGTATGGTCTTGTAGATTAATATTGAAAGATGTGATGTTCTGTTCAATAGTCTATATAACTGGCCATATCTTCGGTTGAGTTCTTGTCTCTTAAGCCCTTTCAGAGTTCTTTGTCAGTCTTTTGTCTAGGAGGAAACCAAGATACCGAACTGTGTCGAAGGTGGGAAGTGGAATGGAATTGAACTGGACTGGAGGACAGGGTCTGCGACGGAGTGTGAAGGTGACATTTTTACATTTGGATTCATTGACTTTGATGCGCCAATGGTTGCACCACTGTTCAATCGAGGAGAGGTGTTTTTGGAGATCAAAGGATGCTACTTCAGGGTCTGGGTGAGAAGATAGGATGGTTGTATCATCAGCAAATGTTACTAGGAAGGTATCGGGGTTTTTGGGAATATCCGCGGTGTATAGGATATAGAGGATAGGACCTAAGACGCTGCCTTGTGGAACTCAGGCTTTGATTGGATAAAAATCGGAATATTCAGTGCCGCAGCGAACTCTAAAGGTTCGATTAGAAAGATAGGATGGAAGGATTAAGTATAAGGATTGGGGTAGATGGATTTTGAGCTTGAAAAGCAAGCCATCGTGCCACACCCGGTCGAAAGCTTGCGCTACGTCCAGAAAGGCACTAGTGCAATATTGCTTGCTTTGAATTTGACCTCAGAGAGGTTAACAGCTTTAGGAGGTGGAGAGAGTGGGATCGGTGAGAAGAGGAATTCTTTTACTTCAGCTATATGGGTGGGGTGGTGTTCAGGATGGGGAGTGAATATATTGGATAGATGTCTGGCAAATTCCTCTGTTCTATTCTCATCTGACGAAGCCCAGGAGCCATCATCACGTCGGAGGGAATGGGAAATATGGTGGTGTTTAAGGATTTTTTTGGTTACTTTCCAGAGGGAATTATCAGTAGCAGATAATGAGGAAAGGTAGGAATTGTAGGATTGGGATCTATGGGTTGCTGGTTTCTTTTTAACCAGCCTGGAATAATAATTGTATGATTTCCGATCGTCAGGATGTCTGGTTCTCTGCCAGAGGGTCCTAGAACGTCTTTTGCTTTGGATAAGATCTCGGAGTTCTTGGGGTAAAGGATTCTCGCGGTCTTTAGTGGAAGAAAGAGGTTGGGATGCTGACCAAACTGCTTGTTGGATCAGGGTGGTATAGGAATTCACAGCTTCATATAGGTCTTGAGGGGTTTTTAGGGAGACTCTGAGGTATATTTTATGGTTTATGATCTGACGGAAGCGGTTCCAGTTAACTCGGCCTCTGATGAATGAAGGCGGAAATGATTTTGCAATAGGTGATAAGGAAAGGGTTAGGATTAGAGGGCTATGGTCTGAGGAGAGGTCATCTAGCCGTTGGACGGAACAATTTAGTGGCCCTAGACCTTTGTGCATAAAGAAGTCTAGGAGATCGGGATTGCGGTTGGGATCGGTTGGCCAGTATGTAGGAGTATCGGGAGAAAGGATATTACAGGAATGGGAAATATGTGCAGATAGCGGAATCCGAACTGGTGTGAAGGGATTATTTGGGATTCAAGGAAGGGTAGGATGCGTTTGAGAAGTATTTTTTCAAACACTTTTGAAAGAATTGGAAGCAGGCTTATTGGTCTATAAGATGAGGTATTATTGACAGGTTTGCCTGGTTTAAGAAAAAGGATGATTGTAGAGTGTTTCCATATTAGGGGAAAGTGGGTTGTGCGAAGGATGCAGTTGTGTCGCCCTCGGGTGTTTGTGGTTCTGGCTCCCCACTGCTGATGCTTGGCATTTAAGTTTGCACCTATAAGGAATCGATGCCCTAAGGAAGAACTGACCTGTGATTCGGAAAATTGTGTTTTTGGTGGGGAACATGCTTATGCAGCTTTAATCTTGTTTTCAAATTTTAGGACATTTCCTCTATATAATACTTTTCATTGTATTCTTTCCAGTGTAGAAAGGCAGAGTATCCTAACAGATAAAATATAAAATAGTATCATTAATTTTTCTTCGTTGTTCGCCTCCCTCTTCAAATGATACGATATTTTGGAAACTACTTCTTATGTCAGAAGCTTTCGACGGAGGAACTGTTTCATTTGCTTCTGATTTTGAAGTAGATGGTGTTGCAGAAACACCTGACCCTGACGGAGACGAAAAAACGTGTGAATGGGAAGCTTTGAGGTGTGACCGTGGGTTTGTTGTGTTTCCCAATGTTCGAAATATTTTGACAATATTTGCACTCCGCACTTTTACTGTCTCTCGATTTAAAATGTTTCCATATTTCATTTTTTTGCGGCGACATTTTAGTTTCTATTTTCACTTTAATCACCACACTAACACCAACAACAATGAACAACAGGTTAGTGACGCCTATGAGTTTATAACAGTAAGGAAGTTACAACAGCTCAAAGACAGCGTCCTAGATTGATTAAATAATTGAGCTATAATGTAAAGTACAGCTCACGGATAAAATTAAAAATATGATAAAGAATAAAGGAAATTTCTAATTAAAATACAATAATAAAGTTTAAAATAACAATATCACCAATATATCGGTGTAAAATATCGATTTATATATATCGGGTGTTAGGATATCGATATAATATATCGGTTTTTCCAATCCGATATATCGCGTTTCGATATTCCAACCCTGCTGCGTGACCCTAGGTCTCCTGACATTATTTATGGCTTCCTCGCATCTCTCTACTTCATCCTTCGTTAGATTCCACAACACTTCCTTCAGCTTCTTAGTCTTTACTTTTTCTTTTCTCACTGAAGTACACCTCCAACATTTTCCTCTTTACCATTTCATCCTCTGATTATATGTCCTAACCATCTCAGCCTACTTGCTTTGACACAGCTTATTATTAACTGTCTCAAGTCGGCACTCTCACGGCGATCATCTTGGGACTAACTTCAAATTTCTACTCCTTAGGCTTCTATTGCTTGATTTCTTTGCTGTACTTGGTAGATATCTGTTACCAAGTGTTCTGCACATGTTCCTGAACATTCCAAATGCTCATTTGAAATATTATCTAATTATCTGAACTGTAAACCAAAGCGATATATAAAGTCCTGTGAATGGACACATTAGATATTTTCGAAATATTTTCTTAAATAATAAACCATCGTGCAATAATTGGCAGCATTTATTTTTTATTTTTACAAAAGCAAACGTTGTACCACAAATGTTGTGAAGAATGATTCTTATCGAATGAGGCATAGATTTCGATCATCCTTAAAACCATCGTAAATTCATTATATATCCGGCCTTCGCTGAGGACGTGCCTTGTAGAGTTTATTTATGTCTTGAGCTAGCGGAAGTCAATGGTTTTGGCTTGCCGAAAGCTATAATAGTAACCCAAAACTGTGAAAATACTGAATTTTGATATATAGCATTTCCACGTCAATTGTAACCTTTTCCAAATCAATTGTCACCTTTTCCAATTCAATTGTAACATTTTCCATTTCGATTGTAACCTTTTCCATTTCAAATGTAACTTTTTTCATTTCGATTGTAACCCAACCGGACATGAATTAATTAAATATTATTTATTTTATTATTGAAAAATAATTATTTTAATTATATTAATGACTTTTGAAGTAATTTCGGTATAATCTTTCGACATTTTTTTCGTTTATTAGATAATTGATATTAAGTGCTAATTTCAAGTAGTTTAAATTTTTGAAATAAAATTGTAGTTTATTTATTTTTAAATATTTATTATTTTTTATTTATTTAGTGGGGAGAGGATGGATTTCATCGATTTGGTGATCGTTCATTAGATTTTCGAAATTGTTAATGTCAAATTTACTAACGAAATTTTGTTCGGCCAGGAATATTTCTACTTAATTATCAGTTTTCAAAATTCTTCGGTATAGGCATCGTTTACTAGGTTTTCAAGGGCGCTATTACCGAATTCACTATCGGATTTCCGATCGCGCATGCGCATTTCGCTTTTCCATTGCTATTGAAGATTTCTATGATAAAGGGATCGTTTATTAGGTTTTCAAGAGTTCTGATTCCATTTTTAGTTGGATTTTGGATCGCGCATGCGCGTTTTTCATTTCCGTTATTGTTGAAGTTTTCTATGATATAGGGATCGTTCATGAGGTTTCCGAAGGTTCTGATTCCATTTCTTGAATTGGATTTAGGATCGCGCATGCGCATTTCGCATTTCCGTTACAGTAGGAGGTTTTCCTAAAACTTGAATTCTTGAATAAAATATTTAGAAAACTATTTTCCTTCTTAGTATTCTTTATGGATTTGGCGCTTGAAAAATCCCTTGTGGCTTTAGAAAATTTAGTATTGCGTAAAATACTTGACCTCATGAAGGATGAGTCATATGGAGAATTCAGACGATGAAAGAAGGCGAAAATGCGAGACGCCCATTCTGTATA
Organism: Rhaphigaster nebulosa; assembly: GCA_948150685.1. Classification (NCBI taxonomy): domain Eukaryota; kingdom Metazoa; phylum Arthropoda; class Insecta; order Hemiptera; family Pentatomidae; genus Rhaphigaster; species Rhaphigaster nebulosa. Next base: position 26,722,762 of record OX411311.1, read on the forward strand.
GCATAGAGTTAAGGCATCGTAGAGACCGAAATGGGCGAGTAAAATTTTTGGTCTCAATAAAAACAGGACTACTGAAAATGTAATGAATGCTGAATCAACAGGTAGTCGTCCTAGTGGCAGTGGTAGGCCGAGGCTAAAGATGGCTCTACAAGATCGGTTTTTTCACTCATCCGAACCGTCAGTTTGAACGATGGAAAATGGAGGGGGGCAAAACCGTCGGTTTGGCTGGAAATACGATTTTCGGTTTTTTCATTCATCCGAACCTCCCATCCACTCTTCTTAATTTATTTTATTGATATTCTGTTTAATTGATTTATTTTTAATTTGTATAGAATAATCAAAAACAATTAAATCGAGATCATATTATTTAAAATTCCATCCCGACTAATGTTCATTTGTTGAGGAAAGTAAATAATAATTAATGATAAAAAAATAAATAATAACTATTGTTTGAAGTTGAGGAGGTCAAATTAACTTAAAAATTTTAATTGGTAACATTTGGTTTCAATTTTTTGCACAGAGGTATGTATGGAACTAAAATACTATAATACAATGATTGATCAAATGCGATCGTCATTGTTATGTAGATCTGAAGCCCTATTTTTAAACATTACATATATTTTTAGCCCATTAATTTAGGCAAATACCTAAAATATGCCCAAAGTTATCTTAATTGTCATTTATTTTTCCATTGGAGAAATTTATAATTTTTGTAAACACGATCAAATTCTAAAAACATAGTATATTGTTGATTTTAATTTTTTGTATTTTTTTTTACTTTAATAATAATAATTTATAAATCTTATATGGATTATAGATATGGACGTTTAAAGCTCTATAGAGAAAGTAATTAGTTCATATTTGCAAAAAAAAACGACGTATTAGAACGATATAGTCCTACACGAGCAGGTTTAACGCCATCGTTTCAAAACGCTGGTAACCTTTTTTTCTGTCCTCGACAGATCTCTTGGACGGCCTGCAAAACTGACGGTATTCACCCCTACAATATCGGTTTCTTCGTAGGTTTTGAACGAGGTGTCGTAACCTTTAAGGTACCTTTTTCTCGTTGCGACTATCACGATGATCGTTCAACGATTCAGTTATTAGAGTCGTTCAACGAATCATAAAGCATTATTAGACTGTCTTTCATTGGAGCTGTGTTTCTAGCACACAGCTCCTATGAAATACAGTCTAATAAGTGCTCTATGATTAGCGTTGAACGACTCAAATAACTGAATCATTGAACGATCATCTTGATAGTCGCACCAAGGAAAATGTACCTTTAGATGGGACTGTGCTAGATCTAATTTCGTAGATTTGGATTTGATGGGACTATTTGGAATGAAGTCGTGGGCAGAGAATGGTATGTCGTTAGCTTCAAACCTCTGGGTATATTAGGCAATATTCTTATGAATATCATTGTACTAGATAGAACACAGTTGTGGTTTCAACTCACCATGCTCGCTTTGATAAAGCAGCACACATGATTGTACTTTTCAGCGGAGATCAGAAAGGTAACAAACATATTTATTTCGCTTTAATTAAAGCGATTAAAAAAAAAAAAAAGAAAATGTATGCATAGTATTACAAATATAAGTTTTCGCTGAGTTGGGGAATTTTACCATTTACCTTATGATTTTTATGATTTTGTGTAAAGGTTATGGCGTAATACCTCGATACATGTTGAGCTCCCAGTTCTCTCTTTGTAAACTAGAAGCCGCAGTCGGGGGCAAGGTTGAAGACTTCATTACAGTAAGTTATTAACAAGGTCCTATGTACTATTAGTTATTAAGAAGATATTACTACTCACACTCATAAATCTTCATTAGAGTAGTTTTCATGTATTTTATATCATTCATTGTCTTTTTTTTCTATATTTTCACAATATTTTAAATATATTTATTTTCATTATCTATTGACATATTTTTCTTTATTTCTTATTATTCAAATTATGATTTACATATTTTTCTTTATACTTTATTTTTTTTCATTATAATGTCCTAGCTTACTGTTTGTTATCTTTGTATACTGTTACGTTCAGCCCTCCCTCTTCCAATTAAAATTCAACAATTTTATAACAGTATTTTATAATACCATCTAATACTCCATTAAGCCATAATTCATCTTATTTACATCCTACCCTGCCTTTTTATATGGTTGTTTGCACCAGATTGATGTTGTTCATGTCTACATAACATCTCACTGTTGCTTGAAAAACTACAATATTTACGATTTTTCATCACCTTCTGTATACCAAAACACTTAAGCTATCAATTTGGCCTTCACAAAGGTCACAACAAGCTAAAAAACATAAGTTAAAATTTCTCTCGTAATTTGCCACTCCCTAAATTCTGCCGCTCGGGACAAGTATCCCCCTTCACTTATTTCCGGCCATGCGATCTTCTGCTCCCCAGAGTACGCAGAATACCTCTCATCTTTATCACCTTCAATATCACTATAGCATTCCAATGAAACAAGTAGTAGTTCCAATGAAAGAATCTAAACGCTTTATTTTAATTCTGCTGTTACACTAAAATATTACCTGCACACAAATTCCCATGAAAAATTACAAATAATATTTTAACTAGAGAGATGTGATGACGCAAAACTCTCTCAGAACCTGAGTGCACCAATAATCTGCTTATCTAACTAGAAATATAATAAAATACAAATCATAACTTAAGAAGTTATTCTTCAGGAACTTGGAAAACAAAGATTGATAAATGTCTTGTAAATGAACTATTATAGAAAGAGTTTTATTCTGGGACAATGTCTCTTTAGAATAATGAAAATGAACAAACAAAAAGAAAAACAAATCTGGCCAATGACTAAAATAAAAATCAGTTGACATCCGCATGATGGTACAGAAGGATCAATCTAATTAGGGATTGATAAATTATTTGCCGCTTCTATAAATTTGTTTTATTGAAAACTAGTGTCGAATGTTATACATTCATCCTCGATTCAAGGTTTAAATGGATATATCAAACAGAAATGTTTGTACTCGTTTCTGTTTGATATAATCCATTTAAATCTTGAACTGAGGATGAATGTATAACATTCGAAACTAGTTTTCAATAAAACAAATTTATAGAAGTGGCAAATAATTTATTAATCCCTAATAAAATAAAAATACTAAAATAAGTTTTTACATCTATTTCAATAAAAATAATATTGAACAAAGATGAAAAAAATAAATAAATAATAAGGAAAGAAAATTAAAATTAAAAAAATAATGAATTGATTCACAAAATTGGCACTTGAACATTAAAACAATAATTTACTTTTATTCAAAATTTAACCACAAATTAAAATTTCTTGATTAGATAGCAGCTGTTTGGGAAGTGAGGAGGTGAAAAAGGTAGGATTTGAACGAGGATAGAGAAGAAGCATGGCTATTAAAAGGGAGGGAATTCCAGAGCATAGTGGAGATGGCAAGAAAGGAGCGTTCAAATGTTTTGGTTCTGTGGGAAGGAGTAAAAAGGTCAGAAAGGCGCCATCGTGTTTCCTGTGATTGGACTGAGGATTTTAATTATAGGAGTCTGTAGATGTAGAAAGGGTCCCCATGGAACTGATGATTTGTTATAGGAAAGATCCAAGAAAATATTTCCGACATGTGGAGGGGAAGAACCACTTTAACTCTCCATGAAGGTGGTGCACACGAAACCGCCTCGAGGTACCGAAGACAAATCTGAGAATGCAGTTCATGAATCGCATCAATTTGTCCTTGAATACAATCGAGAGGCCACTGAATACCACACTGCTTTAGTCAAAGTGGGGGAAAATAAGAGTGAATACGAGGAGCTTACCGGTTGATTATGGAAGAAGATTTAATAATAAGATGGAATAACTTAAGGGTACTTATTGACCGTCGGAAAATTTAGCCTATATGGGATTTCAAGGACAAGATTTGGTCAATAGTAGGACTTAAGTTTTTAACAGAGGAACTGAACGTGATGGGCTACTTATTTAGGAAAATGGTAGGGGGATCTGAGGAGAGAGTTGGAACCTACAACAATGGTCTGGGTATTCATAGCCTTAATCTATTCAAGCTTGCCTATTTAGGTCTTCCGAGAAATTGGCAAACGCTACTAATAACTCAGAAGGAGGAAAGGACAATTAGATCTGTAAGTCGTCGGCATGTAAGTGGTAGGAACAGTGGTGGATTATCAATGTTATAGAAATTAAAAAGGAGGAGGGAAATGCTTGAATTCTGGACTAATCCTGAGAACAGGGTAAGGAAGAAAAATAGAGATTGATTAGGAATGGTAACTGATTGAGTCTGGTAGGAAAGGAAGGATTGAAACAGATAATTGGAAAAAAGTGATTTTAATTAGGTAAAACGGATAGAGAATCAGTAAAGAGGTCCAGAGAATCAAAAGCTTTAGAGAAGTCAAGTAGTATTAGTACGGTTAGCTTTTTTCGTCCACCACCTAATATAGAAGACTTAACTGAAGAAATTAAGAATTTAAAATATAATAAAGCATCAGTCGAAAATTTACTACTTGCTGAATTCTTTAAAAGCAGAAGCCAGAATATGCTCAAACACCTATGTAATTGGTCTTTGGCATATGGATGACTGAAAGCATGCCTCAAGAATGGGGAACTAGATTTATTTGCCCCATCTTTAAAAAAAGGTACAAACATTACAATTACAATGTAAAAATCATAGAGGAATATCGCTCTATGGTTTTGAATACAAAATCTTCTCGAATATTATCTCAAAGAAACTTAATTACTTTGCTGAAAGCATTCTGGGAGAATATCAGTGCGGTTCTCGGAAAGAAAAGGAACAGTTGATCAATTTTTTATAATGAAACAAATGTTAGAAAAATGCTGGAAGAATAAAACTTCTCTTCTCATTAGCTATCGCCAATCTTTCGACAGAGCGTTAAAAGAGCACTAATAGAATATAACATGCCATAACAATAATGATACAGATGACTCTAAGAAATTGTGGCGCCAGAGTAATTGCCAGTGGTAATCTAAGTCGTCAATTTTCAATATCAGCCGTGTAAGGCAGGGAGATGCTTTGCCAACCACTCTATTCAATCTAGCATTACATAAAGAAGTAAATAGAATAAATATGCAAGGAAATATAATCTATTCGAGAAGCCAAATGTGTGCATTTACAGGCGATATAGGGTATTCAAACCTTTACTGAAATTTTCAATAACCTCAATTAAAAATGATTAGCAGTAAAAAGTAGACTAGCAGTCCAGGACAAAAGCAGGGCAGAAAGAATAAATAAAGATTTAATTATTTGCTGCAGTGGCATGCGCTTAAACCAGCACCCAGCAATGCTAAGTAGGGGGTTAAAAAAAATGAGAGCAGATTGTCTGAAGAAACCCCATCGGGAACCAAATTGCATAGGATGGAGTAGTTCGCATTTTTCTAGTAAATTAGATATTTGTGATTGAACTATTCTTTATAGGGGCTTGGAAAGGTTAAAGGGGATAGAAACCGGACGAAACTCTTTAGGAAATATAGAGTTAGAAATTTTTTTGGATAGGATGGACTAAGGTTTTTTCCCAAGACGCAGGAAATTCTGAATTTTGGAGGAAAAAATTGTAGAAAAGAATTTCAGGGAGGCATAATTTTGAAAATTGAACGCGAATTCTATTAAACCCTGTGGAGTTGGCATGGGATTTTATTCTGGAGAGAATAATGTCAGTAGGAGAGATGTACAGAAATAAAAATTATCACAGTTAAATGATGGTACTAAGAAAACAAATAGAAGACAAATATATTTCGACTTCAGTTTGACTTGTGGAAAATGTGGTTATATCGTTAAGAGTTGCATATCGGTATCTGAGATTTTAAAGAGGGGAACCGCCATCAAGATAGCACTGCTTTGGCGGGGACAGGCGAAAGATAGTAGGTATTATTACGAATATGGATGGTCGATAGTCGGCCACTATCGATAGTTCAGTAAGTTCTGATTTCAGAAGGGATAGACGATTATGAAGGCGATTTTATTTTATCACGTACATTCTTTTCTCTGAAATCTTTAGTTACATAACTTAAATACGATTCAAAACAGGAATTGCGGAGGTCCACACCAAAAAGGTGCATTGCCAATATCTGATGTGGACAACACATGACTTCCTTGTACGCTTATTAAACTATAAATCGTTGGCTCAAAAAGTGACCCTGACTTTGGTTTCCGAAAATTGCAGAATCTCATAAACGACACTCCGCTTCACGACATCCATCTATTGACACACACAAGCTCTTGTTTCTGGAGGTCTCATTCATTTATTATATATTTGTTTTCTTTCAGTAGGTAATAAGTTCCCTAGAGATTTTTTCCTGTTTCGTGACAACATTAGAATTGTCAATGTCACTAGATAAAGTATTGGAAATCGACGGTTTCGACATTTTAAGCGAAATCCACTTAGCTTATATCTTATTCTCCTGCAGCAGACTTGTTCATCTCACAAATAGGCAGGATAACTAGTATTTCACACTAAATTTTAACACTTACAAGAAGTAATAAAAATGTTTAATTGGAGTAGAAAAAAATCGCGTTTGTAACTTTTATTACAGGACCATATGATCTCTGTATTTAATTTTAATATAATTTTTGATGTAAGTTTATTATGACCTTCAAGTAAAGTACCCTTTTTGGCACACAAATTTTAACCAAAATCTAGTGGAAACATTCATATTGATACAAAAGTCTTACTTACTAAATTTGAGATGTTTTGCATTATATTTTAATATAGTTTTTGATGAAAGTGCCATTTCCGGTTTCTCAATTTAGACTAAAATCTAGAATCTTATTTAAATAAATATGTAAATGATAAATACTAAATTTGATATCATTTTTGAAGAAAATCAATTATGACCTTTAAGTAAAGTACTTCTCGTGATCATGCAGTGACCAAAAAGAGGGATTCGCAATTTGATTTTACAATAATTCTAAATACGAAATTTCAACTTTCTACAGCTAACCGTTTTTGTGTACGAGATACGCACGTACAAACGTCACGGCGAAACTAATCAAAATGAATTCAGGGACGGTCAAAATGGATATTTCCGATGAAAACTGAAAACCGAAAATTTTCGCGATTACAATACTTCCTTTATTTCGTACAAGGAAGTAAAAATTATTGTCATGGAGGTCCTCTCCATGTAGTCCTTACTTTATACAGAAAGTTATTTCTAATCTAAAAATTCTATTGATATTTTTGTCTTTTTGTTTCAGATTACAAATAAGAGCGAAGCTGAATTGCGATTTGAAATAGCAAAATGTTTTCAAATGGAGACTACCAGTTCAGATGTATTTAGAGTACTTGTTAATAGATATTCACCTGTCAAAAATATTTATAAAGAAACTTTTCTGGATAGAAGTATCATAAAAGATTTACAGGAAAAATTTTATGAAAGTGATCTACCGAGTCCAATTACTGTAGAGCCTCGTGTAATTAATATCCCGCCATTCAAAAAAGCAGTAATTAAAATTGTTTTTTGTCCTAAAAAGCAATTCATGGGGTTAAAGTTAACACCCTCAGAGGATGCACTTGGAAAAACAGCAAGTCAGATACATTCAAAAAATACGATGGAAGAAACACCCCCTACATTTTATGTGCAAAAAGTACAATTGGTATTAGGAAGGCTCACATTAATATCTGAATGGTTAATAATTGGGAAAATAGTTACTAAAGACAATAAAAAACGTGTTTAAGATTTTTTTAAAATATCTACTTAAATTAAGAGAGAGAAGTGAAATATTATATTGATTTTTTTTATTATTAACCTAGCTGAACACTTTCTTATCGAGGTATTGGTAAAATCAATATTTTCTAAGATCAAAATATTGAAAACATTATTGAAAAATTGTATGAATATCAGATAATTCTGCTTTATCAATTTACTATGTTCAATTGGATGTTAAGAATTAAATAACTTCTATTAAAAAAAAAAAAAAATGTGGTGAACATATGATCTCTGTATTTAATTGTAATATAATTTTTGATGTGTTTATTATGACCTTCAAGTAAAGTACCCTTTTCGGCTCACAAATTTTAACTAAAATCTAGTGGAAACATTCATATTGATATAAAAGTAGTATTTACCAAAATTGAGATGTTTTACATTATATTTTAATATGTTTTTTTGATGAAAGTCTAGTAAAGTACCACTTCCGGTCTGCCAATGTTAACCAAAATTTATTATGTTATTTATATTATTATCTAAGTCTTATATACCTAATTTGAGGAGTTTTGCATTATATTTTAATATAATTTTTGATGAATATCAATAATGACCTTCAAGTAAAGTACCACTTCCGGTAATCATGTAGTGACCAAAAAGGGGGAGGTTTACAACTAGATTTTACAATAATATTAAATACAAAATTTTAACTTTCTACGGCTAACCATTTTTGATTTATGCGAGATACGCACGTACAGACGTCACAACGAAACTAGTCAAAATGGATTCAGGGATGGTCAAAATGGATATTTCCGTTGAAATCTGAAAAACGAAAATTTTCTCGATTACAATACTTCCTTGTAAAAAAACATATGAAAATTTGAAGTATAAAATGAATTTGTATTTTAGATTAAAAGTTTGATCATTTACTTTGGTTATAAAATCATGGGAACATCCTATACTTACTAGTATAATTTAATTACGATTGACTAAAAAGTAAATTAAAGTAATTCTCAAATATTTTACTGACTTTCAGTTTAAATATAGTCAGCAAATAACACAATTTGAGTCTTATAATGCAAGTGTACACAATTTTATAATCAAAATAAACGTTCAAGCTCTTAACCAGAAGTATGTATCCATGTTTTGTAACCAATTTTCGTATTTTTATTCCTTCCTTACAACCAAAGTTAGAGAAATGCTGTTCCTTTCATGCTATAACACAATCAAGGTCCTCTCAAGTAGCTGAGAGTTCCTACCGATTGAACTATTCTAAATCAAGAAAAAATATTTCATCAACCAATTTTTTATAATCTGTATTTATTTGTACATTCACAAGTTCTCTCAGAAAATGTTTAGTATAAAAAATTAAACATTAATATTCAAATTCAACAAGCTTATAAGATTTAAACAACATTATATATATATATATTTACTTTTTCCTGTTAAAATATAACAGTCAATACACAGAAAATTATTAAAATGTCAATAATATATGAGTAGAATTTTTTTTTTTTTACATTAGATATTTATTTTCCATTGTTTTTTGATACTTTATTTGTAGCCCTATTAATGATATAATAACTAACTACAATTTTCAATTTACAATCAAATAAATAAAGCCTTATAAAAACAATAATAAATAATTAATAATTGTATCTATACACATATATACAATAAATCTAAAATAAGATAGGCATACCCATTGGCAAAAATATGATTTTAACTGGGTCCCATGTATAAATAAATTTAGTGTAATAATCGCATAAATTCTTTCAATTGAATTATGGTAGAATACTTGTATAATTAAATTTCAAAGAAGAAAAACATACCAATAAAATATATATATAATGTATATATCAAATAAAATTTTTGTTTGAAGTTTCTAAGAATTCTTTTGAAGGTGCTAGTCTAATATTGTAGTTCAAGCATTGCTTTCCTTGCCATTCTATATGTCTGTGAATGTGTCTTCTTTCATTTGTCTATGCTATGTAAGGATAAGTATGGTTTCTAATTAAACTAAAATCATATGACTACTTCTCAAATAAAATATTTTCTGTAATATTCTAAATTCCTGTAAAAATGTTATCACACTCTCTTCTTCTTTGACTATATAAAAAAAAAATGTCTAATGCATGTACATTTTATTTAATAAATGAATCCATAAAATTAAATATAATTTAAAAAATATGTTCCTTTTGGGTATTTGGTTTGAATCCGGCCTAAGGAAGTTGACTTTTATTTAATGGCAGACCCAAGTTTCTAAAAATGATATGGGTAATTTTGTAAGATTTCCAAACAAAAGCTTCAATTTTCTCAATTCAAAGTCAATCATTACCATGTAACATCACATCAAATTCAGGTATTATAAGGACAACTATCATAATAAAGAAAAGTAAAAAAAAAAACCTGTATCACTACAACTTAGGTCGGAACTTAGCTAGGACCAAATTGTTTCTAGGCCAGCGGCTGAGCATGGAGTAGATTTGGTCAAGATCAACCACTAAGTTTTTCCCACAATTAAGGGCTTATAGATTAACTTTATATAACCCAATGTCAATCCATGAATAATTCTCTATCACATAATTATCAGTCAGACTCGATCCCGGGTTCGGGAAATAGGAGCACTGTGCCTTACTCCCAATATTGAATGCAGACCTTAAAAATAATATATCAGCTGCTGCATTCCATGTAATGGATAATATAAATAATCAATGCAGACATAAATATGCGAGATCATGTCATATTTTAAGTCACTAAGATATCCTTATCTATAGTGCTCTAATAATCATATGGTATCTGTTTTAACAATTCTATAGAATGCAGCAACTGACATAGTATATCGTAAAGCTTATATTCAATAATATAATTGGACAAAAAGATTGTAGTCCTTAAGATTTCTGAATTTGGATAAATATCAAAAATCATTGAATTAACTTAGATTTGAGAAACTTAGGGCTTTTATTTTGTAATTTTTAAAAAAATTGTAATATTTGAGTTTTACTCTTATTCTTTATAAACATGCTATGTTTTAAATTTTTATTAAGTTAGGTAGTATAATTTAAAAAGAGTAATACAGATTAGTAAATATCCCTTGCAACCATATAAATTAAAAATTAGTAGCAAAATTTCCTTATCTGTCAGTAGGGCCACAAGATTAAACTAATAATTTCAAATTAAAATAAACTGTGTTACAAAGGTTCAGTAATACTATCGAAGCATAGTCCTTGTCCGTGCCTAGACCTGCAATACTAAAACTCTTGTTACAGATATTACAGAACTGCTGTTGGAGCTATTTCAAAATCTAACCAACTTAACCTTACCAATCGGAATTTTCGGAACCTTGCAGTCTGTTTATTCCTAAGTTTTGATAAACTTGTGTCTCCCCACCATTCTGCCGTTTCTATAATTTAGGGAGGAGGAGGGAGAGAGAGAGAGAGAGAGGCAGGAGAGAGAATGGGAGGGAGGGAGGGGAAGAGAGTGTTTTATCCAATTGTCACAGAGAAGTTCAAGAAATACAGAAAAACTGAAATGAAATGTCCTGATTGCAGTCTAAAGTACAGAAAATTAGGAACCCAGTTGTTATTTAGGAACTAGAATTTATGATATAATTTATTAAAATTCTTTATCTATTTCTCGAACTACATTAAATTACTTAATGGTTTTTAAATGACAAAAAGTGAGAATAGTCGATGGCCTTTGGTTTATTTTAATTTTAATTGAATAGTTGTATTCTATTGTGATTCTTTCATTGCTAGAAATTTATTTATTTCATGTTAAAACCTTAAAGGCTCGAAAGTTCTTTAAAAGAGATATGGTTTACAGAATCAATGGCCCAATGTTGGCATTACAAACAGTCAATTATTGGTTGTAGTTTCCCACAATTTTAATTTTGGTTATTGAGATCTGACTGTTAAATCTTCTGTTATTTCTCTATGATTTAGCCTGAATCTCTTTCATCCGTTGACCTCATGTGGTCATAATAAATTAAAACAGCTGAAAATTTATATATCAATAATTATATCAGTAAATTGTGACAGATAATTTTTTATAATAAAGATTCATTTTAAAGTTGTAATAATTCTCTGTAATTAATTAAACCATTATTATCCCCCCTAATTTAAATGTGTTAAGTAATGATTTGGCATTAGCAAAATAGTTAAACAGAAATAAATATTCTTCTTCAAAAAATAAGCTATAAATAAAAAACAAACCAAGAGTAAAAATAATAAAATGTCTGTAAATAAATAAATCAGTATTTATTTAGCAGCAGCCACAGAGCCAACAGTAGCACATGGAGGGCAGGAGCATTGATAGAAGTGTATGTATTTTTTAAATATTTATTAGCTTTTAAGTTTCACTGTTTGTTTTGTGTTAGAGTGTGATTCTTATATCAGCAACAAAATATTTCTTCACACATAAGTTTTCAAAAGTACTCTAAGCGGTGGTAATACCCGTTACAATTCCATTGAACTGTATTCACCATATTTGAATTTTTCTTTTCAAAAACAAAATTGCCTGTCAAAGATATTTTATTTAAAGATCCAGTGTTGGTATTAGATCACATTGGTCACATTTGAGTCATTTTCATTTAATAGCGTAGGCCTATTGAGCATAATGACTATGCTTCAATATGTGAGGTTATGTAAAATAAACATATTTCCTTGAATTGAAGAGAGTAATTATTTTCAATCAGTTAATCGTGAGTTACCTGTAGAATACCCTCTGTAGTTGGTTATATTTATTGTTTGTTCTTCCTGCTACTTCTGCTTTTTCATTTTTTTATTTTTTTTTTAAGACTGTCACAGCTCTTTTAAAGTAATCTTTTTATTTTCACTGGAGTACATGAACAGATCTTATTTGTTTTTAGTGCTGTTTTTATTTTCTTCAATGCATGCTTTAGTAGGTTCTTTCTCAATGGTTGTGTTAATGAATACGGGATCATTGATAATCTCAATACTTTTGTTATCTCTATTGTTTTATAAAGTTTCCATGTCTATTGCGACATTTTTTTCCTTTATCTGTTTGAAATCATCGATATTGTCCTGCTCTGGATAATTCGTAGTGAAGTGTCTGGGTTATCTGCAAATATAACAAATAGAATATCTTCTGCTAGAACGATATGATGGGTATGGCATTCAATTTAAATAATGATATTTATTTTTAGATATTTGCAGGTTGGTCTACACTTGACTTCGAAAGCTCATTATGTAACTCATTTTGGGGTCTTGATAATCTTCTTTTAAAAATGACATTGGAGAGAGCAACCTGATGCCCATTTTTCAAAATTATTTTTTGTATTAAACAACTCAAATACAGAGGAATTATAGTATATTATAGCACTTATAATGATATGTTCAGTAGGATTTATTAAGTGATATATTGAAATAACATGTTTATTTATCATTATGTCTTTATCTACTTGTGCCTCATAAGATATATGAATTAAATACCAGTTATTTGATAAATAGGGCATAAATTTTATAACTTAGCACTCAACTAGGTTTGCAACTTTTTCAACATATTTTTTAATTTGATTCCCTTGATAGTTTGTAACAAAAATACATCCTCATGGCTGGCGGATTTCTCTTTATCAGTTGGCATAATTTAGGTTTATGCTCAGTAAAATGGTAGTTGGGTTTTTTAGTTTGCTAAGATTTTACCAATACTTTTTGTGCATATAGTTTCATTTGTTTCTGATATTTCTTCAACTATTTAGATTCTATCATCTATTTCCACCTGGAATCTCCTTCATTCTTCATATCTACCAAGATGTGCTTTGCAATTTTTTTTTTATTATCTTTTCTCACATACTATTAACATCATTAAAAAAAATATGTGATATTTTCGTGGAGAAGAGTAGATTTCTATTTCTATCACAAACTCTATCCAAGAATTATTTTTAACTTGTACAAAAACTCTGTTGGATTGATTTTTATTTTTATTGACATATTTTTATCAGTTCCCAAAGCTTTTCGTTTTTGTATAATTCGTGCAAACAGCTTTATTTTTTTATCACATTCTATCATTTTTATCTCTTAGTAGTACTCACATCAATCGTCTTCTGACCACAGATTTTTTTGGCTGTTTGATTTACAATTTTCTTTATGTTTAGCTATAAGCCATCTATTTTCAAATCACTTTTATAATTTTAGGAAATTCAAGTGTATAATCTCATCAGATGAAAATTATGAAGGGCCTATTGTAGTGCAATTTTTTATGAAAAAGTTACTATGCATTGTTGCAGAAAAATGGAAAGTAGTATATTATAATCTCTTGAACCACTTCATCTCTGTAAATTTTCTTTCAGCAATCATAATAGTAATTATTTTAAAATATTAAATTTGAATGTTCACAAAATCTTTATTTTCAAAAGAATCATCATAAAAATAGGAGAAAAATGCAGGTACTGAGTCATCCAATTGCTAAAAAACGAAACAATCTCCAAAGATTCTACAGAGGTGAATGTACATTCACTTAGTAAGCATATTGGTAAAATTATTAATTGAAAACATAGCGACATAAGTAAACATTAAAAGTTTGATTTTTAAAGAAGTTTTGATGAATTACATGATTAAAAGTATTTGAAATGTGGGGAAAAAATATGTACATAGGTATAGGCTCAAAGGGTCGAATGTCAGGAGGTGTTAGGCCTGTCCCTAGTTTGCTGCTGCATGCTGCTGGAAGTAAGAGATCGTTTTGGGGGAGGAGGGTCTGGAGGATGGAGTTCGTTGCTTATTTCTGCTGTAAGGTCCAGAACCATCCTTCGTGACCGTTCCCCAAAGTCATCCACTCCTGCAGCCACCTATTGTACACTTTTCTGTTAGCAACAAGATTAATAATTACTAAAATTTTAATAGTATGATATTTGAATAATTTCGTCAGCATCATCTTAAATTATCAACTGAAGGAAATTATTTAGAAGTTAGGAATTAAATTGAATGAAACTGAAATTTTTTGTAATCATATGGTAAAACTTAAGAAGGAAGTAGTTACTTTCGGTAAATGCTGTCAATTTAGCAATAGCTTTCATTTATGTAAAAAAAAAAAAAATTAAAAATATGAGGAATGACAAATCCATTTGAAGCCAGTTAACAGACCCTACTTAGTTGTTGGAACGAAGATTCTTCACAAATTCTACTATGCTGTGAGTCAGAAGTAGGAATATAAAATCAAGCAAGGCTGTGAGATATCTACAAGCTTCTTTATGGCCAAAGAATCGAAGTAGACTGAGGTGGCTAGACATGCCAACAATACTTTACCTACAGAAGTTCTCTAATGAATTATATGCAAAAGAATGCATCACCTTAGATAAACTAAAGATATAGAAAGGAATGCCAGAACTATATTAACTCATTTCATACTGCGTGCGCAATGGTGCGCTTATCGAGTCCCATCTCAGTGACTGAGCGCGCTATATTGCGCTCTCTCTATACCCAATGACTGAGAGTGTGTCGGTACGGTCCGTCCCTTCAGTACTCTGACTGTCTCTGAACTCTCCAGTCATTCAGAAGTCATTCTTCATTGCCACTTCAGTACCTCTGGAAAGAGTTTGAAAACCAGGAGGAGGTGATAGTTTTGGGATACTTATCATAATTTTGAAGTTATACTATTGTGCGCATTTTAATATTAATGAAAAAACACCAAGGGAATTTTTAAAATATTTTTACTTTACATTTAACAATAAAAGAAAGTAGTTTATGTTAAAAGGCAGTATCAGTCACAGCCCAAGTTTTGTGTTTATTGCGCAGTATGCTGGGTAAGTTCAGCAATATGGCCGCTGTATTGAATGGGTTAAGACTCAGAAAAAAATTCTTAACACTCCTAAATGAGGAAGACAAGAGGTCACTTCTCTGAGTCACAATTCTCAGGTACATATATGAAAAATTCATCCTAAATAACTAATAAAGATTGAAAGAATTCTTGTTTTATAAAAACAAGTACTGAATAACTGTCTCATTGGGAATTAAAATAATTTATTAATATAGCGAAATAAAATTATTTAATTTGTTTGCATAAGCAGTATGATGTATCTTGGATAACTCACAGATTACTCAGTTAACGGACGATGATTATTAGTTATCACCATATGATAATTAATAATCAATCTGATTCTAACTTATTAGAACATTTAAGTTGTTTATTGGATTTTTCAGTGCCAACCACTTAAAAGAACACCCCTCATGGTTCTAGGGAATTGAAACTGTCTCTTCCTTGTCTTAAAGTGAGTGATGCCAACTACTATCGATTAATTGTATAGATATTGAGGTATCAATTAGGAAATGAAATAATGATTTACCTTCATAATGGTGTCAGAATCTTGCAAAGCTTGTTTTGCAAGATACCTTTCTCTTTTAATTTTTAGTTCTAAACTTTCTGGTATATCTGGGACCAATATGTCAATTAGGCGACAAACTCCAAAAACAACATGCTGAAAAAACAGTAAACATTAATTTTATATGAAAAAGTGGCACTAGATATTAACATCTTTTGAAACTATTTACATTCAAATCTGGTGGAGCATATACATTTTCTTTTAAACAAATACTTGAATTTACAATTACCTCAAATATTATCACAAAAGCAAATTGTATTGCTAGAAGTCTCCAGAAAAATGGTGTATGGTTTCCATATTCATCCCGCAATCCTCTATAACGACACTGCTCCCTAAGGGTTCCGTTCGGAGAATAGGCCAAAGTAAAATTGATGTATCCTTCTAAATTCCAATTATATTCATATTGATATAATAATTTAGGAAGAAATTCTGATGTAAATGCAATTAAGAAACCCTAATTAAAAGAAAAAAAGATCTTAAATATATCATGAGATATGTACTGATATTTATAAAAAATCTCGAAACATACATTGCTTATAACAGCTAAGTGGGCGAGCATATTTAGGATTTTGAACCATATTCCAATGTTTTCTGCCCTCTCTGCAACAATCCTGCGAGTTTCACAAACAAACTTTTGAGCATCTAGTCTTATTTCAACCCAGTTATTAAGTAGAGCAAACAGAGGAGCAAGAGGAAATGCAGCAACAAATATTGTAATGAAGCCAAACTGCAAAACTTTAAAATAAAGGTGTAAAATTAATTTTAAGCGATATTTTAGCTCATTATTTTTCAATGGACTGAACATTACCCATTTCAAGATATTCCTCAAAGAGCCCCTCATAATCAACGAGCCCATAATCTTCTTCCCATCGTGTCCTCCGTTTTTTAGGCAATTTAACCTGAAAAATAAAATGAGTTTTCATTCCAATTTATGAAATCAATTAGGAGCAACAATAATAATAATAATAATAATAAATTATAGAGGTAATTTGCCAAGTTACAGATGGATAATACAAGAGAAACTTTTCATTATCTCATCTCAATTTTTGCTCATGTCTAGCTATATCATCTATAATTTTTTTCAAAGGTTTCTTAACGGTTCAATACGGAGCCTCCAACTCATGTTTCCTCTATACAGCCAGCTAAGTCTGATAAATTCAATTGCTGTGACCAAATAGACTTTTTTATTTTTTTCGAAAAAAAAACAAGTATATTGATCTGATGTAATATCTGTAAGAATTGCGATAAGTGTGTGACATATATCATATAATTATAATCATAGTTAATCATATAATAATCAGAATTATACTAGTGTTTCTTTTCATTTTAAATATGATTTTTCAGACTAGTTTTGTATGATGTTAGAAGAATATGAATTAGGTGAATTTTAATAAGATAGTATAAATCTAAAACCTCTTCCTTGTAAAATGATTTTAATTAACAGAAAATTTATTAAATGGAATTAATTAAACAATTAAAATAATTCTTTGCATTTGAAACAGATGTAAAAAATATCTGGCGTGTCCGTCCACTCACAACTTTTCTTACCACTTTGGGTGAAAGTCCAATACAAAAATTGTTTGCTGTATTTTTGCTAATTCAGTCCGATCAAGATCTTTTATTTTATTTTTTAAGCTTAGCTTTGTTGCCACTTAAATTATCTTTCAAATGAGCATCTAGATTGTTCTGGGAGAAGTTTAGTGATCAAGTCATAAAAACCTAACTAAAGGTGAACCTATTTACAAAGGAACATGTAGAGAATACTTTATAAAACATTTTCATAAGGTTCAATACACTATATCTTTGCCAATACTGGTCCGATTTACATGATTCTTTTTTAGTTTTGTAAGTAATTGAATTAGCTTTCGACTATCCAGGACAAAACCATGATTTTTTTTTAGATTATTTTTTTTCTCGGTGATGAGCTTTATTTATGAATATAAATAAGATAATCATTGCACAGACAGACACACAGACCAATGGCTGAAAATGAGTTTTTTGGGCTCAGGGGGTTCTGAAACACATAGATACGTTGAAAACTGCACATCGAAAATTTCACCCAATTAGCTTTCTTTCCTTACCTAGTAGCAGTAGGAAAGTAAAAAGATGTAAGAAAATTTCACCCGATTAACATACTTTCCTTATTCAGTAGCTACAGGAAAGTAAAAACATGAGTCAAAATTTCAATATATTGTATCTAAGTCAATAATGGACCGATTTTTTCAGTTCTTGTATTGATTTTTATAAGAGAGTTAAATTGCCTTTCATATTACTATAAACAAAATTTACTATACATTTATTTTCTTCATTAAATGTTTTCTCCTTTTTCTCGGGAATATACATTATGTTTACTTAAGAGAGCGGAGTAGCTCAGTGGTAAGGCACTGTGCTACCATGACCGGCTGAGGCAGATAATTGTTTATTCTATTATCAGCCGTGGATCGACCCTGTGGGATTGGGAGACCCTCCTGGGGCTCACCCAACCTCTATAAAGTGATCTCCCTTAATTGGAGGGAAAACCCGGCAGTTGAGCATGATCTCGGCTAAATAACCTCCTTACACAACCGTTGGCTTAGAAACAGTACGGTTCTTACTAAGTACTGAACCCAAGACTCATCATGGGTTGTAGTGATACAGGTTTTTTTTTTTTTTACATTATGTTTGAATAATTAGACAGTAGAAGACTTTAGGTAAGTTTCATCAAAATTGATAGAGCTGTTTTTGCGCTATAGTTTAAAGACAAACACTTTTTTCAGATATTGTGCAGCCGCTATTGTGCACAGGATACCTGATTTAGTACACAGGCATTATAGGCCGAAACAGTGTCTAATTAACCAAAAAAAACAAGGTATATATGTTCAAGACATAATCATGACACAGGCACATACAGACAGACACGCAGGCCAATGGCTGAAAATGAGAATTTGGACTCATGGGGTTGAATAGCTCCGTTGAAAGCAGTGCATACAAAATTTCACCAAATTACAATACTTTCCTTATCAAGTAGCAGTAGGAACGTAATAAAAGCCAAAAGTTAACTAAAGCAATTTAGGAGAGAAAATAGAGGCCTTAGAAATCTCTGAAGCATTCTACTCCAAAATGTCTAGCACTTCTCAACAGAACTAATAAGGTGATCAGTAGAAAAAAAAATTAAGTCCATGGTGTGCTAATAAAGCTGCTAGGTATTTCCAGTCAACAGTATTAAATTATTATTACTCCGCTATAATTAACTCTAGTGCTGTGGTCTGCGAAGGACTCTGGCTTATTAACAGCTGATTCTAGGCAGAGTCTACTCTGCGTAGTATTTGAATCACTATGTGGTCAGCTTCCACAATAAAGAAGCAGAAGTATCAGCAAGGGTTGCTGTAGTATATTCGAATAGTGCAGTTGGATGATTAAAAAAAAAAGAATATAGTGTATTTTTACTACCAGTGGCTTGGAATAGAAAAAGTAGAATTTTCATGAAAATCTGTTTTCACAGTTTTCAGTGGACGTTTGGAGTTCTACAATGCTAGCAGTATTTGAAACTTTGTTAGTTTTACAATCTAGTTGAAACTTTTGATTCAGATTTTATCATTTCAAAATTTTGAAACTCTCATTTTCTCTTCCCTTTTATCCCCCAATAATGGCTTTTAATCAGGCTGAAAATATACAAATAATATTCAAACCTGTTTATTATGCCACCATGCTTTCAGTTTGGGTACAATTATTTCTTGAGCATTATTAATTATTTGTTTCCCTATCATAATGACAGCAAGCTGTTGTGCTAATTCAATCAAACATCCTCCAGCACTGCACTAAAAAAACAAAAAACAAAAACAGTATAATTTATATAAAGTTGTAACAATAATAAACTCAAAAGTTCTTTCCAACATGCTAGTTTGTAACTTACGTCCTCATTTCTCAAGTTTATAATCAATGTATAGTTTCCTGGATATCCTACAAATCTACCCTTGAAGAAAGCAATATAGAAAATGGAAGAATAATAGTTCACAAACTGGAAGATGAAAACTTTGAATGTCAAATTATCGTCAAATTCAGTTTGAGTTCTGTGCATTTCTGTAATATAAAGTTATCAATTAATGGAATGAACCTTTTCAATAATAATTCCCTTTGAATATTCATGAATTTCTTACCCCATGAAGTAAGCCTGTACGCTAACTTTTCATATATTCTGCTCATTGCCATAATTAAAAAAAGGTTAACTACTGCGCCAGACATATTAGCAATGGCTTGTGCTTGTGACCTAAATGTAGCATTTTGAAAAAGTGGAATAGAAACAAGTACTCTGTATATTATCACAGCCACAATGAATATGATAACAAGAGATATCTGAAAATATAACATCTCATTAGTTAACTTGATGAGCCACTCAAAAAGCAGAGCATACGTGTAGATATTGTAAACATACCATTAGGAAGACAATTCCAAGTCCTGCAGCGATTCTCTTATTCCTTAGAGATCTTGGAAACGATGGCTCTTGTATTCCTGTTACAGGATTTCGCTCAAGAAAGGGAGCACGAGCAGCGAATTCAGGTCTAGGTCTCTCAATTTCATCTTGAAACCCCATGCAGTCCCAATGGTGAGCCAAGGAGGCAGATTTCCTTTTCCAGTATTCAAGAAATGTCACCGCTAAAACAATTTTATTTGTTAAGTATTATATAGAGGAAGTGATGGCTGGGCACGTTGGGACGAGAGTCACTTCCAATTGATTTGGTTCCTTATGTCACATATTAAAAATCAATTAAAACTATTTTAATTTACAATTTTTCTTAAAAACTGTAGCGCTCCTTTATCAACACTGCATTATTTAAAATTGATTAAAATAATGCAGTGATGATAAAGGAGTGCTTCAGTTTTTAACAAAAATTGTAAATTAAGATAGTTCTAATTGATATTTAATATGAGACTTGAGGAACAATTATATATCGTTGTAAATAAATCAATTTAAGTTCCGAAGATGGGGATCAATGCCCCGAAACGGTAGCAAATGTATAACATTGGATAACAAAAGTTACCATTTTGGAAGTATAATTGCCAAAATTTCCAACTAAATTAGAAAAATTTCCTACAAAATTTGAAAAATTTCCTAAAAAGTTTCTCTTCTTCTTCTCTGGCACAACAATCCATTGCTGAATCTAGGCCTCATCTATCAGCCTCAGCCAGTTAGCTCTATCTTGTGCTGCAGCTGCCCAGTTCCGTATTTTGAGAAGCAGTCCAGTACCCGTTGCCACTCCATCTAGCTATCTTGTTTTTGGCCTTTCCACTCTGTGTTTCCGATGCAGGACCTCTGTGATGAGTTTCTTGGGGACCACAGTGTCGTTAATCCTTGCTACATGATCGGCCCAACAAAGTCTCCCAAGCTTGACAAACTTTACCATGTCCATACTTTGGTACCGCTCTTGGAGCTTCTTGTTGGTGCGTCTTCACCAAGCGTCATCCTCACGGATAGGGCCATAAATTCTCCTCAATATTCTCCTTTCAAATTTACGGAAATTTTACACCTACAAAATTTGAAAAATATTAATTCTGAATGATGTCTCAAGCTGATTAGCTTATTTTCCAGTTCAATATAATTTTTTTTTTATGTATTGTTAAAACATTTTTCATTTAAAACATGAATTGCTATGTGTTATCCAAAATCCTTAGCCAAATTTTTCATCATTCTTTTAAATAAATTATATTGTATTTCTTTATATAATAATTGTGCAATGTCAGTCATTTCCTAATATATTTTTAATTGACTGGTTCTTCTCTGTTTTTATACTTAGGCCTTTTTCCTTTCATAGCTCAGACTGGACTTTTCTTTTTTTTCTATGAAATAAAATACTGACTATCTTTATCTTCTATGATTCTTTGATCCCAACTGCTATAAAATCTATAATTATGTTATTTGTTTAATAAACCTTTCTTTGTCTAAGCACCTGAAAAATATAATATTCTGTGACTATTTAGTAAAAAGGGCAGGTATATATAACATGATCATACAAGGGAAGAGTTACCACATGACAATGAAATCCCAGCTATAAATTCTCAAAGACTATTATCATTCTGACAGTGAATTAATAAGCAACATTAAAAATTATTTATTTTATATCAAGCACAATTCTACATGTCACTGTTAACTATGTTTAAGTAAATCTACTTACCCCAAAAAGAAACAAATACTGCATAAAATACAGTGCCAGGATGATCGAAAAGATATGCCAATTTGGCATAACCACATATATCACTCAAATCCCAGTAATTGCAACCAATATTCTCATCGCAGAGCGGGCACATTTTAAAAGCCCCAGGATTGTCACATACTTCAACAGCAAGTTGGTTATACCTCATTGTAAAAACACCATACAAAAATACCAACAATCCAACTATGGCAGCAGGAAGAAGCCAGCCTGTGTAAAATCCTGGAAAATGTCAACTAAGCATAACCAATAGTACACTGATCTTTCATATAGCATCATAAAAGTTTAGAGTATAAAAAAATAAAACTTAAGCATACAATTATTCAGTTATGATACTTAACTAGATATCTGAACAATTCGGGCATGAAAGATCTTTGGCTCATTTTAACAAATATATTCTCAGTTGATATCCGCATAATGGTATAGAAGGATCACTCTAAGTAGGGATTGATAAATTATTTGCCACTTCTATAATTTTGTTTTTATTGAAAATTAGTTTCGAATGTTATACATTCATCTTCAGTTTTAAAAACACACAAAAATTCAAAAATAAGCAATTCAAAATACAGTTTGGTATATTACCAAAATTTGGTTTAAAATACCAAATTGTATTTTGAATTGCTAATTTTTGAATTTTTGTGTGTTTTTAGAACTGAAGATGAATGTATAACATTCGAAACTAGTTTTCAATAAAAACAAAATTATAGAAGTGGCAAATAATTTATCAATCCCTGCTTATATATTCTGCCTGTCTAGTGAGTAAATGAACAGTAATTTATTAGTGAAATTGACACAAATAAATGTATAAAGTTCAAAACGTTAACTAGTTTCTATAGTCGGGCGCATTAGTACAATGAATACTGTTCTTTAACTATTATTCTTTCACATATTGATCCCCATTGTCATTTTATGGGATCCTCTTCAAAATCAGGGTCCCAGTTGAACCCTGATGCTCCAGTCCAGTACGCCGGCAGGCAGAAGCACATACAAAGAAAGTAGGGTACTAAGCAAAGCTATACACTACAAAGCTACACTCTACAAAGATCAGTTTAATAAATGAAGGCTAGGAATGAAATGAACTGAGATAAAGACCTGACCTAATAAAGATTCTGATAAGGCTCTTTCAGGTCTCAATCTGCTAAAACTTCAAATGGAGTTTGTGAAAACCATTAGGCTGGGTTTTCACTATGGTTAAATAAATGTTATGGTTAAGGCAGAGTCAAAATTTCCAATAAGTAGAAATAACTATAGACCAAATAATTCTACAGTTAGTGAGTGGTGCTTACTGACCTGAACCATCAGGGCACAACTGAGACTCCTGAAGAGGAATCTATATTATAAAAAAAATAAAAATATAAATAAACAAAAGCTTAAAGCCACATTATTTATAGATGCCACTGAATTCAAGGAGCCTATTGCCACCTTTTCCATTTTAATTGTAACTTTTTCCATTTCAATTATCACTTTTTCCATTTCAATTGTAACCCTTTCTAATTCAAATGTAACTTTTTCCATTCATATGTTACCTTTTCCATTTCAGTTGTAACCCAATTGGACATGAATAAATTCAATTTTATCATAGGAACATAATTATTTTAATTAAAATAACAACTTCCCATTGATATTTAACTTTATATTTAAAAAAACATTTTTATAATTTTGTTGTTGACATTTCGAAGTACTTCTTCGTCTTCAGAATCTTTATTTTCTACAATCCAACATAAACAATTACTACAGGTAAATATTCACAACCTAACTTCATAGCATTTCTTGTTATGTATTAAAATGTGATATTACCTTTAAAATACATAATGCCTAAAATATAAAATATAAAATGCCCTCCCCATGTACCCATATAATGAAATAATAATATAATTAAAATAATTAATTTTCATTTATAAAATAAATAAAATATAATTTATTCATGTATATGAGGGCTACAATTGAAATGAAAAAGGTTACAATTCAAATGGAAAAGTTACATTTGAATCGGCAAGGGTTACAATTGAAATGGTAAAGGTGACAATTGATTTGGAAAAGATTACAATTGGCTTGAAAATGTAATAAAAGACCGTTTATAATTTGAATAAAGCAGAAAAAAACAAAAAACACTTAATACATAAATTTTCTCACCTAACCATGCAAAGTAAATGGCAATCTTCTCTCCAAAGTATTCTCTAATATGGTCCAATGGTTGATATTTATACCAACAACCCCAGCGTGCCCAATATTCGTACAATACTTGTCGTGGATTCATTGGAGAAGATTTTGAATTCTTCTTCATTTCATATGGTCCCTAGAATTTGGTGTTATTTGTAAAAACTAAACACAATATTAATAATCATTAATAAAATGTTATAGTAATTTAATTTAATGCAACTATAGTAAACATAAACTTCTGCTATATAACATACATCATGAAGAGGAAATGCAGAAGAAAAGATTCCCTCATCGACCAATCGGTCTATCCCAACTTCACCTTTTTTCTTTTTACCGAACATAGCTGTTGATAATATTTCGTAAACTATCCGACTTCTTTGTGTGTTAGAGAAAAATGTTTCCTGATTTTCACTTCCTAAAAATCTACGGAACAAATTATATTCATAAAATAAAATAAATATCAATCATAATTTTAACAGAAGTTTTGTTATTTTTTATCACCTGTCAATCTTAGATTTACGAAAAGGGCATGTGTAGAAGTCTAATGGCTTGCAAGGGACATCTTGATACATAATATTAGGCAGTCTCAAAGTGTTCAACGCAATCTCTGACCAATTGACAGAAGGGTTCGGATGGGCCTATTTAAATTAAATCAGATTAATAATGTAAAAATGTAGTGCTAATAGCTATAAATAAAAATAAACCATAAATTGTTCTTTATCTCATCACCAAAGCTAGTGCCATTAACTAATGGCACTTGCTATAGAACTCTACAATTGTCCTGGTCAAAGCCTGAAACGTCGGCACACATTGAAACAAGTTTATACTCATCTATGTGTTTTTCTTTCCAGACCACATTCCTCACCCAACTTCTCTTTGGATATATATTTTTAAAATTAGTTATGTCCTCAGTAAAACTAAGATAAATAAATTTTCAAAAAAAAAAAAAGGAGATAAATTTAAGATTACCAAAAGAAATAGTTTATACCTCTCTATTAAAAAAAATTATAATAAAGCATTTAATAGTGGATATTACTTCCTCTGGCAAGTAATAGTCTATTGACTGCCTCAAGCCTACTTATTGGTTTAGTATATGAAAATAACTTATATTCTGGAACATATCATTCCCCAAGAATAATCTTGTAATTCAGTTTTCTTATGTGATATCCACCAAAGTCTTTATTAAACCTCTGGACTAAAGGAATATCAGTGGGTGAGATGGTGACTGATCGGGCTTCTAATCTGATTTCTTTGCAGAGGAGTTTTCAGGTTTCATTCTATTTTAGAGAAGGGAAACCAAATATAACAAATAAGGAGAATAATACTATTTAAATACAAAACATTAAAAAATTACAACTACTTGAATTCAAGCAAACAAAACAAATTCTCTTTGAGATTTTGAACAAAAATTAGAAAAAAAAAAATACAGAGTCACAAAATTTATCAAGTGATAAGCGAACAGTAAGAGGTGGTGGTGGCGCTGAGACACAGTATATCATCAGTTAGGATCATAAACAGTTTCTTTAGTATAAGGAATTACGAGTATAATATTAGAGTCCTAATCTTGTTACATAAATATTTTCATTTTTATAATAATTTAAAAATAAAGATGCTATCATTTGATCAATTTTGTGGGCCACTGTATATGTATTCCTGATGCACTAATAAGCTTATTGAATATCACTAAAAGCTGAAACAGTGAAACTGCTAACTGCTATAGTAAATAATGAAATAAAAATATTCACCATATTTCAAAAAGGCTATCACTTCAGAAAATATTTAATTTCATTTTCTTTATAAAAATAAATATGTGTGATACTTATTTATAAATAAATATGATAATAATAATTTCAATTGTCTACACTTTACAAAATCTGAATAAATTGAACAGTTTTGAACATATAGCCTAGTTGTGGTGTAATTTACTGGACCAAACCATTAACAGCAGTCAAATATTTTAAATTTAATTAACAAGAATTATTACAATACCATTTTTTAACTTAGTCAAGAAATGCTAATTTAGATTTTATAGACAGTCGACTTTGCTTATTTGGGATGTTCAATAACTGACTTATTTTTCAAGGTACCTACATAATCAATGAATGCTATAAAACATTGTTAACTGGACCAGAATAATCCATAGCATCTGCTCTAATACGTTCAATGGCCATTCAATCAATAATAAATAGACAAGATAATCTTGATTCTTACTTGATCAATAAGACATGTTTAATGTTAAGGTAGCTTGTGTATTTTTTGTTTGTATGCAGTATATTCTCTTGTTTGTTTAAAAGTTCCTTTTTGAAACTATTTTTCTTTATATGCTATTCTTTTATGCAGTAGTTTTTAATTTTTTTTCTCTCTTTTTGAATATAAGTTTATTTTTTAACAATTTATATTTATTTAGTGTACCTTCTTAATATTATTTTTTAAAATTTCAAGTTCCTTTCACTACTTTATTTTTTAAGGTAATGTATGATAATATATGAACAGCATTCATACAATACATGAGTATTAACCTTGGTGTGGGATACCCCCTCCGCACTTCTTTGATTTGATGTTTCTGTTCTAGAAGTCTCACCCGCCATTCCCTTCACTCTACATACTCTTCTAGATCTCTTTTGTACTTTAGATTTAGAAGTGGAAGGGTGAGAAAGTGATTTAGGGTATGGTACACCCCAGTGTGCGGTTATTGGTTGTGCTTTGTATGATACTGTGACTCATCTCCTATCGCGTTCGTTGTACTTTTCCCAATTTAATCATGTTGAGATGGCTAGTCAAAAGAAATACATGAAATCAGAGGAAATCTAAAAAATATTGGCATAGTTGGAGTAAGAAGAACAAGATGATGGGGAAGTTAGGGATTCAAAAGATGAGGTAGAAGTTCAGGCTCCTTCAAATTCAGAAGAAGAGGTGGATGATATTTTACCAGAAGAAGTAGTTCCAGAGGAGCATATGATGTGGGCAAGACTTTCCAAAATTGAAGATATCATTTCTGGCAGACCTGGTCCAGAGAACATCTCCGTAATCATCTTGGAAGTTTCTCTTTGATTCAACTATTGATAATTTGATTCATGAATTGATCTTTTGGTGAAAAAAATCAATAAAGAGATTGAGCGAAGGTAAAATGCATGTGGTGTACTTCAATTATATTATGGATTTACTGGCCAGTTTAGCTTGTAGAAAAACAAGGATGATGTACATTACCCGCAAAAGAGCATTCTGCGTTTCATTACCTTCACTCACATCAATCTAATCAATATTTTAGTTGCTGGAAAACGACATTTATGAATATTTTCAGGAAATTCTTTTTTCTTGTAATAATTCCTACTCTCTATTTTTGGACACTTATAGTTCCTTGATTCTAATATTGGAAAAAAACTTACTAGAGGTTTATGAAAATATAACTTTTTCCGAATAATTTGTTGAGATTTTTTCGTGTTCAATAAATTTGTTCATTCAATTTTTTTTTTTTTATTTGTTCATTTTCCCAATTCAAAATGAATCTAAAGTTTAATTAGAAATTTAAAACAAAATTTAAAGTTGGTATGAAAATGTTTTATGAAGATTTGAAAAACTGGTCTGTAACCACAATGTAGTATTGATGGAAATCAGGTGCCTTTCCAGAGTTAAAATACATATTTTATTCTAATATTTTTTGTAATTCTAGTCTTGCCAAATGAGGATTTCCTGGACTATGTATAAATTTTTAACTATGTACAAAAATAAAGTTGGCAAAACATAATAGAAAATTGAATATATGCATAGTTTTTAATTTACTTAAAGATTACTGACTTATGGGTCTTTGAAAATAGATTTGGTTTACCTGAAACCACATCAGCAGGTCTTTTGAAAAGCTGGTCACATTTTGTTGAAACTTGGTGCATATAAATAAAATTGATGGTGAAAATTTTTACAAACACTCACTTATCTAAATCTTCATAGTAACTAACTGAAAAATATAACATAAAATACCCAAGTTGAGGAGCTTTTAATTTTTGTGGTTATACAACTTCAGCTAAGTCAGTAAAAAGCAGGTAGTTTCCAAACTAAAAGGTGTTAAAATGGCTATTCGTATACATTTTTATTTGGGAAATAAAAAATAATTGATTTCTTTTTAACAAGTTTATTGATACAGTAAAAATAAATAATTCATAAATTAATTGGAAATTAAATTAACTTTTATACACTAAATTAGCTGTATTTAAAAATCTTTGCATCCGAATGGCAAATTGGAGCACCAGAAAATTGGGCACACAAGAGAATTATAGAAGGCACTATCTTCTTGAATGCATAACCAACCCTCCTCCTCCTCTCAGACTATTCTAGGGAGCTCACTCCCCAAGCTGTGTGGTTAATATCTGTCAGCATGAAGGTGTTCTAATTCTGTTGATTTACTCAATGTCAAATAAAAAATTTCTGTTTCTTTTTACAACTATTAAGTAGTTGAATCTAATCCTCCATCTTAAACGATGAGCTGGAGGTTGATTCTATTAACTACTTTTTATTTGTATAGTCTGTATTAAAGCATGAAAACAAATATTATAAGCTACTTGTATAAATAAAACTGGAATAACTTGGCTTTAAAATACATTTTATTTGATACAACAAATACTTTTAAATTTCTTCTTTCATTACAATACTACGATTGTTAGGGTAACCATAATAATGTATGTCACAAATAAATAACACTAATAAATATTTATCATATAAACTATTCAACAAATGATTTTAAATAATTATCAAACTAAAAAATAAAAAATCATCTTAAATGATCGACATTTTTGAAGCAAATAATAAAAAAATTAGAAAACCAATAGCTTACATAAAAGCAGAAAGCTGCCTAGAAGCTTATCTTAATTCATTAAAAAATGTTCACTTAATTAGCCAAATGTGCTTTGCCTAATGAATGTTTGAGTGTAGCTCATAGGATTTTCTTACCTCACAATTTTCATGTACATTCTTTAGGAGTATGTAATGTTATGAAAAAAAAAAGAAATTGAATGCATAAATTTAAAATTAAACTCTCAAACACTGTTCAATGAGTAACAATAAATAAATATAAATGAATATGTAATATTTAATGAAATATTATAACAATCTTAGTTTTAATAAAGTATGTTTATGTCTATGAATAATGACTTTGGTCTCATAATGTAGCAGTACATTTGTTTTGGAAATCAAGAGAAAATTAAACCTAAAATTTTCTAGGATTTGAAAGTAGGTGAAAGATCTTTTTGTAAAGATTTAAAAATTTTAGTTGAATTAAATTTCAATTTTTATTCGGCTGAACCATATTACCATTCCAAATCATATGCCTCAATGAGGAAAGATTTATTAAGAAAAGAGTAGACTATTGACAAATAATGGTCGACATGATAAGAACAAAAGCTAATTTCCAGAAATATGCAATAATCCAAACAATTAAAAAAATAATGGGGTAGAATTGGCTTTAGTGATAGTCAAAACTTAATTTCTGCCATAGTTCTTCAACAACAACAGAAAAATAGATAAAATATACATTATAGAAAACACTTTTAGTGAAAATCTGGAAGTTAGATTGCTGAAAATAAATAATATTAAAAAAGCACAAAAGAACAAAAAGTTCTGTAGCAGTGAAACAGAATTATTATATACATGGTACACCAAATATATTTTTTTTCTAACGGGCTTTTCTAACAATTTTTTCACATCTATTGATAATGGTTAGTTTACTAACACTAAATAAAAGATAGAAATTTCAAAATATATTAGCACTATTCATAATTATTAATATCGTAAGGTTAATATCGTAATGCTATGAAATCTAATGTATGATTCTAAAATTAGATGTCCCTCATTAGGTAGGACTGTATCACATTTGGGTCTTCCCAAATTTTGTCTCATATCGAAAAATGTCCCACATTGTATCCCACATTGAGCAAAATGTAATGTTTATTAATTATTTATATTTTAAAAAGTCAATATACAATAGATAATTGATAATACGTTTTTTTTTTTCAACTGTCCCTCATGCATACATTTGTAATACCTCTGGTCAGTATATTCTAAAATGAGTTCAATAATTGGTTTGTTTCCTTCTATAGGGCTAAGAAAACATTTGGTAATAAAAAATTCTTTATGTTGTTTAGAATTAGGTATTAATTTTCCATTATTAAACCGAACATAACTTTTGAAAGTCATGGAAAATATTTTTTGGAAACTAAGCACCTTCAAAACATATGGAAAAAATTAACTTAAAAAAAATATTGTGTTAGTCAGTCATTAAAAACATTATTTCACAGTATACTACTTAATTATAAAATATGTAGTCTTTATTTTTTATTTTTTTAAACCAGAGAATTGTCAGGAATCTACTGTAATTGAATTTGAACTATTGCTACACGGTCAAAATTGTACAGAAGCAGATCCAGGAATTAAATTGAATTGAACAGCTTAACTATAAAAATTAAATTAACAATAATGTAAAAAGTAATAATAAAATAATTTAACTGTTTATTAGATTTTTTCTTCATATTCTATGTGATGCAAAATTAACATTTATGTATAAACCTTGCATACGAACTATAAATTATAACAAGTTAAAGATTAAAAGAACAAATTTCGCTTATAAATAATATAAAAAATAGATTTGATGGGATAATAAAAATATTTAAATGTAGGATGTTTACTCTGATATCCATACCTGTAAGGGCGCCCTCATGTTCAGCTCTTCTGCGTAGTGGCACAGAACTGGCCATGTGGCGTGTATCTTAATGAAGTATACCAGCTTTCGATTAGAACTCTGCACAACTTCCTAAAAAAGGAAAGCCCTAACTTGATTAAACAAGAAAATAATAACATTTATAACATAAATAATTTATAACATTTAAGTAGGACTTTTGGTAATTTTAATTTTGTAATCATAAAAACTTTTTTAAATGTCAACAAGTCTATCTTTCTCATTCTAATTTCTATTAGTGCGCGTGCCTCTTGCTATTTGGATGAAAAACAAATACATCAGTCTCTCTCCATCCCACCCAAAATAAAAAATACAGGTTGTGTATTTCTAGTTATTGCATATTTTAAAATATTCCACTATTCCACTACGGCTATAAATAAATTTTGATAGTTAATACAGCCACAATGCAGTAATTAACAAAATATATTCTCAGTGTTACCTCATTAGTTTAAATCTTTTTCAATGATTCAAAAAATAATTGCTTACATAAATAAAGATTTAATAATTAAATATAACTAATGATAAATAAATAGCATAAAATGTGCAATTAAAGATAAATTAAAAGTAACTAATCAAAATGATATCACCAAAGATGAAACTCCTGAAATATCCTCTCAGTCTCAACCAAAATAACCACACTAGTAGATTAGTACATCATTGTCTACAATATTAGATTTATACATGGATTCTCATTTCTTATATCATCTCTAGTTTCTATTCTATCCTGAGAACTCCTGTATAAAGATTCGAGGGCTATATTTCTTCTCCCTCAAGTCAAGAGACAAATGTCCTTATTGGAGGCTTCTTATGCACAGAGTCTGAGAGTAATTATCCCCCGTCTGTAACTCTTCCTTCCGCAGAGTCACGAGGGTAATACCCTCCATTTAAGGATATTTTTCTTTAATTCTTGAAGTCGAATACCCTTAGCTCGCTGATCGTATGTGGTTCATTAATTTTCCCTCCAACACGTCCGTTCATCTAGTCACAGCCTCTCTCTCTCTCCACAACGATGTCCAATTATTCATTTTGGATAAGAATTGTACAGGGACTTCTAATATCTCCTACCACCCTCATATACACATACAAGTGACTGTACTTACAATACCTCAACAAGTCAATTATAGGAAATAAATGTTAAATAAACAAGGATACATTGATGTTTTGTTAGGTGTGGAATTATGGTGCAATTTTACGATGTGGTCACATTATCAGTTATGCCCGTCATAATAGCGCTATTTGTGATAACTAATTGCTTTGTATTCAATTATACCAATCATATTCATTGCAAATTATTATTGCTTTAATTGGGTATTATTCAAAATTATTATTGCTGTCGACTTTCGGTGGTCTGGGTAAGTTATACCTAAAGCAGTAATAATTTAAATTACTGTAGGGGCACGACCTCAACTGAAAAGGATCTTTTGGGGGTTAGTACATCTCTTAAGCGAGAGTAGAAAGCGGTAGTCGACATCACTAATAATTTTAAATAATATCTAATTAAAGCAGTAATAATTCCCATGAATAAGAATCTTACAATTGAGTACAAAACAGTTAGTTAACACAAATGGCGCTAGAGAGTGCTAGAGCGGCCACCGCGGTGACAATGTATTTTCGAGTGCAGGAACTGATATTACGACCGCATTGTAAAGTTGCACCGTAATTATATTACATCCCGGCTTTATATGATTCTGTTTCTCATTATTCATAAATAAGGATCTTCACTACTTAATTACAAACAAGCTAGAATAGAATGTAGCATTATTTTTAAGTTAAGCTAAAAAAAATTTTCTTTCCTAAATTATAAATAAAGACAGTCATTATTGCAATGAAAGCCAAAAAAGTTTTAATTCCCAACTTTACCACGAATGAGGGGGCATAAAGGAAATTATTTTCCAGATTTTTGAGTTAAGTGAAATATTCCAAATTTAACTAAGTAATAGGAACAAGATTTTCACTGGTTTTGGTAATTTTACTTGTAGGCAATCCGTAGGATGAGGAGACTTCGGCATTACAAAATAAAGTCAAACTCATTTGAAACCCAAGGTTAGAACTCCAGATATAAATTGGATCAGTAAAACCTCCTTCCAAGGGCCATTAGATACGAAACTTAATAGGACTCCTAAATCAAGAGGATTTATTGTTTTCGATAGTACTTAGTCGATAGTGCATTCTGATGTGCAGATGACGATTTAGGTATTACGATGTCTATTAAATTTAAGAGAAGCATTGAATTTAGTATTTGAAGAAAAAACAAATACTTTGTATTTTAGATAAGGCTCTATGGTTCAGAGGCAAGGAAGGCGTGTACATAGAATGTTTTTTGGAGAAGATTTAAATTTTTTTCGGAGTAGCCATTTAATGAGAAGGCACTTGCCTAATTACTTAATCATTAAGTGTCTATAATCGCCAAATAGTGCGCAAGTTGTAAGGATAAGAATGAATATTGGATCAAAAATTATTACTCAAAATACAAAACTAAAATAAAAATAATATTTTTTCAAACATTTCGGGGAGGATAGGGGGAATTATCTTACCTATCGTTCTCCCTGAGCACGCCTCTGTTCAGAGGTAAAACCATGGATTCAGTTTTCTTCTTCCATGGCTCTACAACCCGCGAGGGGTCAAGTGGTTCGTCACCATGTATTTTATTTTGGATTGATTGAGTTACGCCCCATTTTTGAAGCTGCAGCTCTTGCATGGCTTTATAGAGTTCGTCCCTTTCCACACTGTCGTATGCGGCCCGGAAATCTACAAACAGATGGTGGGTTTGGAGACTGTAGGCTCGGGCTCGTTCCAGCATCAACCTGAGGGAGAACATTTGGTCTGTGGTACTCTTTCCTCTCATCAAATCAGTCTGATAACTGCCAATCTATTTTTCCGCGTGGAGCAGTAACCAGAGGAACAAAATTCTAGACAGCACCTTGAATGCATTAGACAGCAGTGAGATGCCCCGGTAGTTACTGTAACCCAGGATATCCCCTTTCTTGTGAATTGGGCAGATGATGGTCTTATAACAGTCCGCTGGTATTCTCTCACTAACCCAAACACCCATAAGAACATTGTGAAGAGCCTTCACTGACTCTTGACCTCCATGCTTAAGCAATTCTGATGGCAACCTATCAGCTCCCAGTGCCTTTTGTTTTTGAGGGTTTCAACAGCTTCCTGAACCTCATCAAAGTCTGGCGGCTCAAGGCCCCCAGGTGATATTGGAACTTCTTGGGAATGAAGATTCCACCAGCCGTCTGTGTCTAGAAGAAGAAGAAAAAGCAGAGCACATTCTTCGTGAATGTGAAGCTCCTGCCTTCTACAGATTGCAATATTTACAACAGGCAATAATCAAATCTGAATATATTACTACTAGATCTAATCCAAAGGAATTAATATTGTTCATGAGAAGCATGAAATTCTTTTGGGATCTCTAAACGAACAGAAGAGTTTTTCACAGAACATTTACATGGGTCGTGGTGAGGTAGAGTTTTCAATCTCTCAGTGTAATAATAATGATATTACTTTCTGGGACTCATAAAATCATCCTGGGCTGGCTTCTCTTAGGAGAATACCGTGGTATTAATGGATAAAGCTTTATTCAAATCTGTATTCATAAATGGAATTAAACGTTATAAGACTAATCTTGAATCTTATGTTAAGGAAGAAGTTGGTCGGGGAGTGCGGTCAAAAAGTAACACTTTAACAAGTAATACTTATTTATTTCGTGCCAACGTTTCGGCCTAAGTTTTAGGCCATCATCAGGGCTAAAAGAAAAAAATAACAACATGAAAACGACAGAGGCAGTACCAGTAACAGTAAAAAATTATAAAAACAGAAATTACGAGTAAGATGAAAAAGTATGAAATATAAAAAGAAAAATATGGCACTCAAGTACATTAATTAATTAATTTGAAAATTAAATATATGGAAGTAAAAATAGTCTCAAGCCACACCTTTTTTTCTTAAACTTAAATTTATTTATTTTTCTTGTATTTTAATTATTTTTATATGTTTCAACAACTTTTAGGAGGTAGGGGACACGGGTCCCCTCTGCCCCATCCCTGCGTTCGCCCATTCATTGATGGTCTAGTATGTCTTGCAGTCGAGCGCCAACTGAATTGTAATATTAGATTACTGGGAATTAGAAAAAAAAAACAACCCCAAAAAACCGTTAAACAATGTCAATCTAACTGATTTGACAGAAACTAACAATAAATTTAAATACTCTGTGATTAAAAGGTATAACGATTGATTTAAAAATTGGTAAAACGTATTGATTTTAGGTCAACAATTATAAAATAAATTAAATTAATTAAAATCTAAAAATTAATGTTAAAAAATAAAATTAGGAATTAATAACTCATTAAAAATTGGTTCTGCCTCTGTCGTTTTCATGTTGTTATTTTTTTCTTTTAGCCCTGATGATGATGGCCTATAATTTCTTGGCATCAACGCCAACGCGAAACCGCCGCACAATACAACCCAATCACAGAATCTTGCCATTTTCGGAATAAAAAAAATTATAGTTAAACAACAAAGAAGTAATATCCACAGGTTTGGTGAGGGTAAAATCTGATTACACGAACCGAGCTAGTCTTTTTAGTCTTTATGTTTTTAATAAATACCCAAGTGAGTTCAGAGTTGAATTTGTGTTTTGCCTTTATGAAAGAAAAATGTTATTAACTCCATAAAGTTGAAAACTTTCCTATGATATATTTTTATACACTTTCTTAACTTACATACATACAGGGTGCTCTATAGCCCATGTAAACAATATTGCGAAAATGCGAAAGTCATTGCAAGTAAAAAATGTTAAATTAATATGAGTCCTGTTCGGAACAATTAGAGAAATACAATAGATTATTGTATAATTTAGAAAAAATTCTAGTTACACATAGTTATCAATAATAGATAAAACAAAACATTTCAATAAAAATAAAAAACAAAGAGCCCTCTGTAAATTATAATTTAGTATTATTGGAGACTTTAAACGAAAATGGAATCATTTAGATCAGCTGAATATTAGCTAATAATACATTTACTTATGGTTTCTGGAGTGGCAATTGTTCAACAGGATACCAACAGAGCATTCCGAATAAATATCAAACCTTTGTGTTAAAATAGCTTGAGGCTTCAAGAGATAAAAACAGCTGATATAAACAATAAAGGTAGCGAACATCGACAAAATTAAGAACGAAATAAATACAGCCGACGCTGTTTTTTACAATCTCAAATTAAATACTAGACACATAGCAAGGTAATCATGGGCGTACGCAGGGGTGGGGCAGAGGGGAGCCGTGTCCCCTCCCTCCCTAAGAGATGTTGAAACATGTAAAATAATCATCAGCTGCATCAAAACCCACTTTGGTAGCAACATCTCGGTTGTTTTCGATGGTTGTCCAGAGAGTGCTATTAATGAGGTCACCAAAAGTTCTCAAAGACTTCGACTTTGTGCTTCTCACTTCTACTATGACATAATTTTCGAGGAATCCACCATCATCGAACTATCTCAGGAAAAAGTATTGGCCAATGAGAACAACGAATGGCGGAATGAATCACACTTCATTTTGACTCATTTGAGAAGCGGAGCACAAATTTGCCAAGAGAGAAAAGCACTGACCCTACAATTGCCCGTCAAAGCTCAAATTAAAGCCAAATTAATATTCTTCAAGCTCATTCCGGATGACTTTCCTCATGGGAACAGTATTTTCGATATTTGATTTAAGTTTATCAAATACCAAATGACCAAAATAAAGACTTTTGACATGTGGGAAACAATATTCAATCTTTGAAAACCAATATCTCAGGAATTACATAACCTGCTGAGCTGGTTCAGATCTAAAATTGTGGCGAATTTAACTTAGTTTAATAAAAGTAGCCATAATGTTTTATTTCTGGTGCAAACTTTGGGAGATATTGATCAGGAACTAAAATGCCATTTTTCCGACGTGCCAAAATGTCGGTGTGTTTATGGCTACTATGTAAAAAATGCTTTCTAAGTAAAAAAAAATATTTTTTACTATTGGCTTAGGTCCAAACATCATAAAAAAAATTAAAACTGATTGACCTTTTGCAGTGTCGGATGTATAATTTGATTGGACAATTCCCCAAAGTGCGGTAGGCGTACGCCAAGGGGTAAGGAAAAGTTTGGTGAGCGTATGCGCTGCATTCGGCGGTGAACATAGAAAATAAAAAAATCCGTTACTTGTTAGTGCTGTGTAAGTGTGGTTTTCATATATACTTATTCGTGAAGTTGTTTTTTAGCATTAGTAGAAATCAAGTCGATAGAAAGGAACAGCCTTTTGGATAGTGATTAAAATTAACTCAGATTAAAATTAACAACCAGGAAACCAAACCACTATGATCTGCCGTCTTAACATAAACAACTACATCCTTTTCATTGATCCAAATAAATCTTATTTATAATATAGCTCACGAGCGCATGCAGGATAGGACATGACCCTCCTCTCTAAATTTCAATAGGAAAAATATTAAATTGTGGGAAGAAGAAAATAGAAGTTTGGAGAGACTATTTTTAACTAAAAATTCGAACTTAATCCTTAAAATTAATCAATCTAATGGTTTTCAGTTGATCAATATTAGTAGTTTTAGGATCTTGCGATGCCTTTTGAAAACTTCGAGTTATAATTGAAACCTTATCTTTAGCTAAAACAGACCAATTGCATCATTAAGCAATAAAAAATTATAACGAATAGGAATATTATGGGTTAAATGAAATTATTTTCCTCAGAGAATCAAACAGCTGTCACGACAACATTGGCGAGCATGTGCTGAGGTCACGATAATGAAAAACGTAGCATGACATCGTTAAAATAAACGAATTTTGCTCCAGATTGCTATAAAAAAAACAACACCGGAATTAGCGAAATATTTTTTAACAAATTCTTGGATGGATGGATACAATTGGAAAGGGATATATTATAACGATCAAAACTCTACTCCATAAATGTTCAAAGCCTTGACAATCCGCTTCCGATAAAGAAATATATAGCGAGCTCAATTTTGCACCAGAAATCCTAAAAAAACAAACAATTTTCATACGATTTTTAAAAAAAATCATGAAACGGGCACATTAAAGCTAAATATTCTGCACTGAAATCTTCAGTACTCGCCAATTTTCGTCCGATTTTAAAAAAAATTCTTGAAACCGGTGAAATTATAATGAATAAGGTATCAATAACTAACATAACCGTTGTCCCTATAAAGTCCTATAAAAGTTTTGAGGCTATCGCGATTCCAAGATCCTTTGGCGTGTACACTTGGGCTGATATTATTAGTGTGTCTTTCTAAATAAAACGATGGCCTGTAGGAATTATGTTTATTTAACCTTTTCTAACTTTATTCACTACTACATGAACCCATAGTCCATATCCATACGTCCGTAATCCTTTAAATTCAAAATTTTAAGACTAATAACAGAAACTGCTTGGTACGCAATCTACAAAATTCTACATCCCAACATACAAAAACCAACTATAAACCAATAATTACGTAATCTTTATTCTTGTTTTCATAATAATCTTCATGGATATAACAATATATATGACCCATTTGCAGTTTCACAATCAAGTGCAACTAACTTAAAAAAATTACAAGTATTTAAAAATAAATGCCTCAGAATTGTCAACGATTATCCGTATTACACCAAAATAACAAAGATGCACTCAGAATTAAATATTATAAGATTACGTATTCAAACTAATTCATTCATTCTTTCAGTCATGCCCCCACTCTCTAAATCCTTTAATAACTGAAATAGGTAATTATACAAAAGCTACGACACGCAGATATAAACTATAACGAACAAAACATATACTAATTTAAGAAGCTTGTATTTTATTTTAATATCTTGTATTTCCTTTAAATAGTTTGTATTTTAATAATTTTCAGAACAGTGTTGGTTTTTTTTTCTTTCTCATTTTTATTTTTACCAATAAGTAAAATATAATTTATGTCCATTATAAATGTTCAATGTAATACTATTTATGGAATAAACTATATTTAAAAAAAAAAAAAAAATAAATAAACATGTTGTATATCTTTTATCACCATCATAATTGCTGATTGTCTCTTACTGTGACAGGTGCGAAAATGTTTTACTTAAAATTACAACGTTTTTACATAATGGATCAGCATATTAATGGGCCATTCTTACATAAAGGGACAATTTTGAATTCGAGTATTCAGAAATGTAAAAGCAATCATCCTGAAAAAATTGGAGATGCTCTCTTTTAAATCACTCAATAAAAATTCAAAGCTTATCCAAACAACAGCTATTTTATTTATGAAGAAAATAAAAAAAATATGAAAGCAGCTTGACAGGACCATAAAATATATTCGAAACTGGCAACTTTGTGAGGTGTTGTAGTTGTGTTTAAAACTGTTGGAAGGATATACCAATTTGGAAATATCGGACTGTTTGTTACTAGATCTTCTCTACAACAAACACATCTCTATAACATACATCGAATATGTATATGCAATGCTTAATGTTTATTAATTATTTTAATTATTTGAATTATTTTTTCTTAAGCTCTTATACAAGATCCCTATAGAACACTAACTGTTCTAAGGATTCAACCACAGCACAAATATAATTTTACCATTTTAACTAGTGAGTATTGTCTAGTTGAATGATCAATGATCGCTGAGCGCTTACCTACCTCTTCCATGTCCAGGCCAGCGTTGCCAAGGTTCTCCATGAACTTTCTTCTCCATTGTTCCTGCTTCATCAACTTCTTGTCCGGTACGGCCGATAATTGACTGGCGGGTACCGAACCTCGCCTCGACGGACCCACAGTCTCGTAGACCAGGACGAAGTCTACCTTTCTCTTTCCGTCCCTCAGGTAACACAGCCTCTCCTCGACACCGTTCGCCGAACTAGTACTCAGACCGTAGTCTGAGTCATCGTCTTCTGTCTGTAACAGAACATAATATTTTTTAAATTATAATTATCTTAAAAGCCTTCTGATAAAAACGAAAAAAATTAAAGAAATCTAAATTCGAAGAAAACAATCATTACATCGCTTGGATGAAGAGTGCCACATTAAGAAAAATCTGGTGCGGTGCGCGCATCACACAAATTTCCCTTACCGTACAATAATGTACACCATTTTAAGTTTGTCAAGTTGCAAATATATTTAAAAATATAGTTTCCATGGAAACATTTTCTTTCCATTAAATAATGTGAAAGTAGAAATTATTAAATTAATTGTCGCTTTTGTATTCTTAAATTACTTTATTACAGAGCCTACTGTTTACAACAGATTGCCGGATCGATGGGAGGAGGTTCGGTCGCATCCGTCTCCTTTCGGATGCGCTCGGTTATCCATCTAGTGTCTTGTGCTCCTCATAAAATACACTGCATCTTTGCTAATGCTGGTCCGATTTTGATGATTCTTTTTTTTTGTTAGATAATTTAATAACCTTTCATAAAATTCTATACATAATGAACTATAAATTGCATGCTTTTTAAGTTAAGCGCAAATAAAATAATCTTTTCATCATAACTTTTTAACCTGCATTTTTTCGTTGTTATATATCATGCATGAAAGGTTAAAGGCCTTTAAGGAGAAGACATTAGGCAAGTTTTATCAAAATCATTGGAGCCGTTTACGAGAAAATTGTTAAAAATTGTAATATCCATGATATAATAGCTGCTTTCGGTTAGTCCGATGCGCTGTATCTTTGCTAATCCTGGTCCAATTTTCATGATTCTTTTATTGTTTTTTAGATAATTTAATTACCTTTCATAAAATTCTATACATAATTTACCATAAAATGCACACTTTGTAAGCTATGCGCAAATAAAATATTCTTTTCATCATAACTTTTTTCTCTACATTTCCTCGATGATGTACTACATAAATGAAAAGTTAAAGGCCTTCATGAAAAATAATTTAGGCAATTTTCATCAAAATCGTTAGAGCCGTTTTCGAGAAAATTGTAAAAAAAGTGTAAAATCGATTATATAAAGTAACACTTCCGGTAAGTCGATTTTGAGGGTAAAGTTGCTGTAGCATCACAGCCATATACTTACCTTAAATCCGTAATTTCAGTATCGTTCAAGTTTTCGTTTTTGAGCTAGGCGTTCACATTCACACAGACACACAGACCATTTTGCGAGACTTCCTTATTTGGACTCAGAGGACCTTGACGTGTATTTCCGTTGAAAACTCGAATTCGAAAATTTTCACGATCGTATTTATTTCTTCGTATATAGGTAATGGAAAGTAAAAAGTGGAATTTTACAGAATAAGGGTCTGAAGTTTACCTATTGCTGCCCCTATCTTGCTGATATAACATCAAATCGAATATTTTCTAAGCCAATTCTACTTAACTTATTTGCTAAGTTAGTCTTTGATTTTTATCATTTAAACATCAATCGTGAATTAAATTGTAGCAGCTTTTCATAAGCAACTAAAATAATTTGTTAAATATTGAAACTAAAATTAAACATTTTGAAACAATTAAAACTAACAATTTGACATTTTTTCTTTAAAAAAGAAGTTCTCCAAGCAAAGAAACGAAAAAACCAAAAAAAAAATTCATATTGGAGCATTCTTCACCAAGCCAGACGAAAAGAGAAACGTTTATTCAAAGGACACAATTGAATTTATGGACTTCGGAGAAACGAAAACACTACTTTTGAGAACTATATATGAGGTAAACTGAACACAGTGGATTCTATTCTATTTTTTTCTCACCAAATTTTTATTTTATTTTTCACAAGTTCTCAATGAACAACATCAACTAGCAAAGTCGTATTGACTAAAGGTTTCTCAATCCAGCATAAAAATAGGTCTAAACCTTGGTCAAATAGGGCAAAATCGTATGTTTTTCGTGTATCTTGTAAAAATTTTGAAAATGGATTGAGCCGGTTTCGAAACTAATTACCTCATACATACAAATACTTCAGGGGCAAATGTAAATTCAATTTTTTTCCTTCTACTCATCAATGCTTTTACTCAAAGGCGATCTGATCAGTTGAGAAAGAAGTAACAATTCTTCATCCACACCAAATAAATCCAAAGCAAACTGTTATCTTGAAATATTTTTATTATGCCCTGACTATCCTTTTTTCTGAGTCATCCGATACAATCATACCATAAAAATAGAAAATGTTTAATTATATAACAAAATATATTTATTATTAGTAAATGGCAAACATGAAATGAAATGAAAAACCAAGGAGATGAAGGAATGCTCAAAAAACATTTTCTGTGAGATAAATGGAAACAATGAAGAGTAATAAACATGTTAATTGAAGTTTTCAAAGTTGAAACTCTGAAATGTTTTCTAAAATATACGGAATATAGAAATAGACGGAAGACAAAGTAAAGGAAACGACATTTTTATTAGTTCCAACAGATGTTCGATGGTTTAAGAGAACCTGTTCTCATACTAGAATAGCTTTGGAACAAAGTTTTGAAAGAGAAGGGAATCTTTTGTTATTCAAGTTCCATATATCTGTTATGTATCAAACGGTTATGGCTAACATCTGTTTATACCGTGTCTAAAATTTAATGTCTAAAACAAATTTAATTATTAACTTTAGTAATCATTATTTAATCATTAATGCCATTATCAATTTTAAGTGTGGGCTGAATTCAGGCCAAAGTGGCCCAGCCGTCTTCTGGATTCTATTGTAAATCTCAAACTTCATCCAAAAAAAGGCTTTATTGGATTTACTTCATCAGGGTGCGGTGATTAAGAGCCATTTCAAAATTTGTATCTGGAATGTCCTTGATTGATAGCACAGATTTTTACACAACCTGATAACACTGATTTAACTTGTGATGCTGAGGACTTCTAAAGAAACCACAATAAGGTTGAGTGTTCATAACTTCCAACTTCCTGTTTTCTTGATTTTTTCATTAAATGAGTAACAACAGCAGGATACATTGGATAAAGCTGGAATCAGTCGTATATAATTATAGTACTCAGGGTAAGAGCTATGATCGGGTATTATTTTATTTAGCTAACTATTATCTGAAAAAATACCATGCTTTATAACCATGTATTTTAAAATAATTTTAATACATTATTAAATGTAACATTATCAATATAATAGAGATGTAAAAATATGACAAAAGATTTATAACAGATCGTCATGTTAACTGTAAAGTATCAAATGTAAAAAAAACGCATTTTTCATATTATCATATTATAGTTGCACTGGAGTGATGATGAGCGATGGCAGAATTAAAATTAATTGTTATTAGGCAATGATTATGATAATTCATTTTTAAAATTATAAAGACTTATAAGCATCTGAAGAAGAAGCAGATCTGTCAGTAAAAGTTAATTTAACTTAAACAAAGCCAATAATCCCGAAGACAATCGCATTTTCATTTAAAGCCTGAGAGAAATTCACGACCCCATTGGCTGGCAGGCAGAAGCCCAAACTAATGCCTTTTTTTCATTAGTATTCCCTCTGAGGCTGGCGATTCGGCCGTCCTTGTTACCAGGGAAGATCCCGTCTGCTGATTGCTACATGGTCACGGCATCTATTCCTTTAGTGCCCTTCTTGTCGGTTGTCTGTCATCTCATT
Source organism: Rhaphigaster nebulosa (assembly GCA_948150685.1). Taxonomy (NCBI): domain Eukaryota; kingdom Metazoa; phylum Arthropoda; class Insecta; order Hemiptera; family Pentatomidae; genus Rhaphigaster; species Rhaphigaster nebulosa. The sequence continues at coordinate 26,766,384 of OX411311.1, forward strand.
GAAATTAATTAACAAATTTACTAAGCACAGAATATTAAAATAGATTTTATAAACAAGCTTTCTTATCGAAGGTCCTGCAGAGGTATATTTGAAGTATGATAAATTACTGGAAGCTTAATTGGGCTTTTCCACACCAAATCAACCAATAAAAAAATAATATTAGACTCGAGATTTTTCAAAATGAACGAAACTTAGTGTTTATATTCTATGCATAAATATAGTCGAAAATTCAAAACTTAAAATTTATCCCAGTTGTAAATTTTTAAAAAATAAAAAAACAACTCATTTAAAAGCTTATAACTCCAAAACTATTTGGCCTATAAAACTCAAAATAGTGTCATTATTTTCATAATTACGTGAACTTTAATTTGCTATGTATCTTTACATAACCGAACCAATTTTAAAATGTTTAAAAATTTCCCAAAAGTTATTTTTTTTAAAACACAAAAACCGAATTTTTTATTTTTTTTTTTTGAAAATATATGTGTTACATACAGGTATGTCATAAGAATGTGTGGACAAAATTTTAAAATGGAGTTTTTGAGGGTTCTCTTATCTTAAAAATAATCTTATGCAAAGTTTTCTTTCAAACTGAAATGGAAATACGCAGTATACGTATGTCATATTTAAAAAAATTAAATTTACTTTGCTTAAAGTCATTAAACAAATTGGATTTTTCAATTATTTACTATATCCGACATTATTTGTGTGCTATTAATTTATGAATGAGTTTCCACAAAACTTTATTTTTTTTACATGACCCCATCATAAAATTTCGTATACACATTCTTATATTAACATTAGCCATATATATTTTATTAAAAACCAAAGGTTTTTTTATAAAAACTCAAAATCGAAATTTTGAATTTTTAAAAATAAATGTATTTGTGTGTTTAATTTGTTCAATTTAGAAAAGATATGTCTAAAGCTAATATCAGAATGAAGACACCAAATTTTATGAAGATATCTCAAGTAGATAATACAAATAAAAATATTGTGGAAGCTCATTCCACAACCACAATGGCACGCGAATAATGTCGAGTTTGGCAATCAACTTAAAAACCCAGATTACATGATGAATTTTAGCAAAATATTTTTTTTTTTAAATATAATAAATACAGTGAATCTCCATTCCAGTTTGAAAAATCAAAAAAAAAAAAAGGTTTAAAAATATTAATTTTTTTTTTTTTATAACAGAACCCTCAGAAATCCCATATTGAAATGTTGTCCATACATTCTAATAACACGTATAGATGACATATTTTTTTTTTTCAAAAATATTTTGAATTTTTGACAAAATAACTTTTTGGAAATTTTAAGGTTGGTTTGGTTTAGTCAAGATACATATCAAATTCAAAAGCTCATGTAGCTCTGAAAAAAAATGACACTATCCCTAGCTTTCTAGGGCAAATAGTTTTGGAGTTATAAGCTTTAAAATTATTCAAAACGTGTCAAAAACAGTGGAATTCGATTTTTTTTAAATTCATAACTAAAAAAACTAAAATTGGCATACATCTGAAATTTTACATATTTATATCCTAACTAATAGCACTGGAGTATTATTATATTATTAGTATAATTATTATAGTATTAGTAGCCGTAAACTGGAATTGCTGTGCAATTTATCATTTAATGTATTTTGGGAATTCGAATGATTCAAATCATTTGCAGTCCAAAATACTTCAGAGGAAAAATTTACCAACAATTCAAATTTCAATTCATTTAAAGTGATCACAAAACAACCATTTTTGAGTTATCCTATTATTCCTGCCGGGAGGCGATATGAAAGCAAACAAAACCGTAAAGCCCCTGACAATATTTTTATACCTAGATTTTTTTTCTAATTTTTTCTAAATTTCGCAATTATCAATACTAGGAAAAGTAACATTTACACACCTTTAAAGTTCCATCGAAAACGGTTAAGTAACGGTTAAGAACAGCAGGTATATCAGAAAGAGGAAACAATGACAACAGGTAATTTAAAAAAATAAATTGTGATCACCAGGTACCTTGGAACGCGTAAATTGAGATATATATATAAAAAAATAATTAGGCGGTTTTGAATGCTTCATCTGATTTAGATAGTTTGGGAAGTGATAATATTTATTTTTAAATAGATCAGTACAAGGTAGTATTTATATCAACATTGTTATAACATTTGGTACGAATAGGAAGTGAGAATAGGAAGTGGGGAGGGGAACTGAGAGGTGAGAGTTAAGGAGCAGGAATAAGAGACAGCAGCTGCAGAAATCCGACCCTGAATCCTTTTTATTTATCGTCGGCCATTAAAAAAAGTTTCCACGCTTTGTGGGGCAACCATTGTTTAGTCTATTACGACAAACAGGAAATTTCTTTGGCAACAAATGGCGGTTTTGTCAAAGCTACTTCGTTCATTTATAATGTAAAAGCCACATTATTTTATTTTATCAGTACAACACCTTACAACGAGAGGTATATATGCCCTATTTAGGTTTTCACAATCTGTACTGTCTCCGAATAAATGACTGTTGAAATTCAGATTTTCAGGAGAGCGATTTCAAAGTTTAATTACCATCCTAAAATCGGTCATTTAACGTATAAAATTGTGATATCACAATGCGGCATATCCCTACTACTTTTGTTTCTAATAGATTTTTTGGTTCATTATTTTCAATACCCATTTGCACTGAATCCAGTTTCGCATTAAAACTTCAAAAAAACCGAAGTAAAGATTGAAGCAGTTCTTCTCTTTGGTATATAAGAAGATACTGAAGGTTGAATTTATTTTTTAAACATCCATACAAGATATCACTGCACTCTTGACGTGGTCTGTTAATTGCTTTTTGGTCCCTTAAAAAAATTCAGAGTTTACTTCTCTTAATCACATGTTATTCAACTGATATGAATAAAATAATATAATTGCAAATGAGGCAAAATGATGCAGTTTAATTACGTTGATATGCAAAATATGTGGCTGGTATAAATAGGAAATATCTTCCATCAATATTTTGACTTCTGTCCCGCTAGTTTGCGTTGGGTAGCCCACTGTGTGGTGTATGCCGTCCTTCATTGGCTTAAAAGTCACAGGTCACTCCAAGATGATCTTTGATAAGGATATAAATTAATGAACCATTAGAGACGAAACTTAAGGACTATCGAAATGTGAATTAAGATTAAAAAAAAACAGAAAGAGTTTTGAGGAAAACTTTATTCGAGCTGGGATATGTTTAAAGTATATTCAGTAGAACTGTTTCGTCTTCCGAAATATGAAAGGCGAACGTGGCGCCATCTCTCGGTAATTGAGACAGCTAGGCGATGGCAGCGCCCTCTCTCGGAACGGCATAGGGGGCTTAAAAGGGCCAGAATATTCTGGTCAGAAAAAAATTTATGTTTGGACATTCACATCTGAAGGTCCAGAGAGAGAGTGTATTTTACTTTTCTTCAGAGCCATTCTACAATGACTGAGTAGAGAAACAAGTTGTTCCCCTGGCATAAGGGGGAGAGAGATGAGAGAGAGACGGCCGAGGAGAGGCCTGCAGGCAACAGAGCATAATTTCCAGAATGAGCTGTCCATATTCACCTACCTTCAACATCATCTTCGACAGCCCATCATCTTCAATAGACCCTGATTCTAAATTTAACTAACCCTTTTTAATCACAATTGTTCAATTTTGGCTTCCCCCTTCCGATTGCAATTCAGAAATAAATTAATCCATAGTATCATTGTCTTTTTTTTCATACAGTCCACTCCAATTTTCAAATAGATTAACTTCAAAAGATGTCAGTGCTTGACCATTAAAAGATGAAAGTATTAACACCGTACAAGAACATATCAAGATGTTATATATAATGAAGCTATACATACTGATGTTACACTTTAATGGATATAATACACAAAATGGATTAGCATTTTAAGGAATATAGCACATTAAATAACTCCGAAACAATTCTAAATGAAGATCATGAAAAATAAATAAATCACTAATTCTAGTAGTTTATTTAGTTATTAGTAACACGATTTTTTATTTTAATGAAGTGATCATAAATAAAATAAAATATTTTTAGTATTACTAAAGAAAAACGGACAGTGAAGAAGTCATATTTAAATGAACGCAGTAATGGAAAATTAATTCAAGAACTGAGGAAATTATTAATTCAGCAGAAGCAATTCGTGAGCCTCAGATCTGAAGTGATAAGGAACACATGGCTGTTTAGCAACTGGATTACTAAACTTTGTCATATTACCATATTATAAGTTCTAGGAACAGCAAAGTTTTGATGATAAGAAGTGTATGCAAGAAGTTAAAAGCAGCAGGCTACGTATAGACAGATATTGTTGGAAACTGTCAAAAATGATTTTCCAAAAATCACTGCATATCTTATCAGAAGGAATTAGTCCGAATTATCGATAGAGATTCTGCCAGAATCGAATTATCATTGACCAAGTATTCTCCCCCATGCTCCACATTTTTTTTTCTCCCCGCATTTTTTAAAGGAAGAGAAGATATTTAATTTCGATGAGTTATAGTTAGAACTGCTATTTAAACAGTCAAAAATAATTACTTAAAGCATAGTAGTTCCTTATTGTTGGTGAAAATATACATAATCAATAAACATAATTTATTTTAAAAAGATTATAGAACTGTTCATGAAAATTAAGATATGAAAATAAAAATAAAAATGAATGAAATCAATCTTGAATATAAGATTAGATTAAAGATAATTTAATTTATTAAATTTCACAATTATCTAATTTATAAATACATAAGGCAAGCAATCACTAGAATACTTTTTGATAATTTTTTAGTATTTCTAATGAGGTCTTCATTAATACTTTTCTTCAGAATAAATTTTTATATAAGCTTTGACCTTTTAGTTGTTTTATTAATCTTTGGTGCTATACAATCAATGAATGTGATAATTGACGAGATTGACTTTCGGAATATGTAAATCTGTTTGTAGGTCTGTTTCGTTTGACAAATGGGGAGTAAGTAATCTGTCTATGAAATTTCGTTCGTAATGTCAGTATATTTTTTAACTAATCCATGAATGTGGGATGCGTAATTCCATATAGATTTTGACAAACAGCTGTCAATTTTCTGTCTGTGTGGTAATTAAGAGCGTCTTTGTAGTAGAGTATACAGCAATCTCAGTCGTAGTTTTAAAGTTTAGCTTTTATTCTTGGAATGTGGGTCTCATGTCAGTCTTCTATCAAATGCTAATCTGAAATTCTAATCCCATCAGAAAATCAAGGTGCATATGTACAACCACCCAAAAATATAAGTACTGCAAATTCTATAATAACATGGATTCGAAAATGAATATTTTTAATAATGCGAATGAAATATGAATTAAAAACCAACGATTAAAAATAGTGACTTTTAATTATGAAATCAGAAGACCTTCATCTCCTCTCATGCCCGACCTGAAACAATAGCATGGGGAGGCAGGCTAACCCATCAGGCTACAAGCCTGATATAAAAATGGTATACAATGATTCCATAATCATTTTTACAAAATAAATTGCGTTTTACTTCCTTGTAGTAGGGTTGGAACATCGAAAGGAAAATATCGATATTCGATATTTTGATATATCGCAAACGAAATATCGATGCCCACCGATAATCGCTAGAAAAATATCGATATATCGAAAGGAAATGGATGAAAAAGCAAAGAAAGTGCATCAAATGAGTATTATTAAATACTATTAATATTATTAAACTGTGAAGAAGATTATGAAATAATATAATGATTACGATTTATAAAACATTTTTATTAGCCATGAATCATTAAAAAAAATGATAGAAAAAGAATTATACTTCAAAGAAAAAAAAAATTATAACATATTTTTATTTTGAAGACAGACATATGCTAGAAGTTTTTCAAAAATAAAACCTTCAAACTTCTCAATTTTTTATTTATCTTATAATTCTTCCGACTATATTGTGCATTCACAAAACATTCATCTAAAAGCATGTAATTTATTTGATATGCATCTCATGAAAATCTTATCTACTAATTATTGTTTGGCAATTAAATATTGTTTATTGTTATATTTGCTGATAAAACTCCAGAATGGTAACCCCAACATGGAGGACATCGAGATTTTTAGGGCCTGACTGATCTTAAAAATCTAGAACTCCGCCATTTTGGGGTTACGATTCTGGAGTTTTACCGAATAAAGGAAATTGCTAAAATAAAATACAATAGAATCTCGATAATTCGTATGGCCAAGGGTTCGAAAGTTAAATATGAATTATCGAGATATCCGAATTATCGAGATTTCCAATAATCGGCGGTAAAAAATAGGAAATAACAAAATTGTATTAATATGATTGGAAATAAAAACGATATAGTTAGATCAACAAGAAAATTAGTTTATTTTCTAATGGTGCAGTCCTTGAAAACGGATCTCATCGATGGCTTCGTTAAGCATGTTCAGAGCAGAAAATACGTTTACACAAACATCCGATTTTGCTAAGAAATGACACGTTGTAGATGCATTATTTCGCCATTTTAAAACTAATCTTCGGCACATCAATTTCTTCTTCATCTCCTTTTTTTACGGAGTCAAAATTCCCTCGTCATTTAGGATTCAAGCTACTGCTAAACATTTGTCAGTCATGAGCGAACTTAATTTTTCAGACCAATCTATGTTGTCGCCTAACAGTATGGTTGCAGGTTTTTTTTACAATTTTATTTAAAGAGAACTGAATAGAAAAAAAAAAAAGGATAAACCAATCGAAATTCATAGAAACGATTCCTTTCTCACTCACTCACCTCTTGAAAAGATTAAGAGTTAACCAGATTTTTTATTTGGAAAATTCGAATTATAATCCGTTTACATTATTTGGAAGACGAAAATAAACACGAATTATCGGGGAAACCGGATTACAGTGTTTTTCTACGAAATAAAGGGAGACTTTCAAGAAACCAGAAAATCTATACGAATTACTGGGATATGGATTGCCGATTTTACTGTAATATAGTTTAGCATATGGTGTGATCGATATATCGTTGTAAAATATCGATATCATCGATATATCGGATGTTAAGATATCGATATAATATATCGGTTTTTCAACTCCGATATATCGATATATCGTGTGTCGATATTCCAACCCTACCTTGTAGGGAGTAAAGGAAGTATTGTAATCGTGAAAATTTTCGGTTTTCAGATTTCAACGGAAATATCCGTTTTGACCATCCCTGAATCCATTTTGACTAATGACGTCTGCACATATCCCGCATAATTAAAAAACGGTTAGCAGTAGAAAGTTAAAATTTTGTATTTAGGATTATTGTATAATCTAGTTATGAACTTCTCTTTTTGGTCACTGCATGATTATCGGAAGTGGTACTTTACTTGAAGATCATTACTGATTTTCATAAAAAATTATATTAAAATATAATGCAAAACTTCTCAAATTTTGTATTTAAGACTTGTATAATAATATAAATAACATAATAAATTTTGGTTAAAATTAGCAAACCGGAAGTGGTACTTTATTTGAAGTGCATATTAGATTTTCATCAAAAATTACATTAAAATATAATGTAAAACATCTCAAATTTTATAAATTAGACTTTTATATAAATATATGTAATAAAATAGATTTCGGTTGAAATTGAAGATCCGAAAGGGGTACTTTACTTGAAGGTCACAAGAAACTTACATCAAAATGTATATCGACATTTATTACAGAGATGGTTCGGTGATAAAGGTTATTCGCGCGATTTTTTTTCCACTCTAATTAAACAATTGTATTACTAGTTTTAAGTATTAAAATTGAGTGTAAAATACTTGTTTTCCTCCCCATTTGTGAGCTGAACAAGTCTGCAGTAAGAGAATAAGATATAAATTAAGCGGTTTCTGCCGCTTAAAATGTTGAAACTGTCGATTTCCAATGCTTCATCTAATGACATAGACAGTTCTAACGTTGTCATGGAACACGAAGAAATCTCGTGGGAACTTGCTGAAAGAAAACGATATATAATAACGGAATAAGACCCCAATAAACAAGAGCTAGTATGTGTGTGTGTGTGTGTGTGTGTGTTGATGTGGGTGTCTGTATGTGTCAATTGAGGGACGTCGCGACGCCGAGTGTCGTTTTTAAAGAACTGCAATCTTCTGAAACTAGTTTACCAAATTCAGGGTCACTTTTTGAGCCACCGATTTATAGTTTAATAGGCTTACAAGGACGTCAGATATTTTAATGATAAAATGAGGATGTTAATAGAGTTAATAAACTAATTTAATTAGAATTTTCCATATGGATACCCTCGCATTGTGGTATCTATGGTAACAAGAAATGTGATGCTGCTACTAACTTAGCTTGGCATCCAGATGCTCCACAAGTCGCAATAATTGAGACCATCGCCTATCTGGGTTTGGTCTCAATAATTGTGGCTGATGTCTTAATGAGATCAGCTAGTGTGACCAGTCTTCTATAGATCACTGGCAAGGTCAACTGATCTAATTTTATAGGGGAAAATTGAATGAAAAATGGGTTATCAGTATCCAAATTTAAAGTAAATTAAGAAAGAGTGCTCTCGGTGGAAAACATCAAATCGAAATCATCCTCTGCCGTCTTCGTATCGGGCAATGTGAGTTTTCCCACGATTACCTACTGCGAGGACTGGAAGCACCAACGTACACCCAGTGCCAAACTGCCAGAACAGTTAAGCACGTCATTTACTGCTCTGAGAAAAAACCTGATGATGGGTACAATAATGAGGAAATCCTCCAGGGTGATGAAGATGCAAATAGAAAACTCCTGGATACGCCAATGACACTTAGGTAGATGCGTAATAAAGAAATTAGAATTTTCAATTAGAATTCAATTTTGATTTTTTTTTTAAATTAACTAAATTGGTGAAAGTATGGTTGACCATGGAAATATATGTAGGAAAAACTTGATTGAGGTGCGGCCAATTAAGACACACAAAGAAGTAAAAACTTATTACATTGTATGCCGACGTTTCGGTCTTGGTTTCAGGCCATGATCAGGGCTAAGACTTAGGCGGAAACGCAATATAATAAGCTTTCCTTATATGTGTGTTTCTTCATTAACCATACGCCCAACCAAGCTTCTCCTGCATAAACTTGTACAATATTGAAAAATAATTCTTTCTAAGCCCATCCCTTATAGTGAGGCCAAGTTTTTCAGCGGACGTGATTACCATTATGTGAGAATGATTTTGAAAACGAATGTGGTTGACAAAAACTGTTCTTGTATGAATCGGAAGTAATGCTTAAACTTAACATCTTCGTCGACTTAATGTTTCTGGATTAATAATTGGAAGGTACATTAGCTTTTCCATAGAGAAATCACCTTCACTTAAAGAAAACACTTCACTAAGAAATTTATTTTATGAATGGCACTGAGACAACTATCAATCTGTACATCAATATCATCAACATCAGTATGTTATTATTATAACATATGTATTTTGTATTGATAAGAGTGGTATTTGTGATATCTGTCCACGATCACTTTCTAGTGATAGCCTTTATTCTGTTTCTAGAAAATCACTTTACCGATGAACTAGGTTCACAGAGGACAGCGTAGTACGTTCCACACGACGATAATAAAACGTTGCTAGGAAAACACGCCTTGAGGATAAATGGCATACCGAATTCCCACCAAGATGTCCTGTTATCTCCGTAAGGTCCAGTGCAAGGAAGATACAGCTATCTATAGCCAGGTCAGGTGGGGCCACTTGATCTTCTCAGATGGGCTAGGCTATTATCCACTCCAATTTATCACAGCAGTTTACAGCCTTACTGACTCCTAGCAGCATCCTATACATCCTAAAGTGGTTTTAACATTTAAGGCTAAATGTTAAGTCATTCATTAACTTGCCTTTATTTAATTTACTTCTAACAGCATTACATACTACAACTAGCTGCACAACATTAAATCCGATATTCAACCATGTCTACCAGGATAAAATCCTTTTCAATTTATAAAAATATTTACCAAACTAGAACGTTTCATAGTCCAAAAATGTATACCGTATTTATGTCATTTCATTACGGTTAAATGTTCTATATGACTTCCCCTTTTTTTTTTATTATTATTATATTTTATATTTTACATCCAGTCCTGACTTTTATGCTAAATGACTGCTAAACTAACATGACTTACATCCAAAAATGGTTCACTCCAAAATAAGTTTTTCAATGCATCGATAGATACAAAATTAATAGCCATGGCTTATTTCAATCCCTGGCTTAAGCGATTTATGTATAATAAATTTAAATTTAAATCAATCATAGGCCGGGAATTTTTTTTTTTTTAATCTAGATCAGATATGAAGAGAGACTGATCCAGAGGTAGTTTTTAGGGGGGAGGGTGGACTATTAATTTTGCCTTATGTGATTGTGATGTCTTACTCTGTGTCAGCAGGCATTGACGAATATCTCATTAATAAATAAACTAATGACAAATGATAGAGAGTATGAACCAATTAAAAACTATTTTGACCTTGATCAGGATTGCATTTAAACGAGTACAGCGACTTAACCACTGGACTGTTTAAATAAGTTTTGAATTTTCATCAGGTTTAAAATATAATAAAACGAAAGCAGTTACACACTTATTTTATTTAAATTAATAAAATATTTAATTACCACTGGCAATCATATATGTAATTACATTTGACAATTTCGACGACCTATTTCATAGAAGGTGAGATAAAGTTAATTTCACTCCTACCTTATGAAGTTTAATTTATCACAATTATTGGTGCTTGTAAGTATATTTTAAATCAGCCATATTTTATTTTTATTTCTCAGTGATTAATTTAGGAGTGAAAATTTCTCCCTTTCCTCCTCCCCGTGAATCCGCCAATGTTTATAGATGATATGGATCACGAAATGCCAGTTATCTTTAAGAAAAACATTTCTTATTTATCATTGTTATTTTTTAAAAAACTATATATAAGTCATTGCTTTGCTGTTAACTTTTGTATATTACCTAATTTTCTATTATGTACTATATTTTACATTTTCCACCCTATTTTGCCTTCTACACTTTAGGATTCCGCCTAACATGTAAGACTTACATTTGATTGAAACAAGGTACACTTTTTTATTTAAAATCGATACTACCAGGTGGAAAGCCATTGAGTCACAGAATCGATATCAAACGGTGCTTAATAATCACTATAAAACTCGGAACAATGGTATCGTGCCAATAGAGGTAGGAGAATATTGCGTGCAGGCACTATATACTTGTAAAGCGGATCATCAATAAAGCTCTTACAATAATTGCAACATGGCCTGCTATAATTGGAACACTGTTAGAGGCCTTTAGCCATAAACAGTTAACTATAGACCTATAAATCGGAGAGTTTAGTGCAGCCGCATTAAAATCGGATTAGGATTAGTATATGGCATATCTACTACCAGGGATATGCTGGTGATGTTAAACCAGTCAAAATAGGATACACTGAATATCTCTCTCGGTTTTTGTAGCCTGTTTTTTTAAGGAATTGGAGATCCTAACAGTCTTAGATTCTGCCATTTTTTTGTTAACATGGTTTGTTTTGGGTAATTTTTTTTTTCTATATGCAGAACTTCCTCTCTGAAGGATGAAAAGCACAACGTTTCCTTACAACCCTATAATAATAATCGATTTTTTTAAATAACAAGAGTTCACATAAACACTACTCGAAATATTCTCAGTAGAATGTACTTTTTCATGTCATCTCTCAAAAAAGTACAATAAAATAGGTGTTTAAACTATTATGGTAAGACAATTCTGTGCACTTTCTATATTTTGTTTGTCTAGATGAAAACAAATTTTAAAAGTTTCCGTTTAGTTTCCATGGAAACATTTAGTTTACTTTAAATATAATAAAAGTAGAAATTATTAAGTTAATGAGATTATTGGCTAAATGATTTGAACATTTATATTATTGCATTGCATTATTACAGAGCGCATTTTAGAGAACTGGATGAGGGTATGGTGGGAAGAGGTTAGGTCGCACCCGTCAGCTTTCGAATACACTCGGCTTTTCATCTAGGATCTAGTATTGTAGTCCTTTTCTGTATCTTTGCTAATACTGGTCCCGATTAGGATAATTATTTTATTTTTTTTTTTTTAGAGAGAATTTTATTACCTTTAATTTGATTTTATAGATAATTAATTATAAAGGCATACTTTTTTGAAGTATAGACAAATCAAATTTCTTTTCGCCATAAGTTTTTTTCCTGCATTTTCTCGATAATATACCACAAATATGAAAAGTTGAAGGATTTTAAGGAAAACACTTTTGGCAAGTTTCTTCAAAATGGTTACAGCATGGATTGATATAGGTAGATGTTTAGATGCATTCAAATTTACAATATTTTGTATCTGAATGTAAACTTTGGAAGGAGTCCATGAATTTAAATTTAAATTAAAGTTATATTTAATTAAAACTAGGTGTTAAAAACAAGAATAATTTTTTTAATTTTGTATTTCTGGATCCATTCAAACACTTATTTTGGAGTGAAACCTAAAAATAACAATGATAAATGTATTATATTTTATTAAGATAATTGGTACATCGTGACCCATATCATCCATCCCTGATCTAAATTAAAAGCTGTTAATTTTATTCAATTTAAGAGTATTTATGTGAAATTGAAACTTTTTCGCTTAAAAAGAACATACAACAATGGCGTTTGAAAAACACTTTGCTACTAGTTCGATTTTTCTCATGGAAAAATAATTTTTTTATTTACAGAAAACATCTCTAAAGTAACAATAGACATTCATAAACCTCTAGTTTTTCAAATATAGTTGTAACTTTTAATTTTTACAAACATATTCTAGAAAATAAAAGTTACAAGGTGATAAAAATAATTTCATGATTTTTATTTTCAAATATAAAAATCACAGACGTTCAGCAATACTTTCCGAAGTACTAATGTCTTTGTTTAACGCCCATTTAAATTCACCCTTAAAAAAAGTATATAAGTATATATAAACTCGGTATAATAAAAACAGTCATGGATACTGTCTCGTCGTTTTAGGTAGGACGTCGTAAATTTTATATTTATACCGATTATCTCATCCGCTTATTGCCACAGGCTGTGCTAAAGGTGAAAATATAAAATTAATATAAAATAAAATCCATTTTACTCTTATCAATTTTGAATTTATTTTCAGATCGTATTCCTCACAATACTTTCGTCGCGGATATGATAGTTAAAATTACTAACATTACTGCTAAGAACTTTGTTTACACATTTATACTTATTTAAAAACTTCATAGCTGAAATTCTGAGTTGCACGCTAAAGAGGTGTTAATTTAAAACCAAAAACAATAAAATATTAGATAAAATATTGGTCTGGTACGACAAGACAAATAAATATTTTTTTAAAGGAAATAAACGAAATTTATCCCTCAATTAAATTCACAGTAGAACTGGAAAAAAAATTAAACCATAAACTTTTTAGATTTAGAAATCTCAGTAAAAAACAAACATCATGAATTTGGAATTTACCGGAAAACCACCCATACGGATGTCGTTATAAAGAATGGTGCTAGAAGACCGATAGCACATAAGCTCGCAGCCTTTAATAGCATGATTTACCGTCTTTTGAACATACCATTAAATAAAAAGAACTATAATAAAGAAATTGAAATAATATATTCCATAGCAAAAAATAACGGGTATAATAAAACCACTATCAATCATATTTTAAAAAACAAATACAAAAAAGACAATTAATGATATCTATTCAACAATCCCCGAAGATAGGTCCATCCCGAAACATTATGTTTTGATTCCATATTACGGTCCTATAACCACCAAAGTCCGAAATAAATTGAAAAAACTTGGATTAAACCCTGCATTTAAAATAGAAAAAACCCTATCCTCATATTTCTCTTCTCCTAAAGACAAGATAGAACCTTTCTAAAAAAAGCGGAGTATACGAACTAAATTGTAATGATTGTGCAGCCAAATACACGGGAAAAACTGGAAGATCGCTAAATTAGAGATTAAAGGAACATATACGTGCATACAATAATAAGACAGATAATTCCAACTTTGCAATTCATTTAAATGGAAATTATCATAAATTCATCAAAGACTCAGGAGTTAAATTAATACATCACGTTGAAAACAGTCTCAAATTAAATATATATGAAGCACTTGAAATAATAAAATCCTTCAAATCCAATCCAGATTTTTGCTTAAATGACCAAATAAATATCTCCAATAGCCCAATCTTAAATTTATTCCCATCAATAACAGAAAAAACAATTACTCACCGGCATTACTGGGAAAACCCTGACCCTTAAACCGTTTACTTAAAAACATCCTGCCTAGTTCTCGTTCATTGTTAGTACAATGCAAGAAGAAACCAGTACAAACTATTCTGTTTGATATAATCCATTTAAACCTTGGTGAGTACCAACATGTTTTTGATTTCTTGTCTTAATTAAATTCATAATTCATAAATGTTTTATAATACTGATTTAAATTAATTTAATTATCCAACTATATTTTGAATTGCTTATTTTTGAATTTTTTGTGTGCTCTTAGAACTGAGGATGAATGTATAACATTCGAAACTAGTTTTCAATAAAACAAATTTATAGAAGTGGCAAATAATTTATCAATCCCTAATAAAATATTAGAGATAGTTTGAAGTGATTGGATCCAGTTATTGTATCATATCAGTTTATATATTTTTTTTTGTTCTCTTCTATCAGTATGTGCTATCTGAGACACAAACTATAAGTGTGATTTATGAAACATACCGGACACTTTTAGTGCTATGAAAAATATAATGGATTCCCATTTCCATCCTTGGGTCGTGAGACCCTCCTAACTTAACCTCCCTAAAGACTGGTCCAACGAGTAAGTTTTTTGATCAAACTCACTTTGATCAAAAAGCTTACTTGTGTAAACGGTAGGTTGCACGAGTAAATAGCCAAATTTATATGCATACGTTTTTTGATCAAAGTGTGATTGATCAAAGCTATGATAAAAAAAAAAAAAAACTCGTGTACACCATCCTTTATATTCATTTAAATTCGTTTTTTTTTTTAGTTGTATCCTTTTCATTCCAGAGTTGCGATTTCTAGAAAACTTTTTTTTTTCAGTAGGTCTCAAATTCTTTTTGAAGTTCAGGAAATTTAAAACGTAGAGTATTAGTATCTATTTTGGTCAAAATATAAACAAACAATATAAATTCCAATTTATCTATTCATTGTATCACAATAATTGTACACAATAATTATATATTTACACTCCATCTCTAATTAATTATTCAACAGAAAATGTCAGATTTTTAAACTGATTCATCCTAATCCTTTATAAACAAAAGATCAAAGCTCTTTGAGTCACAATAACAAGTGAAGTATGTAAGAACTAGAAATAGTAACAAGAATCTGCGCTCATCCTATTTGATTCTTAATTAATAATAATGTGATTACTTTTTGGATTATGGGATACAATAAACATCATACAACAAACGAGCTGTTTGTAAGTCCAAGGTAGAATCAAATAACACCATCGGTAATACAGCTAAGTAAATAGCACTAATAAAGCAGTATTGCGCACAAGATAATTAAATTGTCTAGTAGGCAAGAACGTAAGATGGAATGTTCACAAGTCCATTA
Source organism: Rhaphigaster nebulosa (assembly GCA_948150685.1). Taxonomy (NCBI): domain Eukaryota; kingdom Metazoa; phylum Arthropoda; class Insecta; order Hemiptera; family Pentatomidae; genus Rhaphigaster; species Rhaphigaster nebulosa. The sequence continues at coordinate 26,781,993 of OX411311.1, forward strand.
CGAAGTTCACTAAAGGAGTTGAGAGATCAAGAGCTGAGAATAGAACCAGCATCAAAGTTATCCCATTAAAGGAATGGAGGGACTGCTAAGGTGGCTTAAGAGCGCCACTGTAGTTTGTGTGGTTCTGCAACAGTTGTGATACAGGAGGGTTACATACAAGCCAATGGAAATGGATTAAACAGAAGTTAAGACTCCTGAAAATAGATAGTACTCTATGCTAAAAGCGAATCTGATCAGCAGTTGAGAACAGCAAGTTCTTCCTAAGAGTAAAAATGTTTTCATTATCCAAAATAGGGGAGAAAACCATTAATTTGTATGCTTTTTGGGTTTAACCAGACTTATGTAGAACAACTAGGACAGGAAGCTGGATATTCTACATAATGAAGGGAATGGCTTTACTTCCACTATTGATCTCTTGCTCACAAGACACCCAGACCACATCACGGGTTGCACCATCACGGGCTTCCTCTCCTCGGATCATCGCCCTGTGCTGTATGAAGTACAAGGAAGAAGCCGAGCTACTTGCGGAGCACTATCGGCAAGACATAGAAGTGCGGACAAGAGATAAGTCTCCAATCCCAGGTGTAGCCAGCGAGAACAATTACATGTTTTTATGCCCAAGAAGCTCAAGTTCATAGGAGCTGGGCACCTGGCTATGATGGAGGCCGGACAATTCTGTAAAAGCAGCTCCATCGAAAAGGAATCGCTCGCCTTAGGAACTTATTCAATTCGTGCTTGAGGCTGAGACACTTCCCGGATAAATGAAAGCATGCAATAATGTATCCACTCCTAAATCCCGACAAGACCGGAGAACAGACAGACCACTACAGACCCACTACAGGTCTACGAGAAAATAATCCTTAATTTTTTCAGAAACTTTTATGAGGAACATTTTGTCAACCCACATGAACAGACAGGATTTCAACCCTACCTCACTACCGAACACCACATGGCAAATATGCATTCATACATTTTAACACGACAGAATCAAAACTGAATTGTATTATTTATGAATAACCATAATTCTATGTATTAAAAATTGTTCAATAAAGACATTTATGAAGACCATAAGAGCCAACGAATTCCACCTTAATAATATCTAAATATTTAAGGTCTCGTTCAATGAGAATAACTACATACTTACAGCGATTTAAAAAAAAATATATATAAGCAAATATAATAAATTAATGAGTTTATAAATGTATTATCTTATTTTGAACTCGGATCAAAGTCATCAAAATAAATGAAACGAGAGACTGCGGTGCACAGTGGTCAAAACGTGGAAAAAAACCTCAATCTCAACCCTCTCAAAATGTCGATTCAAGTATATCCCAAAAGAATTTTTAATAGGTTAAGTCCCTATATCTCAATGTCAAATTTTGACCTATAAGAATTATATTTTGCATTTACAACTTTTTAAACAATTTTTTTTTTAGAAATGTCATTCTTTTACGCCGATATTTGACATTAAAAATGTTTTTCTTTTTGAAAATGTATAGCAATACACAAAAAAGATTAAAATAGTTAATGTTATCCCAAAATACGGGTCCTAATCTATTATCAATGTCCAAATCGAGTTCTAATTTCTCCTTTAAAATATTATTAACATCACTTTAGAATATTTCACGTGCCCATTTCCAATTGTGCAGGAAAAAATGCCATTTTTACAGTTTTATTTGCTTAGCTCAAACTCGTAGCTATCATAAAGCATACTCTGAAGTACGAAATTTCATGTGTCACTTCATTTCTGCATATTTATCTATGAATATTTAATGATACTGTTGGCACATCTATTTGACATAAAGGGGTTATCTATCTGTATTTTTGGCACTTTTTTGAATTGTTTAAAAATCTTTTTTAACAGTGTGCAACTTTTGAGCGCATCCGAGCGCTGTGTTCTAACTTGCTTCTTTTAACCTATTAGGCTTCTATATACGTAAGTAAATAGTATTCAGCTGCTTAAATCTGCGAAGTTTGTTGATATTTTGATTTTAATTCGTAAAATCATTGTTCTGACTGGACGTGTCCAGAAAAGGATCTCGGTGGAAGGTTTTGGAGAAGTTCTGAAAATTTGATCTTTTATGGTTATTAGGGTGCTGGTTACGAATTTCAACTTCTCCACTTCAATGCTAATGTATTAAAAAAAATGCAAAAAAAGGTGTGTTTTTTTTCTCATTACTTGAAACCATTAAGTATAATTAAATATTTTCTAATATTTATTTTACATTAAATTAAACAAGAATACATTACCTAAAATTTTGATTATAAATATTTATTTTTATTTATGCCGCTCCATTCTGAAGCGAAAGTGAGTCGAAATTAGAAGAAGTAATGTAGTCCTGTCAAATGGGAATCAGAGAGGGGGTGCAAAGTTTTGAAGAAGTTCTAAAAATCTAATTATTTATGATTTTTGGGGTGCTGATTGTAAATTTCAGCTTTGATATGTCAAATATTTCCCAGAAAAAAAATATAAATACAAAAATGCTAAAAAAAATCAAAAAATAAATGTCTCCATTCTATCTCCCAATTTCATGAAACTGTTAAACTATATGTACGACTGCACAGATGGTATAATAAGTCTAATAACATCCAAAAGATTCTTCTGCTTGGTATACTATGATTTCAGTGGCTATTTAACCAATTGGGATGTTCACAGAAAAAAACAGGAATCTAGAAAAAAAAAATTTAGAGTTTAGTCGGGTCGCTACCAATGAGGATATAATCAACATGCTTCAAGTGACATCCGATACCTCACGAAAAACAACCCAAAAATGCGAATTCTCGATCTCCGGTATGTAATTAATATAGTTGCGCATAATTTTGTTTTTTATTTATATTGCACTTTGTTTTATATTTAGTTTATTTCTAATATAAAAATATATATCAATACTATGTTAAAAGTTTTTAAATAATTATTTTTTTGTGACATTATGACTTTATTCATGTTTGTATGGTTTTTTCTCAACTGTCCCTTTTATTTATCTAATTATTTTCTGTATATTTTGAATTATATCTTGAAATGTTTAACTCCTATTGAATCGGGTTGCTTCATTGAATTGCTTCATTCGATTCAGCGTTAAAAAATACATTAAAACAACTCTCTTGTAGCGATATTCAGATGAAGACAAGACGAGAGGATAGTTTTTTCGCAAAAAGGCCGTTTTTGACCACTGTGCGCCGCGGCGCAGAGTGCGGCGCTCTTACGGTCGAAGTGGACAAAAGTCGTTCTTGACGGGTTTTTAAAGAAAACTTCGAGCTGATCACTAAAATACCATATATTAAGGGTCTTTGAAAAAAAAATTAAGTTTTTTTTAGAATTAACAAATTAATAATTAATATTACAAACAATTTTTTTACAATACATGAATTGATTAAATTACATCAGAAAATTATAATGAGTCGCTGCTCATTGAAGTACTCTGTTCGGATGACGTAGATGGGAATAAGTTCTCCAGTTCAAATTGGAGTGAATTCACAGAAGAGTCGTCATCGTCTAAAAGATATTTTTTAATGTCCTCTAAATAAAGCTTCGAATTTGAGTGGCTCACTTTCCTGCTTGCAGGAGGGTTCGAAGATATTAAAAGTTGATTTAAAAGATCAGCATTGGAACTGGCACTACTGTTCTTTCACGTGTGATACAATCTATTTTTTCTGATGACTTTATGGGAAGCCTTCTAATGAAATAAAACATTATGTACACTAGACGGCATATAATACCAATCATAGTTTTCTGAAACAAACAAACACAGAACCATTCAAAGCAGATTAAAGCAGAAAAGATTTGTATATTTATGATGTATAATTGTTATTAAATCAAAATATTTCAAAAACTAAGAATGTTTTGGATCGAAATTGAAAAATGTTTCTTTGAAGTTTTTTTTTAAAATGTTATTTAAATATATTAACCAAAAAATTTTATTCAAAAGTATTAACAAAAAAATGGATATTACTTACCTTCCTCGATACCTTCCAGTCTAAAAATTCATTTGAAGTTGATGTGCCCTTAGCATGAAAGAAGGATCAACTAAATTGAAATTGTTTCGTTGAGACAGATATACGATCTGCCATTTGTTCAAACATGATTTCTATCCTTCGTTTTTATAATATTGGATTAAAAGCTCCTATTTCATACCACAGAGGTCACTATGAAAGTATTACTAAAGCAAAACAAGTTGGAAAAAATATTCGCATTTTCGACTTTCGTCCACAGGCGACCGCAATGTGCCGCGCCCCGTAACAAATGATCGTCCAGGTCGAGCAGCTTGACGGCCGCATAAATAAAGCTCTGCAGGGCAATCCTATGCAGTCCTGGAACTCGGCTGGAAAGAATATATCAATATGGCTTTTTCCTCCATATAATCCTCCTAATCCCTAATCCTCCGCCAAGGGGGAAAATGTATCTTTTTCAAATGTGTTACAAAAAATCGTTGAGATTTAAAATGCCGTTTTACTAGAAATTTTTTAAGTGAATATAACAATAAATAATGATGCTATCTGCATTTAAAGATTATTTCACTTCTATAATTTCATGTGCACTAAACTACATTTAAGGTATAAAACTGTATGAGTGATTTTAACGAAGATGATTAACTCAACAATAACAATTCAGAAAACGAGCCTGGGTCTGCTCCAAAAGCTTCCTGCAGTTTTCTCGATCCAAATCTGCCAAGCCGCAACTATCTAGCTGGGGTATAGGAACGTGGGAGCGAGGGGGGCAACTTGTCCTGGGCCCCGAGGCTCAAAGGGAGCTCCCTGATTCTCCAGGTCCGGTATTTTTTTCCTTTTCTAGGAATATTTCTGAGAATTTAAAAAGTATTAGAAATAACGATAATTTAGAAATAATAATAACAGAAACAAAACTTGGAAATTTCAGAAAAGATATATTATTATGTGGGAAAATGTCTTGTTTAAAGTAATGTGATATAAGTAGAACATTCAGCTTCAGACTTTGATAAAGTCGTGATTCCCTCAAATTGAGATCCACTGCGTCGCATCAAAATCTTTCGTATGGCCTTTAAAAATCAGGAAACCAACAAAACGAAAAAGAAAAAAGGTTAAAGAAATTACTCTTTCTAAAATGTTAACAGTTTGTTTATATTATGTAACTGCGGTTTACATACTGTTTTTTTTTTTTTGTGCTGTATAACTTAAAAAGTAATAAATTTAGCATGCTTATAAATTACCTTGTATATTGCACAAATTATAATATTTTTAATTTGTTCATTATGGTTTATTATATATTTTATACTGATTGTATGCTTATTTGAAAAGTGATTAGTTTAATTGGTGGATAAATTACATTTTATATTTTTAAAACTTTTAAAATTTATAACTTGTTAATCGTGGTTTTTATATATTTTACATCGACGGATTATTGTATTACATTTACTTGAAATATAATAAATACAAAAAGAAATACAAAAATTATTGTTTTTTTGCAACTGCACTCCAGCTAGTACTATCCTTGACCAAAGTCTTAATCTCATGCAAGCCACAACGCTATCTGATATAACATACAGATAATTTAATATCTACATATTAAATATTTGCATTTAATACATCAGTGAATAGGCTTTCACGATTAGATACCCCAATGGCAATCAAAATTATCGTTCCAAGATTAACAAAAAGAGTAACTAATTTCAGATCTGACTATTTAAATAAAAAAATTCGTTGTATATTGCTATCCAATCTTTTGGCTATCTTAAAGAGAAAATTTGACTTGTGTATACTAACTCGCCCATGATATTAACATTATTTCAACCCAATCTGCAATTTGTACACTTTTTTACTAATTGAAGAAGTGCTAAATTTAATACATTATTTATTTATCTATTTGCATAGTTGGGCAGTAATTAATTTGCCCTGTGTAAATAACAAATTAATGTATATGTAATATAATTATAATTTAAATATAATTATAAATATAATATAAATTTATTATAAGTACTTAATACCTTCTATTTTATTAAATTTGATGTATATTTAATTTGATAGCACACAAACAAGTATATGTACACGAATGTGTTCTTTTCCTCACAATCTGGAATCTACTAACAAAGGAACATAGGGAGAGGTACTCGTTACAATGACAGTCAGTTATTTTATTTATTTATATTTAATTTAAATATCAATCCAATTTTAACAACTGAAGAAAAAAATAATCCACACCTTTTGAATGAATATAAAATTTGTATTTCCTTTAATTTAATTTAATTTTGGATGAATATTTAATTTAGCTAACGAGAAAATACATCGTTTTTATTTATAAAATTATAAATATCTATTCGACACTTGATTTTTTTTATTTTTTACTAATAAGCTGTTACAATTATTTTTTTAGCATTTTTTTAACTGGCAATTCAAACATTTAGGTGTAATATATATATATATATATATATATATATATATATATATATATATATATATATATATATATATATATATATATATATATATATATTAGCATCTAATAGTATTGGTTTCTAAATGATTTCCTTCGAAAAATAAAATAGGAAATATGTACAAAAATCAAATTTTTGTAACTAATTTTGTTACATAGTTGTAATACAATAACATGTAAATCAAATTAAATATAATGGCTCAGTAAACTTATTTGTATAAATACTGATGAATAAGCTGATTAATGGGGTAAAAGATCAACAAAGGGATAAAAACTGGTTATATATGGTATGCTCTTTTCGTATTCTTGCGAATAAAATATTGTATCCGGTTTTGAAGTACAAAGCATTCTCTATTTTGGATTGATAAATTATTTGCCACTTCTATAAATTTGTTTTATTTAAAACTAGTTTCGGATGTTACGCCTTCATCCTCAGTTCTAAAAACACACAAACAATTCAAAAATAAGTAATTGAAAATATAGTTTGGTATTATTATACATATTAAATTAGATGTAATATAAATCAGTATTATAAAACATTTATGAGTTATGAATTTGAAGACAAGAAATCAAATAGGTTTAAATGGATTATATCAAACCGAATAGTTTGTACTGGTTTCTTTTCGCATTGAACTAACAATGCGATTCTTAATGTATATAATACCAAACTATATTTTGAATTGCTTATTTTTGAATTTTTTGTGTGTTTTTAGAACTGAGGATGAATGTATAACATTCGAAACTAGTTTTCAATAAAACAAATTTATAGAAGTGGCAAATAATTTATCAATTCCTAATTAGATTGATCCTTCTATACCATCATGCGGATGTCAACTGATTTCTATTTTGAAAAAACAAAAAATTATATCGGAATATAATATTCGATTAATCTCTAAGTAAATCCCAAGAACTTAATTATCCTTGAAAGATAAACTCCTACTTAGGAATATTCAGTTATCGTATAACTGATTTAAAGGAGTAGAAAAAAATGAATTTTTTAAATAAATTTTAATATTAATATAATATATAACTTTTGATTGATCTAAACTAACAATGAAAAATCTATTTCTTATATATCCCGCCTTGAATTATGATATTTAGCCTTTAAATCCCAAACATATCTAATAATCTTACATTAGTGGTCTGGGCTAACTCACAGGCAGCTGGTGGCAACCTGAAAGCATATTCTTGTTCAGCATGAATGACGACTTAGTGGCTGTTATGAACCTGATGTTATCGACAATCTGTGAGGATCGGCTGACAGATAGTACAGAGAAGCAATGTTAAGCGGAGAGTTCAGATTCTCCTTCAACGATATACGTGCTGGAAGTTCAATTGCGGAAGTTAACTAGATATTATGCTACAACAAACATATCAAATAACATATGAAATAGCGATTTTTCACAATCTAAATGGATATAATAGACTACATCTATATAGCTTGTGTAATATTTCAACAAACAAAATAAATTATCACACCCAAAAGGGCTGCTGGTTTTTATTATAATCTTTTGGGATCATATTCTACCTAAGCACGATAGATTTAATAAGTTGACTGTATGTGGGTGTGAAAACATGATTTAAAAATTAAAATACCAACAACAATTAAAAGAAGAAAAGAATCGAAAAGCCTTCGATCTTGCAAACCAGTGGTTTAAAACATAGGGGCATGGAAAGCAGAATAGTAAAAAAACGAGTACAGATTGGCCAAAATGAACAACGGAAAATGATAATCTGAATTTATTACCCTTGGGGTTTGCAGACACTAGGAGCGTCCAGAAAGTTCAACCATGGGCAACCAAGTTCAATCATTATGTGTTTTTCTGGAAGATTCTTTAATTCTAAATTAGAAGTTGAAAGTGAAACATAATTACAAAATAGGAAATTTGTAATTCATCTCTTACACATAATACCCGAAGCCACTGCGCAAAATTGATTCAAATTTGATTGCTTTCCGAAAATCGGAAACCTGTGGGGAGCTGACTTTTACTTCAAGTATATTTCTATATACTGGTATATCGCAGGGTGAAGGTCTTCTCATGGTCTTCTCATGGAATCACTAAATGCTTGACATCGATCCGAAATAACATCCACTGCATCAGTACACTTATGCTTTCATCTTCACATGGCTTGAGAGGAGATTGATTTAATCATTGAAGGACAGATAGTTTTTCGATAATGCAAGTATTGGACATGAGCTCAGGACCATCACTTGTATATTATCCTAACCGTATATGTTGGATAAAATGGTTAGGAATAAAATTTCCTACTAACGCCGTAATATACATATATAAACAAATACGCATTAATTATACTTATTTTATGCAAACTCGCAACCTAATGAATACGATTTAAAACAAAACTTCAATTGAATTAAAAAAAATTATTTCAATTTGATATTCGTAGTTAAAATTATAAATAATTAACTAGTATCCGCTACCTCAAATAGATATTTCATAGGAAAATGAAGTCGGCCTATTTTGGTACTAATAGTATTTTCACGTACGGCATGACAAGGTGGAATAATTATATCTGAATATCTGAAGTAATAATAATTATTTGGAAAAACGGTCAAGCAGAATTATCTTATAAAATCAGCCCGTTCTATGCTTTACTATTTTTCAATTGTTTTTAATTGAATTAAAAACTCATTAATTTTTTTCTTTCCTATCCAAATTTCCAATTAAATTTTCGAAAAAAATAGTGAATGGTAAAGTTTTCAATACGGAGTTCAACGCCCCCAAGTACTACAACTAGGGCAGGAAGGGTGGGTTCTCTGATATACGCTTCAAACACTTCCTCCGCTAGACAACTGTAGTAATAGTTTAATTTTAATTAATAAACGGTTTAAATTATAATTAATTTCACTTTTTTTATTTTCATTCTTTCTATTAGAATGATTACTGATGTATAATTAATTCTCATACCTGAAAATTAATATTTAAAAACAATTGCTTTTGATAATAAAGTACTTCAGATTACACGAGAATTATTTGTCGTGATTTAAACATTTATTATGATATTTAAACTTACGAGTTAAAATTTTATTTCCTCAACCTCATAGTAAAGAAAACTAATAAGATAATAAGTAAGTCATTATTCATAAATTCTAGCACTGTTTTTTTCTACTTAAATATTTGTTTAGATTTTTCCCTCGGGTCCCAGTGCAAGGATTAATACATTAATAATTTCTTCAGAAAAGTAGGGAAATAATAATATCCACTTACAGCGCGAATGTTTCAGAGTGCTAATCTAAAACGTCCTTCAAATCAAAATAAATTAAAACATCACTAAACCCAGAGTTTCCCAGACTTTATGTCACTGCGTATAACTTCAACTTTTCGACTAGGTGTTTGTGCCACTACCTGATTTTAAGATGTAAGTATTAAATTTGTCTTAATAAAATAAAAAAAAATACAAACTGATTTATATAAGTTCATTTAACAAACAGAACAATTTATATAGCAAAAAATTTCCTTAAGAAAATAAAGTTCAAAAATCCAAAATCAAAATTTTATGAATTCCTCATAGTAACAGTAAGATTCGAAAATTCTACAAATAAAAGTGTATCCACCCAAAGAAATTTGAACAATGTGAAGAAAAGCACCAATATTTTTCAGTTGGAAGCATTTTGTCTATTTATAATCACGGCATCAATGATAGGCTTGATTTTTCAAAACTGGAAGCTTTCGCCTTTACTACGGTAACCATCGTCAGGGGCGTTATTAAAGGGAGAGTGAGAGGGGCGACCGCCTAGAGTCCCGCGCATTGTGGGGATCCCGCGCCATATAAAAGTAAAATAAATGCTATACATTTCAGACGAATTTATGGTTTTAGGGGCCCACTGAACTCACCCTTCTTCTTGGATGATACCCAATACCTCATAAACCCAGAAACCAACACCAATATCGTATCGCCCATGGTCCCGTAAGGTCTTGATTCGTTTCTGACCACCGTGAATTATTTTTATGAATTGTAGATTCTTTTAATAGACTGAGAAGAAAACCTGTAAGTTAGACATGAGATTGGTCAAAGATGGTCGTAAATAAGTAATCCCTCCATAGCTCCATCTTAGTGTACAGTTCTTTTAAAAAGGTCCAATATTAGACTTATTGTACATCTTCTGTGATTAGGGTTAGATCATGTTCTTGCGAGGTTTGTGATTCTATGAGAAACGATAGGAATACGAAAGTATTGACCACAAATTCCATCTTGTAGGAGCTATGATCACTTCGTTTTTCATAAAACGACTAATGATTAGAACAATTACAAAATTTAACTGTAAAGCCGATATAAAATATTTGATTTATGAGTGAAAATATTTTGTCAATGTTGTTTGTAGTTATATTGAGACAGGACTTGTATTTAATGAGCGTAATAATTATTATTTGGATGTTTTGTTTCAGTGATCGATATTGTCAATAATGGTGGAAAAAGAAGAAAAAAAAACCTTACTAGAGGGAACCATTAAACAATATATACCCTAAAAATTAATACTGAACCTACTCTACATTAATAGCAGTGATAAAGGTCAAACTTAATTATATAAACCAATTATGATGGAAGCAATCGCCTGGCACATCTATACAGAGCGAATAAAAGCAATCAGCAGCGATCGGAACCACTGCCATCCTAATTAGTTCCACTGGGCACCGGTTATAAACTTTTTTTATGATCCGTAACCGTCTGAAATTAAACTTTCAGCACACGTTTCTAGCACACAATCCATCCGTTAAGAATAAACACTTGGTGTCTATATCAATTACGTTATTCTATATTAGTGAATAAAATACCAGTATACTTTCGTAAAATTCTTGTGATAGGCACTGATGTAGAAGGCATCACGGCATAAACTATATTAAACATAATGTATAGACATATTAACATACAAGATAGATGTATTAAACAGTACTGTGCAAAGCATTGAGGAAGCCTTTAATGGTCTAAAAATTCTAAATAAACAAGTTTCTGTTTTTATAAATAAATAATCAATTAAAAACTCCGGGCCACTCTTTCGAAAATCTTCTTTCATCACATTCTCCCACTTAATCCTAGTTCTTCCTTTTACTCGTTTCCCACAATCCTTATCCAGATAGACCTGACTTACGATTCTTCCAGGTTTCATTCTTAAAATGTGACAAAACCATCTCAACTGATTCTCGTCTATCATATCGTTGGCTGGTTTGACATCAAGATTCGAACTAATGGTAGTGTTACGGTCTCTGTCTCTTCTTTTCTCCCCTTCAATCTTTCAGAGGAATCGTATTTCTGATGCTTGAATTCTTGATTGAATCCTCTTCGTCAGAGTCCATGATACAGAAGAATACGCTAGTATGGGAAGAAACATAATTTTGAAACAGCTATTTTCGTCTTCTTATCTACTTCTCTTCTGTTTAGGAAGCCTCTTTTTACAGTTCCGAACATTCTGCTTCAGGGGCAGCCTCCCGACCGTTTTAGGACAGGACAAGCCGATATCCTGCCTATCCGAAACAAAATATCCCAAGTACTTTACATCTTTTTCACTAAAATATTCTGAATGTGCAACTTCATACCTACGAACTCACACGAGACCCATTTATTTTACAATAGCTAAGGGTACTGATAAATATAAGTTTGGTAAAGATTTTTACCAAATTGGCAGCCAGTCACGCCTCCCACGTCACTTTTGAAGCAACGTTCTCCCAAACTCTGTTCCAATCTGTGGATCAAATTCCATCTACTAGTTCGACCCTTCCTCCACTTCAAGTGGTAAGTCAAAAGACTTAAGAGAAAATACAAAAAGAGAAAAGAAATTGTCGTCGCTTCTCTTATCAGGAACTCCTATAAAGGAAGTATTGAGACAGAAAAAGGAGAAATAAGGTTAAAGAGATGAAAAGACAAAAAAGATTGACTGAGAAGGCAAACAAAAAGAGAGGAGAAAGGAAAAAGAAACCACGACGTCAATTGGCTACATCGGTACTGTCGTATATATTAAAAACGTTGCGTTTCCTTTCACAGTTTTATAGAAGTTCTTTTTTAACTTATTTAACTTAATAAAATTTGATAGAAGTTCTTGTTTTAGTTGCTTGTTATGGTGTTTTAAAAATCAAAGGTCTTGTTTGTCATCTTACACAATCCCTTTCGTCACCTTACATTAGTGTTTGCCAAATTGTGGTAAGCTTATCAACAGGATATGGGAAGAGTTAGGCGGAGGCACGCGCTGACCTGACTTGAGCAAAAAAAAAAAAATAATAAAATAAACTTCGTTACTTGTTAGTATTTTGTATGTGTGGTTTTCATATCTAAAAGAAGTTACATTTTCAGCATTTTTAGACATTTAGTCGAAAAAAAGAAACACCCTTTTTGATTTGGAATGCTTCTCAAATTAAAATTTACAATCAGGGAATGAAATTACGATGATCTGTCGTTTCAAAATGAAGAATTCATCCTTCTCATTGATCCTAATAAATTTTATTTAAAATATAACTTTTATTTGTATTTTATTAAGAGTGAATTCTATTTTCGTCGATTATTTTTTTTTTCATAGTCTAAAAAAGAAGACAAATAAATTTGATTGTTATTAAAGAGTAAGCTATTTATTGTTTATTATTACTATAATATTATTACTATTTATTTATTTAGTTATTTATTATTATTTTTTTTTGATGAGGTGGTACTTAGTGTTACGAAAATTAGAATGGTCATATGTCGAAAGTTTGGGATACACTTGATGAAAATGAAAATTTTTGGGATAATCCGTGTTTCGTCCGTTTGAAGATTAAAAATCGCAGTATTAGGCAAGATATAAAAGGAATTCCCATAACACTTTTAGTTCTTGAATCCATTTATGGTTGTCAGAAAAAATCAAAAAAACTTGACCACGTCATCTTACCCCGCCTTCTCGTGCATAAATACACATTTGAATTATTGGTCATTCTTGCAGGACTTTATATCAAGCTCTCTAAAAGGTTTTAGTGTGATATTAAAACATTAAAATTGTGAAGACCGACTTCACAATTTTGAAAACCTTTTAGAAGAGCCCATGTGTATATAGTTTTTGATACTAATTTCTTGCAAGGACTGATTATCTTTATATACCGTTGGTTAATACCCTAACGGTAGACGAAGAGTGGTAGCTGATCTCATAAGGCGATTACAATAAAGATATATATCTTCTAAAGGACCCCTCGTTCTCAAAAACAACAGAACTATTTTAATTAAAATTTCATGCGAACTTAGCAATTAGTTTAGAGTCGTTAAGAACGTAGTTTTGTTGGCAATCAAAGCACAACCTATTTACATCCTTTCCGATATTTTTTTGAAATCATAACCTTGAGCCGGATTTTTTTTCAATTTGTTTATTACTAGTATACCCGAGCGAGAACTCTCGAATTAGATATCAATCCTTCTAATCCCTAATACATTAGAAGTATAAGCGATATTAGGGAAACATATTTATTCGTGAAAACAATATAATATTAACAAACAAGTTTAATTAACATTCAGATTTGGTGTAGCTACATAGTTTGTACTGACTATGTTGAAGTTATAGTTCATACTTAATAATGAATTAGCTCACCCCACTGGAAAACATCTCTTCAATTCAAAAGTTAGGCAATTAGATTCAGCTATACCATTTTCTATATATAGTATTAATATTTAACAGTGCCCTTTAGGGTTGGACATGGGAAACATTATATAATTTCCCACTCATTAAAAGTTTTTGTAAACAGACTCAAATTGATATAAAAATGCCATGACAACGGCACGTACTCAAGATGGTATAGGGCCCGTGCGGACCTATACCGTGCGTTATCTAGAAAAAAAGATAGATTTTTGAGCTTTAAAACGCTGGATCAATACGTTCCAAGGGAACGTATATGTTCTTGATGCCCGCGTCAAAATCTTTAAAACCCAACTTATCCCGTCTCGATCCGCCAACTCTCAGTCGTCAAAGCTTTGAAACCTCCCAGTTTTTTCATCACTTTTATTTAAGCCCTAGTAAGAATTCAAGAAAAAAAATTGAAATTCGTCAAATCTCCATGAAATTCTCTCTCTTTTGATACCTCATTCATCAAAATCCATCGCTCCTGAGAGCTGGAAAACGGATCTATACTACCGTATTAATATATAGTAGTGATTCTGGCAAGAAGGTTAACTTGAATTTTTCATAGTTTCCGTCTGACTCTCCTCTAAAATATAATTATAAGACAATTGTTTATTCTTAATTTTTATTAAAAACTGTGTTTTATAAGAATTATTCACATTGTTTGAGTATAATTTATGAGATAAAAATCTCTCTATTAAGTGGTCTTGGCCTTGACATCAATTGGCTATGTTGAGGAAATTACTTTAGAAACTGCAAAGGGTTTGAATCGGATAGTTGTACCTACCTACGGGAGAGTGAAATTGGATTCGTCGGAACACATTATTCAACCCAGTGAATACTGTCTGTCCCAAGAAGCGCCTAGAAAACTTACCTAGTCTTTTGTGATTCAATCAGATGTAAGGAGGGTTCTAACAAACTTATTCAACAAGTGAAACAAAATTTTAAATTTTTGGTTAATCGTGAATGGCAGTCAGTAAAAAAACATTTATAATCTCACTTAATTCACAGGTTTAGGACCATCTCACAAGGGGAGTGCACTATGTCTCTGAATTTTGATCGAAATTGTTTGGGTTATTCTACATTGAAAATATCTGATGTGGACAATACATGACTTCCTTGTACGCCTATTAAACGATAAAAGTGATCCTGAATTTGGTTACTAGTCTCCGAAGATCGCAGTATCTCAAAAACAACACTCGGCATCGCGACATCCATATATAGACACACACACACAAATAGGGAGGAAAACCAGTATTTTACACTAAATTTTAACACTTTAAACAAGTAATAAAAAATTTTAATTGGATTGGAAACCAAATTGCGATTGTAACCTTTATTACCGAAACATATCATTTATGTATTTAATTTAAATATAATTTTTGAAGTAAGCTTATTATGACCTTTAAGTAAAGTACCCTTTTCGGCTCACCAATTTTAACCCAAATATAGTAAATACATTCATATCAAGATAAAAGTCCTATTTACCAAATTTGAGATGTTTTACATTATATATTAATATAATTTTTGATGAAAGTCTAATATGACCTTCAAGTAAAGTACAGCTTCTGGTTTTCCAATTTAGACCAAAATCTAGTATGTTATTTAAATCAATATATAAGTTATAAATACCAAATTTGAGAAGTTTTGCAAAGTATTTTAATAAAATTTTTGATGGAAATCAATGATGACCTTCAATTAAAGTACCACTTCCCGTGATCAAGCAGTGACCAAAAAGGGAGGTTCACAACTAGATTTTACAACAATCCTAAATACGAAATTTCAACTTTCTACGGCTAACTGTTTTTGAGTTATGCGAAATACGAATGTATGTACGTAAAGACGCCACGACGAAACTAGTCAAAATGGATTCAGGGATGGTCAAAATGGATATTTCCGTTGAAATCTGAAAACCGAAAATTTTCGCGATTACAATACTTGATTTTTCCTGTATTTGTTTTTGTCCATTAGTTTTTTAGAGTCTATCAAAGAAAAAGAAAAATATAAAAAACCGATTGATTTTGGACAAATAAATTTTAAAAAGCTTTTAAACCATTAAGTAAGCTAGCCTTATAGATTTTTTCAAGCTGAAAATGATGGCAGATTTGGATTCAACACATCAAAATCCTTAATGTTGAAAATATCATCGAAAACAAAAAAAGAAAAAAATTCAGTTCCGAGTATGCTCAAGATATTTAAATACACAAAATTACACGTTGATTTGAAGCACTGTACCTCGTCTTCAGTTTACACGATATCGACGTTCTTGGACTTGAAGAAGGGAGTTTCTTCCTTCTATACATATAAACAACTTGCGTTATCTTAGAAGGTCAGTGTAAAAAAATATGATTACCAAATAAAAACAAAATTCAAGTTTTTTACGAACAACGTTCGTTCTGAAGCAGGTAGAAAAACCACGACTTAAGTATAACTCGTAATTTCAGAACCCTTACCGATGGCTCAAATTTGGTTTGAATCGTTCATAGAATTCCTGATTTATGAGCGATTATCTTTTGCCCATATTCATCTCATTTTCATTTTTTCTCCCATCTCCAATATCTTGAGCACCCTCGAAACTGAAAATTTTTCTTTGTTTTCGATGATATTTTCAACATTAAGGTTTTTGATGTGCTGAATCCAAATCTGCCACCATTTTCGGATCGAAAAAATCTATAAGGCTTAATAATTAATAATTAATCTATAATACTTAATAATTTAAACACTTTTTAAAATTTATTTGATCAAAAATCAATAATTTTTTAAATGCTTTTCTTTTTCTTTAATAGACAAGTATTTCACTGAAAAAATCATGTCGATATCCTTTATCAAGTAATTATCAAGTAATATCAACCAGTGTCCTTCCTATGTCTAAAAGATCTCGGCCTTCTGACCTTTATACACCTTTCCAAAGATCTCCATCGTTCCGGCATTGCCCGTTCCGCTACTTTCTGGAATTCTCTCCCTCCTAAAATCCGACATTCCCCTTCCTTAGCCACTTTTAAAACCTCCTTTTCCAAGTCCTGCTCAAAACCCAGTCGGACGCTAGCTAGCCATAGCATTATATTGTAATGCATCAGTACATTTTATGTACAATTCGTTTCATTGTTCATGTAGTTCTTTGTTTGATTTGTAAATCTCAAGTATTCTTTTCATTTTATTTATGAATTATTTTCTCTACAATGACATTTACAACTTGAATGTTAAGAAGTTCAAATATGCTCTTTATGTTGTTAATTTTGTCTAAATGTTTTTTAGATATTGATTCTATTTATTTATTTTTTCTATGTGCTCATCTTATTTTATTTTTTTCTCTATTATATCAAAATTTAGGAGATTTAAATAATTATTATAACGATAAAGTTTTGTCAAACAGGTGAATGTAATTTTCTTTTTTATTAGTATTCCTTTATATTGTTTAACAAGAATTATTTTTTTCTTTATATTATTTATGACTCTTATTTGTTTATTTCATTATGTAAGCCAGAATTGTTATTTTTTATTTGTACAACATGGTCATTCTTAGGTGACTTTGTACCAGAATAAAATATATATATATATATATATATATATATATATATATATATATATATATATATATATATATATATATACATATATTTAAATTATCTTCTATCGAAAGGAATCTTCGAAGATGTAACTCACTGCGAGATTGACTATACAGAGTTCACAACGAGGTGGATTTTGAGGCATGGGATAGCCATTTCCTCTCATTTGTACTGGCTGGAGGATGAGGCCCAGCAACTGACGGTTTGTTTAATAATTTTGAATTTATTCGATTATCTAACTTAGTCCAAGCACGTTGCTAAATACTCGAGATTAGGGGCGTATGTAGAAATATTTTTTGCGGATAGATTTAATAAGAAGAAGACAAATTATCACATAAATGTCTATAATCGCCAAACTTCGTGTAAGTTTTCAGGATAAGCATGGAAATTGGATAAAAACTATTGTTAAAATTACCAAAAATATCACTCAAAATAAAAATATTATGCTGGTGGGTATGAAAATTATATTTTTTCGTATATTTTGGAGGTGGGAGAGGGAATATTCCCCTGATCCTTCCCTCCAGTTCAAGATCCTTATATGCCTTGGTCGAAACAAATCTGATAGAGAGATGTAAGAGGGTGTAATTTTTTTTCGGTGAATGGGCTTCTGCTGCTACTTTACTTCCTCGTTTCGAAAATGCAGTAATGCCATTTTTTTTTTTGCAATTGTCATGTTATAAATGCTAAAACTGAATTTACTTATTCCGTATAGAGAGACCAAACCAGGCAAATAATTTAAATGAAATATGGTAGATATCAACAATGTTTGTCGTAATTTTTACGTTAACACTATACATATCTATTAAGAGAAAAGCAAATACGTACGCTACCTTGGAAGAAGACCGGCACAACTCAAAAATGAAAGATATTCCAATTTTTGTCTAATAAGTATCAACGACATAATTATTTTATTATGATGAGAGTTATAAAACATTCATCAGGTGACCGCTGGAAACCAGTTGTTTTTTTTTAAACAAAACACTCGCAAGTCAAAAAAATAAGGTCTAAAAATATTTTTGGAATAAAAAAATACCTTTCCCAAGTTACCTCCAACTATATACCTACAAATGAGTTCAGGAAACTATTTATACAATTGTAAGGAAGCCTGTAATAATGAGTTGAAATTTGACGATGAACCGCCGTTTTCTCAAAACTACAGCTTTTGGAGTTGTGTCGGTCTTCTTCCAAGGTAAGCGATATGCGTAATATATATGCAATATATGTTTACGTTTATGAGTATGTATACGTTATGTTAAATATATGTATGTGCAATATATCTTTACGTTTTCATGTTTACAGTTTGTAATTTTTTTTTTTTTTTGCTAAAATCGTTTTAAAACGTATGTTTTTTTTGTCTAAATTCGATAGTCTGGATGAGAAGACTTAAAAAAACTTCCGAAAATGACAGAATGTACAATACCTTACATCATACAAATCATTTTAAGCGAGTTAAAAGGATGTAGAAATTAAACAGAACAAAATCTTTAGATAAAATATCAAAGAGAGGCATAATATTCGACAACTTGAACGATACCGGAAAGGCGTTGATGTGACAGTCTTCCCTCTCCGTGTCTCCCAATTTCTGCCACATCCCAATATCTCGTCGGAACCAATTGAATTTGTGGTTACTTGTTACTATAAAGGAGATTGAATCAAACTCTATAACTGAACATTCTAAGCAAGACCTGATGACATAACAATAGAACATTGGAAGTCTTTGTTGCCATCCCTTCAGCTGGCATACCCGAAGTGATTACAGATAATAAGAAACATCCTAGGCGTTGCATCTACCAGGACCTATTTGTAAATTGCGGTATGGAGTTATATCTGCCACTCTAAACACTTTAACTTCCACTGTCTAGCAACTGTGAGTGGAGACATCAAGTTTGTTTTTTTAAGCATTACACACTTATGAATGGAGCATTACCTTTTTCCAGACCGATCATTTGTCAACGGAAATTAAAAACAGTAATCAGAAGCAAACTTCTCACGAAGTTCGTCCTGTATAAAAAAAATATATTGAAAATTAAGAGGTATAGTAGGTATAAACCGAAATATCTATAAAAAAACATTGCCTTCCATTACGAAATTGTCAATATAATAATACAGAAAGACAACGGATAAAATGTATGAGAGATAAAAGATCGAGAAACCTGTTTACTCGGAGGAAAAGTATGGCCTCAGCGGGGAACTTCCCTTATTTAGGAGCGACAGTTTTCCAACGGTTTCTTCTTATTTTTTTTTTCCTTTTCTTGGAAAGTATCTTTGACGATCCATTCTTTCCAAAAGGTTTTCTTGACTCACAAAATTGTAATAAGTATAAAATTACCTCTTTATTCAAAGAAAGCAGATTCCAGTAGGTCACTAAATAAAAAGCAGATTATTAAATTAAATTAAATAAAACTAAATTTCACGATTTAATAATATTCTCTGAGTTTTCAAACTATGATTTTAATCAAAAGACTGCACTCCTCCAAATATTGTAGGAACAATCCTGGCGAATTGAAGAAGGGATGAAAACAAATACCCAAAGTGTTGACAATATCTTTGTATTAAATCCACTAAATATTATTTAGAGCTATATTTTAGATAGCTTTCTTAGAATTGACTAATATTAATTTACTTAAAAACAGCTTTCGTACCAGTAAATATTTTTTTATCGAATATGATATAACGTCAAGGAATTATTAGAGAATTCCTCGGATTATCATGAAATAATATGAAACTTATTCTCACTTTGAATCATTCAGTCAGTTAAGTCGTTTTTCATAAGAAATCGATGCTATTTCATATATCGATACATTACATAGAAATCGATACTATTATGTAATGCTAAAGAGTTACTGTGTATATAAACGCGCAAATTTCAGAAACTACCAGTCCGATTTGAAAAATTATTTTTGTTTTAATAAACCGATTTTAATGTTGAGTTTTATGATGAAAGAACACACACCTACAAATATACATATACAATACATAATATATATAAGAAACTAACGGAGAAAGGAACATTACAAAATAAATATTAGAGGTTTGTATCCTGACTTGTAACACTAATTTTTTTTTTTACACAAAATAACTGGGCATTGTTAGGATATAGACCATGTTTTGACAAGCAAAGTTGGAGGATTGAGGAGAAAGATGGTGAAAACTGCAGAAAGTTACGTCTTCAATAAGCAGGAGTTTCTGCTTTCTGTGAATGAAGATATTATTCCCCAGGTTAAGAAGATTATATAAATATGGAAGTGGCTGTTGTGCCTGCTGACTATATTTAGGGTATCGAGAAGATGTTGAAGGTTAGTTTCGACAACAGGAAGACAACCGGAAAGTTGAGGTCGTATTTGAGAGAATAATGCGAGGTCTAGGAAATAGATAAGATTTATTAGTACCAGTGGCATTAATCACTGCAGCCGAATGCGATAGTGCTGGAAGCAGCAAAAGGAACACAAAAAAAAAAATCCAACCTTTAAAAAATTATTGCATGACAATAGTCAGGAAATAAGTCATATGTTGGAGTATAGAGCTGACCACAATGTCTCCCAAGAATAACCTGAGGTCCATTAAGCACCTCTACTAGCATCTGCACCCTAAGTCCTTCATGGGCTGATGCGGGACTTTTATATATTTTCCTAACAGCAACAGAATAAACCGGTGACGTAGTTACATATCATAATTCCTGCCTTAGTTTTCATAAGTGTGAATGCCCAGCTTTATAATAATATTAAATCCTTCCATTATCCAAAGACCATATTCAATGATTCATGAGGCATCAGAGACAGGAGGGCAATTTGTCAGACGGAACCGTTCTCTTCATAATATCATTCCAAAGAGCCTTGCTGCATAATTCAGAGCACGCCTTGGACCACTTCGTAAGCGATAGACTGTGAAGAAACATGTTAAATGGACGGTGAAAATTTAAAACGGTTACAGTATATTTAAAGATTTAGATTTTTCACTTACTTCTTGTAGAAAATTGACGAATTTTTCTCGTACGAGCTGGTATGATTCCGATAACTATACCCTGTTGAGCGCCATGAATGGTTTCTAAGAGGGATTAGTCCAATGCTCTAAATTTATTTTCTAACACATAATAGGATGATCGTTAATCCGCCTTGGTATGTTTACTCTGATGCGACCAATTTCTGTCGGTCTGTATGTTGCTTTTCTGTATGCATGGTTGGAAACTCTAAATCCTGCGAAAGGATTTTATTTAAACTTTTAGAATAATAGTATACTAATATTCCCAAACTACTTTACCCCGGGAAAACGCTTATTTAGTAAAGAAAACCCAGCAGGTCGGTGGGAAAAGACGCAAATGAAAAAAACCAAAGTAACAACCACTGTAATTCCAGTCAAATTTAATTTAATTGTATATTATAAATAATTCAGAATTAAACAATAATAAAAAAAAATAAAGCATTTCTTTTTAATTAGCCGAATTGTGTAAGGATGAAAACAATTTATCCAATGATTTTAAATAAAAAAAGTTTGTTATAATTTTCTAATTTAATTTTTTTATTATAAATGAATGAAAAATAAAATGAACTTTGGGGAAGATGGAGTGTTTGGTTTTCTATCCGGTCTGTTTGAAAGAGAGCTAACAGAGCAATGTCGTATAACATCTATTTTTGTATTAATATTGTCGTGTGTTTAGTAAAGTACATGTCTGTACAAAAAAAAATGTGTATTTTTGTTTCATTCACGTTAGCTGATTAAATAAGACAATTTCGGAGCATAGGCCGACCCTCAGGTCCTACATAGGTAGCGACAATGTTTAAACCAAACCGGATAGGCATGACAACTGATAGATATCCACATTCAACTCCACCGAACACAGCATTATCTAAGATAATAATTGATTAAATCATTAGTTAACTAATAATTTAATTAATTATTTTCTCAATAAAAAAATTGATGCATGAACTGGCGAAACGTGGACTTTTAATTATCTGATGGTATCTGAGAGACTTAAGGCTTTGTTTAGGAATCTTTCAACAATATTCTAACATATTGGATTATAGTTATATTTCCCAAACATAAAAATAAGTCATTAACAATTGATTTGCTTTATAAACAATATCCAAAACCAAAATTCTATTGAAAATAACTAAGACTATTTTATATTTGAGTTTCCTTTAACTATTTGGGTAGAGGAGGAGATTATTTCTTATCAAAATGTCTCTTGGACTAAAAAGGGAGGCAGTTTGCCTTAAAGTGATAGTGGAATACCCTTGGAAGGTTGTATTGGTAGCAATAGGATTAGGCCATCTCCGGGCAGTTGGGGTTAGGAAAATAGAAGGTCCTTAGTAAAGGGATCCAAGAAAGAAAACCGCTATCTGCTACAATCCTGCTATTTTTTAAAGGCTTTCCAGCTTCTTCCTTATTTCAAGTTGACATAGCATCTATTTAAACTATATACTTTATCATCTAAATCTAATCAATCATACCAGCACATAAGAGTAATTAAAATATACTGAATTGATATTTCGAATGGGTTCTTGTTATATACATTTTCCTACTTATGTATACTCTATACTTAAAACGATCAATTTACATTCTCAATCATATCAAATTTTTTTGTAGAATTTTAATTACTTTGTTTTTGGACCTATCTTTTATTTCAAGTGGTACCTCGAATTAACATTTAATTAATTTTAATAGTTTAAAAAAAAAATTCAAATCGAGTTTTGCGGCGGATCCCTTTAATCCATTTTCATGATTACTTCCTTATTTGCTATTATATTTGTTTTAATTTTATTAGATATTTTTTCATATCATTCAAACATTTCTTTATTGTAAAATTGGCAATGGAATTCCAAATGGAATTTTGCCTCTATTTCAAAAAAAGGAAATAAATAAATAAATAAAATTTATGAGATTAAATTACACAACATACATTATTTTATTTAATAAACTACACGAGTTAAGTAATATAATTGTCGATTTTTATATATACATATAATTCAAATATTTATTTATTTATTAAAAATAAGTAATATATCATTTTAGTCCTATATTATTGTCAATAATACTCTAGAGATATTAAAATAAATCACATCCAAACACAATCAAGTATAGGTAAGTGTATCAAATAATAAAAAAAAAATATTGAAGTATTTAGTGCATTGTATTATATATTGTATAATACTACACAAATTAATAAATGTATTATTATGTATAAAAATAATTAAAGCACAGCCCCTCCTAAATAGAGGAGAAAATATTTAAATAATTGACACTTGTGTTATATTTTAAACTGATATTTCAAATTCTTCTTCATTGTACTTTTTATAATTCTCGAAAACATTAATTACTATTTGCTATTTTAGCTTTGCTGTCTAACTTCAGAACATCTCATCAAGTTTTATTTGCATAAACTTACTCTTTCAGATTACTTCGATGTCAAGGGAGAAACTTAACTAGGTTTAGAAACAAAGGAGAAATTAACTAAAAGCTTATTAGTATACCCGCTGAAATTATTCACTAATAAAAGCTAACTTAAGTTCAGTCGGGTAATTTAAATTTGAAAATCAATTACGAACTTTTCAAGCAGAACTGACCTAAAATATTTTTTCTAGATGAATATATTCAATGGGGGAAAAAAAAATCGATATTTAATCTAATGTACTCATATATTTCATTTCCCCATAGTTTAATTAGTTTAGCGTTTTATTAAAAACATTGAGAAATAATAGGCAATAAAAAACTTATATATTTACATGTATTTTAGAACGACCGAGGAGAAAAACCAATAATACCCGTTCCAATATTTAAAAAAAAATAATGTGTTCATTTACTTATATTTAAAAAATATTAAACCAGTTATTCACCCCACCAATTCACACAGCATCGAACTGTGGACAAAGCTAACAAAACTCGGTTGTTTGTTTATTCTGTTTAGATGATTCAGGCGTGTTTGGCTTTAGTCAAGGGTCTTATCGGCAAGCATCAAAATATTATTTTGGAATTGAAAGATAAAAAGAATTAACATTATTTCAAAAGAGTTTTTGAAAGTGTTAGAAAGTACATGTTAATATTTTATTATACTATTAATCGCATATAACTCATGTGAAATGCGAATAAGATATATATCGACACCATGATAGTTGCAGGTAACTGTCACGTATACTACTACATGTATACGCCTTTTTAGTGAACTGTCGCAGTATGTTGGTCAGCCTAATCTTGCTTATTTGTCAGCCTAGTCTTACCTACTTATGGACCGTTTGTTTTGATGATTTCTGAACTTGACATTATGTGCAATCTATTGATGTCATTTAATTTGTTTTCCTGTACGGATAAATATTTATAAATTTGATAATAATTTTGTTTAAATTACGAATAACTTGGAAAGTAGAGTTACAACTGCTTCAGAGTTTAGATTTAAACTCGGTGAGAGCATATCATAGCTACAGATAAGTAGTATGTCCCAGTATGACAAGATTGATTAGTTGAAAACTTCATTACATGACTACATCAGCACATGTATATTAATTAATTCTTTAAAAATTAAACTCCAGTAGTTTATGATATTTTTATGCTATTTTGTTTATTGTTTGTTTTCGCATAACAAATCATGTGCCAGTTTATTTCGAAAAAACAATTTAAATATTAACAAGAAAATATGAGACCTAGATTTATAAAAAAAAAAATGTTGCTAAATATTTGATACGTACTTCCTAAACTAGGTAGATGTTTGTCAAAACCATCAATCATTGTAATCAGTCTCCTTTCTTTAAATATCATTCCCAAGTTGTTAATAGAATTTCCGCAATTAAATAATTAGATAGGTACAATTTTTTTTCTTCTATATTTCTTTATTTATATTTTTAAAGCCAAGTTATTGAAGTTTAACAAAATGAAATTTATTTAATGAATTAAACATACTAATTTCTTTGAAAATAAATATTAATCTGTAGGTATTAATTAATATTTCATGAAATTACCTACATTCAAAAAAAGAGTAAAAATAAAATAAAATTAAACAAAATGACAAAAAGGAATGAATCTTCTGCTTTATTCATATATATCTTGTTTTTTCCCAACTCAAAGAAATCAAACTCCTCTACAATTTTACGATTAATTAAACTCTTCAAAAATACTTCAGTTCATTCAAGTCCTGAATAAGAAGACTATTTGGTCATGATTGCTAGGGTCAAAAGATCAAAGAATGATTGAAGTCAACTAATCTGAATTAAAAAAAAAAACCTTTTAGATAAATTTATAAAATAAAAAATTAAAATAGTACTGTACATGGAATTCATATATTTAAATGTTATATGTGTATATGACATATTTATTTGAAAATCCAGTTATATCTTACTGCATAATTGAAAAATAATCTTGAAGAAACATTTTCTATTGAAAGAGTTATTCTGAAATTTTATTATTTCCGAAGTTATTAGGCTAAGCATCCTTTAGGCAATGTTGTATACAAATGAAACAAAGTCAGATAGACGTTAATTACGAATAATTATCAATTTAAAGTCAAAAAGAAAATTTAATTTATTTTAAATCTAAAGGATACATAAAGAAGATCCCCTTACGTTCATATTAGATTTGAAGCGATATAGGCTGAATACTTTCATTTTTTTAAAATAATAATTTCATTATAATGAAGATAAGCTGTACCATAATAGACCAGTCTCTACATTGAAAATACATTTTTCAACTAGTCTGAATATAAATTAAGGAAAAGGAAAAAGAGATGTTCATCAGATGGAAAAAATGTTTTGTTTTGTAAAACTTTATTTGAATATTATAAATATTTGAGATGGAATTTAAACTAATCATAATATTAAAAGTAATCATAATATTATTAACAAAAAACAAATTGCTTCATAATAAACAGTCTTTTAAAATATCTTTCACACCTTATGAAAGTGTTATCTTTGTTAGCATAATGAGATGAAATAGTCAGTGCCGCAATTTTCATGAGATGACTTCTGGAAACAAACTTAAAAGAAAATCGAGGTTAAAAATAGCGATGAAAAGTAATGTAAAGTAACATGCAATAAAGTGGAAGAATAGAAGGGAAGAAAGAAAATATCCCTGAGTTTTAGGAAAGCTTTTAAAGTAGATCGCTGAAGTGCGGACATTGTGAGGAAAACGAGGAGATAAAAATAAGTAATACCATAACAGCTACTACCGCTCGGCTTATATTTCAAAGTTATAAAAATATACATTTTTCTGTATTCATACTTTTTTTCATGCAGTCCATTATTTAAAAAACCAGCCTTATCATGGTGATAAAAATAGAAATCCTCAAAACTATCGGTCCTCCGGGCCGGATATATCTACTAAAAATAACCAAATTATAAGTTTTTTCTGCTAGCAGTTTTATTTAAGAAACCCATTAACAATTGTATTAGTTACAAATACTACTCTATGATTGAGACAGAAACATAACAATAAGTTCAAGGATATTCATTATACATGCATTATTGCATATCAATCAATCAATTCGGCGCTACAACTCGGTGACGAGTCCGGGCCTCCTCAATCAGCTTCCTCCAAGGGTCTATGTCTCTGGCAGCCACCTTATCAATATAAATTAACTTCCTTTTACATTTAATTACGGAGATGGTTCATACACATTATGTCATATTTGTCACCAATGTGATACCCCATTTTAATTTAATTATTGAAGATGAATAAACGGATCGAAGTATAGTCAGGCGATATCAGGATAAATAGACTAAACATATAATTATATATATATATATATATATATATATATATATATATATATATATATATATATAAAATACATATATAATAGAGGGAACTAAAAGGACTACATTATATTAAGAGCTAAACAGGATGAAAGTAAAAATAGCTAAATGTTTAATAGCTAGATTTTCCAATGATTGGTAATAGAATGCTCCTCAAATATTTTTAAGTAGTGATTGGTCTCAACTACCTTAATATCAGACGAAATTAATAAAGATCATGAATTGAATCTAAACGAACGTTACGCAAGTTTTCCAAAATCATTAAGCATTTTTCTGTTCAGCCATAATTTGAAGAAACCAGGAGGAGGGTTGAAGAAAACTTAAAATTAGCAATACAATTAATTCACTGATTAGCTCAACAAAACATAGGAATTGAATTAAGTCTTTCTATTTCAAATGGAAGTTAGCGTGAGTCTGACTCTCAGAGTAATTGCAAAAACAAATAAAAGTGAGGAAGTAAACCTTGAGTTTACAACTCACTAATTAACGAGAAGGCAAAGAACTAGTTAAAACAAATTTAAAAATAACATTAATAATAAAAGAAACCTGAAGAAACTAAGCGCAGTGCATCCTAAAAATACAACACAAATTGTAGAGCGAGTGGGAGGAGTCGTGGGAGTGGAATAGGTACTACCATAACGGTAAACAACGAGCTACACTCACTTGTAAGCACCACAAAAACGAAACTTCAGTATCCATTAATATTATTATTACATCTATACTGTGTTTTATTTTCATCTTATCCCCTCCGACCATCATCTAAACTTCCTTTTAGATGATAAAATTAGACTTTTGATGTAGCCTATATCTAGAAGAAACCCAATCAGGTTATCAGTCAAAAAGTAAGTAATATTCATTTTTGTTTTCGAAAAACCAATTCGATATTTAAAAAAAAATAACCAGAAATACAAAAGAATTTTAACTATTTTTTATTTTTGAATGAATGAGATGGCCCGTGAGGCGCTTAAAAAACCATCCCATTTTTTCATAAACTTTTACGGTTAACTATTGATTATTCACTATTAAGTTTAACCAAATAATAATTCTTAAAAAAAAAACTGATTATAATACTTGATTGAAAAAGATAATTGTCGTATGTCAGGCGATAATTCAATATGTCAGGTGTTTTATGGAAAAGTAATCGATGTACGGTCGAAGAAAAGAGTGCGTAATGGGAATTACTACAACATTTTTGTATAACTTTCTGAGAAACTTTGGGTTATCAACTATCAATATACTATTTTTACAAAATGCTATCAACATACTATTTTACAAAATACTATCAACATACTATTTTTATTAATACTTGAAAATTAAACATGTTAAACATTTACAAGAGAAAAAGAGGCTTTATGGTAAGCGGAGCCCCCGGCACGGGCCTAATGTATTTTTAGTTTCTGTTGTCTTTCAATATCTATATTTTGTTGTTCCAAATTCACATTTCCTTTTTTGTATAGTAATTTCTGTGTATCTCTGCATTTATAATCTAATTATTATTATATGCAGTTCAATCTGGATTTAATTCCTAATGAAGGTCTGCAAAGATTGCTATAACATCTTTAACCTTTAAATAATACAGACGAGACTATGATATTAGTTTTAAGTTGAGCTCTAAAAATTTAATTAAGACTAGGCAATTTCCTTTTCAGGTGCTTCCGTAGCTATCAGAATTTTCACGTGAATGAGCAACTTGTCTGGATTTTATTATATTAAAGGAAGGGGGCTTTTATTGTTCGATATACTATAAAATAAAACGCCCCCTTTATACCCTTGTTCGTTTAAATTAAAATTATATAATTAAATAAATACACATAAAGTTGAAAATCACTTCAATAAACCCTATCGAACTGATGAATTTAAAACACATAAAATTACAATAATTCAGAGGGAGCACCACCATCATGCCCGATGGAAATATTGCATTTTACCAACTTAAGTGTTGTATGAAATCATGAAACAATCCCAAAAAGAAAATAAATCTATTTTATTTTAGGTTAATGGATCCTTGAAAATCAGACTTTTTTGATTTTATTGACAAAAGCTTTTTGATCGAATTAAGGGACTTGCTAAGTATTCGTAGAATTTAATAACAAACATTAAGTTTTAAATAACATGTATCATTAGGCAAGATTAGCCCAAACGTAGCAGTGATAATTTTACAGCTATTGGTATTTACCCTGTCTATTATAAATATTATTGAGACGTATTCTTATCGTATTTATAAGAAAATCTGATTATCGCAAAAAGAAAACAATTATAAAAAATAAAATAAAATGGAAAATTACAGAGTTATAAATATTGCTCGTATACAATCAACCTAATCTGCAGATAATATAATGCATACTCTGGAGATATTTATTTTACAATTTGAGTACTAATTTCTTACAAATAGTAGACATTTTTCGGCTATACCAAATTTTTCAGGTAGTTTTAAGGTTATAAAAAATTCTCGTCTCACTCGTTTCGCATCCATAGACGGATCATCAAGAAACCCTTGCGGAAAGGAAGCATCAGTACACTCCCCAACTTTCAGTGGATTGTTTTAAAAATGTCAAGTTCATCATCGAGTATTGATGATGAGGATATTTTATTATATTATCACTACACCATCACGAAAACAAGGGAGACCATGGGTACACACCAATCTAGGGAGGACCGTTATCGCAGGCTCTTCATCCCAGCAAAGGAATTGAGCATGTCTGACTCCAATTTCTTGGCATTTTATAGGATGGCGAATTCGTGCTATTTTCATTTAATAGAACTACTTAAGCCTCCACCGAACCTGCTAAAGAGGCTGTCGTTTGGGATTAGTACTGCACACCACATCGCTTGAAACGCACTTACAACGAGACGACTACGCTTCTCAATCTTATTGGTAGACGCTTCATTAGTGGTCTTTTACCAAGGTTTACAAGGTTACAAGGTTGTGACGACCAAGTGCACAAATGCCGCATTCTTGATGATTCAAGAATACGGGTCATGGTGAACTTCATAAGTCTCTTACTAGACTACACCGCCTAAAGTTCAATGAATATTGGAATCCAATAGTTCGAAAATTTTAAACCAAATATAAATACAATTTTTATTTTGTTCTATATTTTTACTTTCACTTGGCTATATATGGAATATATAGTAAGAGAAAATTTTGCGATCGCGAAAAATTTTGAATTTGAGTATTCGAAGGAAATACACGTTTTAAGGTAGCCTGAATCCTTATTGTCACCCAAAATGTTCTTAGTGTCTGTGTGTTTGTGTTGTAAATCTAGCTCCAAGATGAAAAGTTGTACGAAACTGAAATTGCTTATTCAAGGTAGGTGTGATGTCACAGCAACTTTTACACCAAAAATCGACTTACCAGTGCTGCGCTAGATTCCGATGGTTTTGAGGTATAAAAGCTACTAAAAATTTCTGTTCGTTTTTTTCCATAATTGTTAACTTTTTCAATTATTAAACAGGCTAACTTTTTTAACTTTAATAGGTGATCTTTATAGATTTTAATGTGCTAAATCTAAATCTGGCCTTAGTTTTTTTGTATCATCCACAGTTTTCCAGCAATATGCTTTGTATTATATAGTATAAACCCCTATCTAAACACCTATACGGTATACGGTGGAATTAATGAAACACTATGCTACATCATAATCATGGTTTGTATTTACAGTGGCTACTTAAAACAGTGATATAATGTGCTAATAAAGGTTTAACTTGTCAACTGGAATTGATCTATACTTCTTTTCCCTTTTTTCTTTGAAGCTTCTTGTGTAGTTTTTTCTAGGATGAGTCACTTGTTGAACTTCGTATGAAAATTTTGTAAAACCACCTTGCTGTCCAAGGAGCATGCATGTTATTTTTAAATCACGACATATCATCCAACCATGAGCAGAATCGCCTAATCGATTTAACACTGTTTCTAGGTTTTCATAGTTTTCTTTCATATGTACAGAATGACCGACAGCAATAGATGCGTACATGTTGCCATTGTGTAATAAAACAGCCTTTAAACTAGTTTTCGATGAATCAATAAACAACCTCCAGTCTTCCTTTTTGTATTTAATTCCAAACTCATTCATCACACCGGGAATGCCTGAGCAGTACACTAAATCACCTTCTTGTTCAAAAAACTTGAAAAATTGTTGCTCTCTCTTCCTGTACACATAAATGCTGGTTCCAACCGCCAACAAGTTCTTTTCTTTTAGTCTAGAGCCAAAAAATTCAGCTTTTTCTTTCGTTAGGGCAAGATCTCTAACCAAGTCGTTAAGCTCGATTTGAGTAAACAGTTTAGGCTCTACATTTTCTGTAAAACATTGGAATTCTTCATCATCTTGTTCATCTAACTCCGATTGTACATCAGAAAATACTTCCGTTGGAATAGAATTTAAATCATCTGGTGGTTCAGGGACCGGCAAATCTACACCGTGCCTTATTGGTCGGATGGCGGACGGAAGGTTAGGAGCTACCCTTCTAGCTACTAAAAAAAACAAGAAGGTAATAAGCTACTATTATCTTCTTGTTTTTTTAGTTATGACCAGTAATATCGACACTGCAAAAGGAGCAATCATTGGAATGATTTCTTGGCTCCCTCCATATCATAGGAACAGCATATTTAAAGGCTTTTTTCTCCTTTTTTGACCATTTTCTTAGATCTGCAACACATACATAACATACTTTATGCGGGGCCCAAGATTTATCCTGATCACCAATTGTGGGTGATAAAGATATTTTTTAATATCATATTTGGATTCAGCACCCTAAAAAATATGGGAATAAGGTATTTTCAGTACAAAAGTTTTTTCATCGTTGGCCTGTGTTATTTTAACATATTTTAATGGGCTTCTCTGTCTGTATGTTTATTGAGCTTAAAATACCGTCATATACTTCAACTAGGACGAAAGACGGTTCATCCTACAAGTTACTGCCTATTCTAATCAGAAGTAGAAGGCCAGGATTTATTTTTGGAAATAAAAGTCTCCCTCACTAGCTGGATTTTGATTCGTAAAGCTGAGGTGCCTCCCCAACAGTTTCTGACTAGGAATTCAATGTTTCCAAAAACTGTTTATTTTTTGTTTGCGATCTATGGTGGCAAGGTAAAATGCAATCTTGCGAAAATTAAGGCTCGATTAAAACAAGACTACAAAAGCCTTATTTATGAATTAAGTAGGGATGAATTTAAACTTAATTTATCTATCTGGTTTTTTCATATAGCGTCCATCAGCACATCTCTGCTGTAAACTAAAATATAATAAACTTTTACTTTACCATATCCATTTTCATGGCATTGTCAATATTATTTTACTAACGTTTGCTCTATATTATTCCTATTCATAAATACTTAAATTAAAAAATAAAAATTTATGATTCTAAGCATTGCATGGAGTGTATTTTGTTTCGCTTTAAAGTTATATTCGAATCAAAATTAAAATTCAATAATACATTGTTTTATTGCATGGTAACGCTTTCATATTGCATTCTCATTACTGATTTATTTTAACTTTAATGTAAATAGACTAATGTGTTTTTTTGTAATATAGGCCATAAATAACATGCCATATTTTTACTATTCATGAGGGTAGATTCAGGACCCGAGCTATCACCTTGGATACAATAGGTGCTCCATATTTTCTCTAGTATAATTCATACTCTCAGATTCATAGCGCAGTTTGTTCTCGTTACTAAGAAAATAGTTCTTTGATCCATTGTCGTCATTTAATAAGAAGATTTAACACTGAACATGATTTAGTAGAAGTAATTTCCATGCTTTTTCCTCCCAATGGGCATGACGTAGAATCGTCTCCTTCAGTTTAACATTTCATTAGTGGTTAAACAAATGTACCTTTTTTCCTTAGTCCAATCAAAAATTCAAGTCCTTGGATTTCAATGGCTCATAAGGCAGAAAACTAAAACAAAAGTATTCGTTATGGGAGCTAAGCCCAGCCTTTAAGCCCAAGCAAAACCACTTCGGACCCAGACTCCAGGATGGTAATATAGGATCAGACTATCGCCTTGGTCCCCTGTAAATAGGGATTCTCCTTAATCCGTAGCACCTGTCTCAGATAGCCCCGCATACCACCTGTGCATACCAAACCACCCTGCACTGCCATATCCCTCCTGAGGTATGTAATGGCTATCCTCCTTGTTGGATATTAGTGTCTTTAGTAACTTTATGTCTCATTCCATTGTACTGCGATTATAGTTACAGAGTGAAGATCTCTCGATTCTGCGTTGTTTATGTAGTGTACTGCCAAGTCAGTCGTGTATTCTTTACCTTTATCCACCAACTTTAACCCTTAATGTTTAATTCTTATTTTCCTATTAATGCAATATCCAAAATTATTCCCCAAGTAAAACGTTAAGGATAAATGATAAAAAATTAAGTCATGGTTAATTTAATTTTATCAAACATTTTTTACATTACTTTAATTCAATACATTTAATATTATTTAAATTAGTTACACTAGTTGAAAGATCAGGACAAATTAATGATTACAAGCAAACTTAAAACAACAAAAAACAAGATAAATTGAAAATGACATTTAATTTACAAAAAAAAAAAGTCCAAAATTATTAGTTCACACATTATTCAGGTTTAATCGCATTGTTTATTGAATATTTATTTTCTCATGGTCCATTCTGCCAGGAAGCGACCATTTGATGTCCAGAGAGTTTTTCAAGTGAATTTCTCTAGAAAATCAAGAAACAAATGTTTGTGTCACCTGGTTCACGGTGTTTCTGGAATTTTGGCTGTCACATACGCTTTTTTTGCAAAATTTTTTTCGCCTTTGGTTTCTCGCGGATCTCAACTATCGAAGACTTCGGTAGGCAGTTCATT